>JAAALK010000282.1:9741602-10091103 GCA_019279435.1 Zizania palustris
ATCAGATCTTCCAGCGAAGGTATTAGTTGAATGTAAGTTGTTGGGGTTACTGCACTTGAAAGAAACTCAACATACTGAAGTAATATTCCATGGCACCGATCAAAATGCTCACTGACCATTTTGATATATGTGGCATCAGCATTTATTATAATCCTGAAAAAATAGCAACATTACCAAGTTCAAGAATATGACAGTCTAAGGTTAACACATTACACATGAATGAATATGTTATACGCCGATCCCACAATAAAAATAATAAAATGTTAGTCATTTGATGATATCTAGACATATTATCAGCATTTAGAACAAAATATTTCCACAATATTGGCTCATATCTTGTTACTTGTTAGCATGGCACAATTTTAAAAATATCCTATTGCATACTTATCACAGATTTAGTCGAGGGGGCAAAAGGGAAATAAAGACAAAGTGTGCCCACCAGGGCTCAGAAAACAGGCAGTAACCGGTCCAGAGATGGAGACCGATTAGGGTCTAGTTACTGTCCAGCAGACTATGAATTAAATTCAAATATAGCTTGGAATTTAGAATTTTAGATTAAGAATTTTCCGCTCGGTAATGAGCCAGTAACAAGTCAAAAATTCAACATTTTTTATTCGACTTTTTGTCAATCAAATCAGGTTACCAGATTTCACGTGGGACAGTAATTCTGGAGATATATTGGTAATCCCAACCATGGTGCCCACTGCCCAGGCAAAACAACAAAGCCGGCATGCGGAGTAGATAACACAGAACTGCAGATGATGTTACAAGATGTTAAAAAGGTGGAACTTACTTGGACCGATGCTGGGAAATAAGCAGTAACAGGGGGATCGCAACTTTAGGTTCTTCTTTTGGGAGCAAAGAATCCCTCAACTTGTTTGTAGACTTATTCAGAACCTACAAAATAAAATGATTTGGTATATTGTTTTTAGTGAATTTGACACCAACATAGCATTGCAAATGAAACAATGTTGCCCCACAACCTTATAATTTTTTGTTGGCCCAAATAGCGAAGCTTGAAGCCGCAATGTTTCACTCCCTGCCATAGCATCGACCTGTTCCTCAGTCATGTTCTCAGTGTATTGCACGTTTGCCATTTGCTGAATGAGTTCCTGCAATAGCAATCACATTAGACTTCAGATTCATATATTTCCAAGGCAGCAAGGAAGCTTTAAGGAAGACAATATAGACCTCCAGTACAACAAGTTCAATGCCTGAGCCTTTCTTCAGTTGATTGACAAGGTATTGGAAAAGGCTTTTTAGCTCCACCGAATGATGTTTCTTGCATCTGTTTAAATGTATTGGTTCAAAACAAAGTCAATAGCAGGTCAGAGCTTAGCACTAATGATGGCATGCACAAATAAGGACACAAATAAAGCGAAAAAACATATCACGGAAAAGTGGAACCAATCATTTGTGAAGAACATAATGACAGTGCAGGAGTCAAGTACATACAGGTGCCCCCAAAATGATGCAAGACATTGAAGCCAATCTGATAAATTAAGACCATCATCTTTAAGTTTCTCACGGCCACCTTGAGCTAAGCGTTCAATTACAATATATTGCAAGATGTCAAACTCCAGCTGCAATGAAGCAATTTTTTATGAACATGCAAAACAATATATCTTCAATATATGCATAAAGTATTCAGCACAGTCATGGACAATACCTGAGTTAGGTATTTAAAAGCGTCCACAACTGGAGTTATCATGTCCCTATATGCTTCGACCTGAAAATTGTGATATATGTTGTAAAGGTTAAAAAAAGAACTGAAGATAAAGCACATAAAAACAATCAATCCCTTCCCAAAAATAATCAAAAAAGTTTATTAAGGACATCTTCTAGCTTGACAGAATATCGCAACCAATTCACAGTTAAACCAGTAAAGAAACATATATCTTCCCTTGGAAGAAATTCTCTCCTTTAAAGATCCGTCAGCATCGTTACAATCAATAATCATTGTACTGATTCACAGAGGCTAACATGAACAGAACAAAAATGCCACCTCTGGCATTTATGATTTGACTATTTTGCCCTTCATGTAGTATCCTGGGCATGCTCCACACTGGATCCTAAAGGCATACAGGGAGGATCTAGCAATGGCAAAGCATTACTTGAGGCCTTAAGGGGACCAGTGCATGCCAACAGTACAACTGTACAAGACTACAGTATATCTAGAAAGGTCACCACTGAGAAGGCAATCATCATAACAAGATCTAATGCACAAAAAAATTAAGGGTAAAGCCAGCAGTTTGCATTTGCTAAACGCAACAAGGTTGTTGGTGCAAAAATGGGGATAAAAGTGCTAAGTACTATAGGAATTGAGCTTTCAGCAGATGTAGCAAGAGTTGGCTACCTCCAACATCAAAGAAGACATCCAGTATTCAAATGGATTTGGTCCTGTCACTGCTCAAATAAGATAAAGGTCTTCTTCTGGCTCCTCCTCCATGACAGATTGAATAGGCGGGACATCTTGAGAAGGAAGCATTTTATTTCGACTGATCAAAACTTCCACTGCCTGATGTGCTATGAACAACAGACAGAAACATCTCGGCATCTATTCCTCGACTGCAGCTTTAGTATCGCCTGCTGGGCTGCACTGGGGCTGGTTTGGCAATCTGATACTTCACCTGTCGAGCGGATCGTGTCGTCTAGGCGCAACTATAGCTACCCTTTTATAATGGAATTCATCATGGTTGGTGCCTGATCCTTGTGGCTTCACTGCAACAATTGTGTCTTTCGCCAACAATCTCCCTCTACTAGGGTATGGCTCGTGTCCTTCAAGCATGCGCTGGCTCTCCAGGTGCACCAATGCAAACCAGCTCTTTGAGAGTCCTTGACTGCTTGGTTCTCACACCTGTAAACTACACTAGCTGTAGTCCCTAGCTGCTTCCTCTCCTCCCTAATGTAACCCCCCAGCTCTCTATTTGTACTTATTTTGGTTCTTAATATATAACCTAAGTAGGAGTCTCTCCTACTGGTTAAGTGGTTATCTCAAAAAAAAACATCAAAGAAGAGGAACGAGGGGGTATAAGCCATTACAAAAATATCAGCGGTCGTCGGACTAAATGGAAGTAGGCATGTCTGATTTGTCCAAAGAAAAACAATGTGTTTAACTGCAGTGTTAAAAACATGTTTTGAATAACTTCATTCCAAGTAGATATTATATGCACAATATGTTCACTCAAGATACCTGTTGGATAATTGTCCGAAGTACAGTCATTGGATTTGCATGGGCAAGTTTGGCCACCATGCGGCCAAGTTGCTTCAGATTTTCCTTAGCAAGCCGCTTTAAGAGCCTTCTGGTATCCAACTAATCAAAAAATAAGGACAGTGAATTGACAGGTAAAGATAAATGATAAGTGAAAGATAAGGAAACTTCAGTCATAAAATGAGTAATCAACCTTTGCAGTTTGCCTTGCAGCAAGGACAATTGGGTTTTGTTCAGTATCTTTCTCCCATTCACCATACATACGATAGCGGGCCTAAAAATAAGCAGTACAGTTGTCTAAGTTTGCTTATAATCGAATTGGGTGCTAATAAAACTATGAAGCAAAATTACAGACCTCATAAGGAAGAAGGGAGAGAACTCCCCAGATCTCCATATCAACAGCAGGGTTTGCAGGTATAAGCTGCAACGATGGAAGCAAGCATGATCCAAGTGCGTCTTCAATCCAAGAGTCTGCAGATACTACACCTGCTGTACAGGTTGACTCTTTTGATGAGAGGTAGTATGCTTTGAGTACTCTGCAAACCTGAAGTTAACATGCAGAATGCAACATTAGGAAAAAATATGCAACAGCTTTTGATAATAGATGTTTCACATCATATTGCATAGTTGGCTAGTTGCAACCATTCATAAGAATGTACAAATGCTTTCTAAAAGAATGCAATGATAACCTTTTGCGCCATAAGCTGCAAAATATTGTTGTTGATTTGCTACAGCTGTGTAACAAGGATGGGTTTGGGTGTCATGTGGGGCCAGACCTACAGTCTGCGTCGGCGGGCCCGTGACGTGCGTAGGGCGGCTAGCCAGGAGGGCCGCGCGCACGGGGAAGGGCTACCAGGGCCGGCTGTTAGGGGATAAGAGATTAGTACTACTATTAGAGATAAGAGTAGTTAAAATTGGATAGAGTTAGAGTTGGTTAAGATTAAGAGCTATGTTAGTTATGGCTTTTGTTAGAGATAAGAGTTATGTTAGTTATGGCTTTTGTTAGAGATAAAGGGTAGGCTCTATATATAGATGTTGTACCTAAACCTTTTGGGGGGAATTCAATTATCAGTTCAATCTACCCTTCAATTCTATCAAGTCTACGGCTGAGGGGTATAACCTCGCCGGAGACCACGAACCGTGGGTACGAACTCCGTAGCCAGGGTTCGGCGTCCCGAGGGCTTGACGCCCTTGACAACCTGGTATCACGATCCAGGGCTTCCTCGTCGCGCCGCTCCACTTCACCACCGCCAGCCGCCACGCCACCAATGACCAGATCCTCGCCGCACCGCCCCACCTCACCGCAACAAGCCGTCGCACCACCAAGGGACAGATCGCCCTCGCCGCACCACTCCACCTCGCCGCCACAAGCCGCCGCACCATCTTCGGCCGGAAGTCCCTCGCCGCACCGCGCCACCGCAAGTCGCTACGCCGCCTTCACCAGCAGCTTCAACAGCCGCATCCTGCACCATCAACATGGGGGACCGGGACCTCAAGAACATGTTAGACTCCCTCATCGCCGCCGTTCAGGCACTCCAGGCCACGGCTGAGGCAAACTCCAGGGCCATCGCCGCCCTCTCCGAGTCCCGCTCGTCTGCCTCGGGCACCAGGGTGTCCACAGGAGAACACCACAACGACCGGCCACCAAGATTTCAGAAGTTGGATTTTCCGCGGTACGACGGCAAGGCCGATCCTCTCATCTTCATCAACCGCTGCGAGTCCTACTTCCATCAACAACGGATCATGGAAGAAGAAAGGGTTTGGATGGCATCGTATAACCTCGAGGGCGGGGCACAACTGTGGTACATGCAAGTCCAAACAGACGAGGGCACCTCATCATGGCGCCGCTTCAAAGAGCTACTCAACTTGCGCTACGGGCCACCCCTGCGATCTGCCCCCCTCTTCGAACTCGCGGATGGCCGCCGAGCCAGCACCGTCGAGGAATACCAGGACCGGTTTCAGGCACTCCTGCCCCGCGCTAGTGCCCTCACAGAAGAACATCGCGCATGCAACTGTTCACGGGCGGCCTCCTCCCACCACTCAGCCTCGACGTCCAAATACACAACCCACAGTCGCTTGCAGCAGCCATGAGCCTAGCACGACAACAGGAGCTACGGGAGCAGCACACAAGAGCACCAGCCAAAACCGTGGGACGCGGCCTCCTGCCGACCCCCCCCCCCCCGTCCAGAACCACGACATCGGCCCAGCCTACGGACAAGGACAAGGCGACAACCCCGGTTTCGGGAGAAGGACACTCCTCTAAAAGGCTCTCCCCGGCAGAACAGGAAGAACGTCGTCGCCTCGTTCTT
Organism: Zizania palustris; assembly: GCA_019279435.1. Taxonomy (NCBI): domain Eukaryota; kingdom Viridiplantae; phylum Streptophyta; class Magnoliopsida; order Poales; family Poaceae; genus Zizania; species Zizania palustris. The sequence goes on from JAAALK010000282.1 coordinate 9,747,123, forward strand.
TGTTATAACTGCGATGAAAAGTATACCAGGGGCATAACCGCATCTGCAAGAGGCTCTTCTACATCGGCGGCGTCGAACTCGATGACACGGACCAAGCAGGGAACACTACCGAATCAGCCATGGAAGCACCGGTTTTTTCTCTACACGCGGTAGCAGGCATTCCCAGCGGCAACACAGTACAACTCAAGGTCACTTTGGGCAACACGCCCGTCATAGCACTCATCGACACCGGATCAACTCACAATTTTATTAGTGAGGCTGTTGCACTGAACTCGGGATTACCCATCCAAGCGAGCCCTCGCCTCACGGCAACGGTGGCCAATGGGGAAAAAGTTTCCTGCCCAAGCGTCCTCCGATAGGCACAGGTCATCATCGACGGCCAAAAGTTCCACGTCGATCTCTTCGTCATGCCTCTCGCAGGGTTTGATGTGGTCCTCGACACAGTGTGGATGGCCACATTGGGACCCATAATTTGGGACTTCTCCGCGCGGACCATGACATTCCAGCAGGGAGACCGTTCGGGTATGCTGGCAGGGGGCCCCTCCACAATCCGGGCCGAGCCTCCAAGCCACCACAGTCAGCAATGCCCTCCTCGACGAATTACTTGAGGCCTTCACCGACATCTTCACTGAGCCAACAGGCTTACCTCCGGTACGCACACGGGACCATCGCATCATCCTCAAACCTGACGCAACACCAGTGGCAGTGCGACCGTATAGGTACCCGGCGGCCCACAAGGACGAAGTAGAGCGGCAATGCGCCGCCATGCTCGAGCAGGGCACCATCCGCCGCAACGCTTCGGCTTTCTCCTCTCCGGTGCTACTCGTCAAAAAGCCGGACGGCTCGTGGCGTTTCTGCGTCGACTATCGCGCGCTGAACGCACTCACAGTCAAGGACGCTTTCCCGATCCCGGTGGTGGACGAGCTCCTAGACGAGCTACACGGCGCAAGATTCTTCACCAAGCTAGACCTACGCTCGGGGTACCACCAGGTGCGCATGCGACCTGATGACATCCACAAGATGGCGTTTCGCACACATGACGGCCTCTATGAGTTCCTCGTCATGCCTTTCGGCCTATGCAACGCGCCGGCAACCTTCCAGGCCCTCATGAATGATGTACTCCGACCCTTCCTTCGTCGATTCGTACTGGTTTTCTTTGATGACGTTTTGATCTACAACAAGTCTTGGGCGGATCATCTTCGACACCTCCGCACCGTACTCCACGAGCTGCGCCACCACAAGCTCTTCGTCAAGCGCACCAAGTGCAACTTCGACGCCGCCTCGGTCACCTACCTCGGCCACGTTATCTCCGAGGCGGGCGTCGCCATGGATCCGGCTAAGGTACAGGCCATCCAAGACTGGCCAGAACCTCGTTCGGCACGGGCGATACGCGGCTTCCTCGGGTTGGCCGGCTACTACCGCAAGTTCGTCCACAACTACGGCATCATCGCGGCACCTCTTACCGCGCTCCTCAAGAAGGACGGTTTCTCCTGGACAGAGGCAGCCGCCGAGGCCTTCACCGCCCTCAAAGCCGCGGTCACCTCTGCCCTGGTCCTCAATATGCCGGACTTCGCCAAGATGTTCATCGTCGAATGTGACGCCTCGTCCCATGGTTTTGGGGCGGTCCTGGTACAAGACGGCCACCCAATCGCTTTCTTCAGCTGACCACTGGCGCCAAGGCACCGCGCCCTCGCCGCCTATGAGCGGGAGCTCATCGGCCTCGTACACGCAAAACAGCACTGGCGACCGTACCTGTGGGGTCGGCGATTCCTCGTCAAGACCGATCATTTCAGCCTCAAATACCTGTTGTACCAGAGGCTCGCAACAATACCGCAGCACCATTGGGTGGGGAAGCTCTTGGGCTTCGATTTTTCGGTCGAATACAAGGCCGGCTCAACAAACGCTGTGGCCGACGCCCTATCACGTCGGGACACACCGGACAAAGGGAGCATCTTGGTACTATCGGCCCCGAGGTTCGACTTCATCACGCGGCTCCGCCAAGCTCAGCTCGCTGATCCGGCCCTCGTTGCCCTCCAAGAGGAAATAAGGACAGGGACCAAAGGTCTGTCGTGGGTAGTCCTTGATGACATGGTTCAGTACGGTGGGCGACTGTATATCCCACCAGGATCTCCTCTGGTACCGGAGATCGTGGTCGTTGTACACGAAGGACACGAGGGAGTCTAGCGCACGCTACACCGGCTACGGCGTGATTTCCATTTCCCTAACATGAAACGACTTGTGCAGGACTTTGTGCGGGCGTGCACTACTTGTCAACGATACAAATCAGAACAGTTGCACCCAGCAGGCCTCCTCCTACCTCTACCAGTACCAAAGGGTGTCTGGACGGACATCACCCTGGACTGTCGAGGCGCTCCCATGCGTCCAAGGAAAATCAGTAATCCTAACAGTGGTGGACAGGTTCAGCAAGTACTGCCATTTCATTCCTTTGGCACATCCGTACTCCGCAGAGACGGTTGCGCAAGCTTTCTTCACCGACATAGTTCGCCTACACGACATTCCTCAGTCCATGGTGTCAGATCGCGACCCGGTATTCACCTCGAAGTTCTGGCAAGAACTCATGCGCTTGGCAGGCACCAAGTTGCACATGACCACGGCCTTCCACCCCCAGTCGGACGGCCAATCAGAGGCCGCCAACCGGGTCATCATCATGTACCTGTGTTGCCTCACAAGAGATCGACCACGGCAGTGGCTGCAATGGCTACCGTGGGCTGAGTACGTCTTCAACACCGCATACCAGACTTCTCTGCGGGACACGCCGTTCCGTGTAGTCTATGGGCGCGATCCGCCGTCCATCCAGTCCTATGAGGCGGGCGAGACAAGGGTAGCCGCAGTGGCCAAGTCCATGGAAGAAAGGGACGAGTTCATTGCCGACATCTGTCACCGCCTCGAACAAGCCCAAGCAGTACAGAAGCACCACTACAACCGGGGTCATCGTTACGTCAAGTACCAGGTGAACGAGTGGGTGCTGCTCAGGCTCCGACAGCGTGCGTCGTCATCCCTACCTCAGGCCAGCTCCGGCAAGCACAAGCCACGATTCTACGGGTCGTACCGCATCACCGAGCTCATCAACAACGTCGCTGTTCACTTGGACCTTCCTCCGCGAGCTCGGATACACGACGTCTTCCACATCGGTCTCCTCAAGAAATTTCACGGCACGCCACCAGACGCGTCACCACCACTGCCGACTCTCCATCACGGTGCCATCATACCAGAGCGAGAAAGCGCAACCAAAATGCGCCTAGCCCGGGGAGTGCGCCAGGTATTGGTCCAGTGGAAGGGCGAGTCGGCTGCATCGGCTACATGGGAAGATGTGGACACATTCGTCGCCAAGTACCCCGATTTTCAGCTCGAGGACGAGCTGGCTCTCAAGGGGGGGAAAGATGTCATGTGGGGCCAGACCTACAGTCGGCGTCGGTGGGCCCATGATGTGCGTAGGGCGGCTAGCCAGGAGGGTCGCGCGCACGGGGAAGGGCTACCAGGGCCGGCTGTTAGGGGATAAGAGATTAGTACTACTATTAGAGATAAGAGTAGTTAAGATTGGATAGAGTTAGAGTTGGTTAAGATTAAGAGTTATGTTAGTTATGGCTTTTGTTTGAGATAAGAGTTATGTTAGTTATGGCTTTTGTTAGAGATAAAGGGTAGGCTCTATATATAGATGTTGTACCTAAACCTTTTGGGGGGAATTCAATTATCAGTTCAATCTACCCTTCAATTCTATCAAGTCTACGGCTGAGGGGTATAACCTCGCCGGAGACCACGGACCGTGGGTACGAACTCTGTAGCCAGGGTCCGGCGTCCCGGGGGCTTGACACCCTTGACATTGGGCATCATGGGCCTCATGGTGATTATTGGTGGAATAAAAAAATTGTGATATTGTATTGATTGTAGTACTTTATACAAATTCTAACTCAAACCGATAATACATGAGATAGGAGTACTACAGAAATCTCCAGTAAAAAACAGAAGACCAGCAGCAACAAGTATACCAAGATCAAGCATGTACTGATACAAGTATACAACAACAAAAAATAGCAGGAAAATATACAATATACCTTCTGAAATAATAGTGTGTCACGATGAAGGTATGGTCCACAAGCAGCAAGCATTTGGAAAAACTCTTTTGGCAGATCAACCGAAAAAATTTGTGAGGAAAGTGGTGTGTCCATCATATGAAATGTTTGGAAAACTATATCATAGGTTGAAATAGTCCTTCTGATAATTCTGCATGAGACCAAAAAACAAAGTTGAACAACATAAACTGAATATGCCCTGTTTGCTCAGATCTACAGGTAATGTTGCAACTGCCAATAGCATATGCAAAGAAAGGATGACAAACCTAAATAAACCCTCACAAATTTCAATATGCTCAACAGGATTTAGGTGTGCAAGACGCTCAAAGAGTAGCTGTGCGTGATCCCTGGCAAAGGCAAACAATGGAAGAATTCAGTTATGGGAATTGTATCAAGTCAAAAAGAGGGCAGATGCATTAACTGCAAAAATGTATTACCAATCATGAACCAACAGGAAAGCAAGAAGAAATCCAAGTTTCTGGTTCTTTTCTATCTCGAGAGCTCTCTCCTCAACTATATCATTTTCCATCTCCAATGCTGTGTACAAATCGATAGTTATTTCTTGCTTCTCATCATCCATGAGGTCCTTCCCAGTGGCAGCAAGATTTATTTTGCCTATTTTACTAGCCTGAAATCAAGAAAGAAAGCACTGAGGTCCATAAACTGTAAGATGCCCCTTAATTATGGATGTACTGAAAATCAACAGTCACTGCATCAACGTATGACCAAACTCACATGGTCAACATGAAAATTTTGGGCCATAAAAAACAAATTTCTGCCATTCCACAACCAAAAAATATTTTGCATGTCTAGGGTGTATCTTTTTCACAGAAAGGCACTTATATTTGAAGATATCTGTGTATACACAATTATTTCAAAGCCTATATCTACATCTAAAAAATGTCAATCCAAAATAATGTCTCTTTCAATATTTTCCCACTGTAGAATGTCATGGACAAAAGTCCTGGAGGCCAAGGCCAACAACCTAGCCCAATATAGAGCGTGAACAGTACCCACAGGATATAGCAGCAGTTTAGGAATTGTTGGTTTAGAGATATGATTATGTTTCTTATTTTAGAGATAAGATTAGATTTAGTTAATGAGTTGTAATCTATATAAGAATGGGTTGTATCTCTATTTCATTAAGCAATGAAGAATTAGTCTAATATCTCTCAATGTTAGTCATCCCAGTCTAAGGTCCACCTCGTATCCCTAGCAGCTGATGCTACCCAGCTATCCTTCAGGCGGTGTTTATCCCGTCATGAATGTTGGACTATGGATAAAAGCCCCCACCTCTCCCACTATAACGCCTAGGTTTTATGGTTGGGTTGGCTAGGTGGGGTGAGACTGACATGGTATCAGAGCCAAGGTCCTGGATTCAAATCCCCCTGGCCATGCATTTCCGCATTTCCGCTGCGTGATTTCCCCTGCGCCTCTCTAGTGTGCTGAGACCTGTTGCGGGCTACGCCGGGCCTCTAGAACCTGCTGCGGGCTACGCCGGGCTCGCACGCCGTAGGGGGAATGTTGGACTATGGATAAAAGCCCCCACCTCTCCCACTATAACGCCTAGGTTTTATGGTTGGGTTGGCTAGGTGGGGTGAGACTGACAATGAATCTAGTTCATGACAAGAAGCCCCCTCCCAACCAATGTAGAAAACACGAGATTTTTCCTGCGAAAGTATTGCAGTGTTTTCTGCTTCTCTTCTATTTATAAGCAAAATTTAGCTGCCGTAATGCATATAAACTCAAATTAAAGATGCATTTAATCTCTATCTCTAAGAGATAAACTAGGAAACTCGGGGATAGATTAGGAAATAAATCCTATTACTATACATGTGCAGGGTTTACTAACAAACAAAACGCATGGGACTTGTCCCCCAGATCATGCCCAGCTATCATTGGCCACCATGCCATCCCAGCCAATCACAACTGTTCCAGTTTGCTGTGCCCTTGTTGATGAGAACTGGATAAACAACACAGTTTATTTGCCTATGACTCAGGCATCCATAGTGATCTAAAGCATGACTGATGGCCTGAGGGACAAAGGCTTTATGGATGAAGAGCGGAGCTCTGCAGAAAAATAAGCTTTCATCATGCATTTGTTTTTAAATATCCCTAAGTTCTGTACCCCCCCCCCCTCCCTCAAGTGTCTTTTTTGGATCCCAATTCCGAGGGTTATGCATTATCATGGCTGTATTTCTTTCATCAACAGTATCATGGTTGGGATTTTGTTTCGTTACATAGAAGAGAAAAAATACAGGGTTGTAATTTGGTGCAGCACTGACATATCAACCATTCAGTTTTTTTATCATCTTGAGTTTAATGTAATGGTGTGCACATAATCACAATCCTCGGTTATAGCAAATATATTCAAAAAATGAATTTCAGGAATATAAAATGAATGTTAACCTCATCAATTCTCCTTGTGACAAAGGAGTCAAAATGCTCAAATGCATCATCGTCATTTGGAAGTAAATGAGCATATCTGAAACAAAATTCAGAAACAGATCATGAGAGGTGGAGATGAAAGCCCATTCCCAGTTAGATATATGGTAGCGGAACAAAGTTGTACTCATATTGTGTAATAGGAATCAGGAGAAAACAATCAACAATTGAGACGGCAATGTGCAATCAGTGTGATCATATCGATACTAGATAGAAGTTTCCTTTAATGCAGCAGTACGTACTAATATATTTTGAGGAAAATCTGGTAAAAGTAAAGTGTCAGAGAGAATTAGAGATAATAAAAGAATTGGGAATTTATCATGTTATTAAAAGAATAAGAGTCAATTTAAAGAGTTAACACTGAATAAAAAGTGGTGTGCACAGTTGGAGATAAATCCCAATAAGAAGCAATATTAACATGCTAAATTCGCATGGACATAGACTTTATTAGCGGATTTATATTTTAAAAAATTGCAGATACTTTTATAAAGAATAACTTCTGCAGATATATCTTTTGAATTGATGTCTAAAATCATTGTAACCATCAGATAGTCCAAATAAACTCAAGGAGCTTTAGCAAACTTACAGGCTATCAAGGTCAATCAAACCAGATTTGACCAATAAAGCTGCTATCCGGAAAAGCCCAGGTGGAACAGGGATGTTCACATCCAATCGTTGGTAATATTGGAACTTGAACCCCAATATTTGAGCAGCATGGGACTGCAACAGAAGGAAGTTGTGAAATGGGTTGAAATACTTCATGAAGTATGATAATGATAGGTTATATTAAAAAGAATACCTTTGGGAAAAGAGGTATAAGCTGATAAAAGATGGTATTATCCGGATATAGTTCAAAACATTCCAGAACCTAGCAGAAATACAAGAATAACATAATTGCATGTATATTTAGTAACATGCTTTTACACAATGACACAATAGTTCACACAATGAATAATTGGATACCAAATCAAAACTCACAATGTCAAATACACGATTGGGGTCCAGGTCAAAATGACCGATCAATGACTGTCATAAAAAACACAATGTTATTGCACAGTGCCACAGTGCTGTTCAAATGCTCAAATCAGAGCATAGGAGAAATCAATGAACACTGCAAAGCACACCTTTATAATGCTGATAGTAACTGAAGAAGAATTTTGACAAGCCAAATCTGAACCGATTTGACAAAGGAGGGTTACCTGAATATTCCAGACAAGCAAATGTAATATGTAGGTTAAAAACAACTAAACGTCAGTAAGCTGCTTTACAAGCACCATGGAGGCATGGAAAACTAAGGACTGGAACTAGCCATAAATCTCAATTCTGAGATAAGATAGTAGCATCCAAATAATTTTCAAACAAAAACATGAGAACACAGTATATAGATAAATATCTGTAATAACAAATTGCAATTGTATAGTATTTAAGATTGAAAAGTGTGCCTTCTAAATTAAGTGGAAGATCCGAAGATGTGTTAAAAAATACTGTGAAGAAAATGGATTATGTGCTTTCCACTAGTTTGTAATCCAACTAGACTGTTTAGGATCAATCATAATTGAATATCTAATTTGCTGATACATCATGAACTTACCTAATTAAGGTCAAGTGCTAAATTGGTCATTTAAGGCAGAGTAGAAACTAGAAGAACACTGTTAGAGTGTGTTAGTGTGTGTCTCTGTTAGAGTGTGTTAGTGTGTGTCTCTGGTGTGTGGGCCCCCTGTCTATTGTGTGGGCCCCTCCTGTAAGACCCTTTTTCTATCCTCCCATCCCTAGGGAGAGGAATCTATTCTCTCTTACCTTTTCCTACATGGTATCAAAGCCCTAGGCTCTCCCTCTCCCCTCTCCTGGCCGTCGCCGGTGCTGCCGTCGCCGCCGCCATGGCCGGCGAGCTCCCCTTCCCCTTCGGCCTGGCGGCCCCCTCCCTGGCCGCCGACGCCGCGCGCCCCTCCATGGCCGCTGACGCCAGATCCAGCGCCCTCGCCGCCGCCGCGACCGGATCCAGCGGTCCCGTGGCCAGCTCCGGTGCCCCCGCCGCCGGGCTCCCCTCCGCCGCCACTGGGCTCCCCTCCCCCTTCGGCCTGACCGCCGCCGCCGGGCAGGCACCCGCCTTGGCCAGATCTGGCGCCCCCAACGCCGCCGCGACCGGATCCAGCGGTCCCGCGGCCAACTCCGGTGCCCCCGCCGCAGGGCGCCCCTCCCCCTTCGGCCTGGCCCCCTCCCTGGCCACCGACACCGCGCGCCCCTCCATGGCCGCCGCCAGATCCAGCGCCCTCGACGCCGCCGCGACCGGATCCGGCGGTCTCGTGGCCAGCTCCAGTGCCCCCGCCGCCGGGCTCCCCTCCCCCTTCGGCATGGCCCCTTCCCTAGCCGCCGACGCCGAGCGCCCCTCTATGGCCGCCACTGCAGGGATCCCCTCCGCCGTCGCCGGGCTCCTCTCCCCCTTCGGCCTGGCCGCCGCCGCCGGGCAGGCACCCGCCATGGCCGGATCTGGCGCCGCCATGGCCCGATCCAGCGCCCCCAACGCCGCCGCGACCGGATCCGGCGGTCCCGTAGCCAGCTCCGGTGCCCCTACCGCCGAGCGCCCCTCCTCCTTGGCTGCAGCCGCCTCTCTGGACGCCGTCGCTGCTGCGCCCCCCTCCCTGGCCGCCACCGCCGTGCGCCCCTCCCTGGACACCGGCGCCTCCCTGACCACCGGCCCCTTCATGGCTGCCCCTGCCGGGCCCTCCTTGGCTGCAGCCACCTCCCTGGCCGCCGCCACCGGCCACCCCTCCCTGGCCGCCGGGGCTGCCCTCCCGTGCCGCCTGTTGGCTGCTGGGGCCCCTTCCTCCCTAGTCGCCGATTTTCCCGCGTACAGATTTAGCGCCGTCGGTCTCCCCGCCACTTCTTCCATGTAGCACGGGTAGTTTACTGATGGGGCTCCTTGGTCGTCCCCGGCACCGGCGGCCATGCTCACCGGGCCGGCTCACCACCTGCTGTCTCTGCCCTTGGCTCCACCGGTGTTGCACTCACCGCCTCCGGGTTGGGCACCGTGGTCCAGTGGGTGGGACCAGGCGGCCTGTACGCTATCCTCTTGCCCACCGCCCGCTTCCATGGACTGGGTGGCCGACTCGGGAGCCTCCTTCCATGTCACTCCGCACGTCGATCTTCTCTCTTCCACAAGGCCGCCCCACCCATCGTACCCCTCTTCCATCATGGTTGGAAATGGGCCCTCTCTTCCGGTCACCTCTGTGGGTGATGCGGCTCCATGTGGTTCTTTCTGTCTTCCCAACGTTCTTATTGCCCCGGGTATCGTTCAAAATCTTCTTTCTATTCGTCAATTCACCTCTGACAACTCCTGTTCCGTTGAGTTTGACCCTTGCGGGTTGACGGTGAAGGATTTGGCCACACGACGGTCTCTTCTACGTTGCGATAGCCGATAGCACTGGCCCTCTCTACACCCTTCGCCTTCCGCCCTCCGCTGCCCCTCCTTTGGCTTCCCCTACGCCCGTGCTTGCTGCCATCACTTCCTCCACTCTCTGGCACCGCCGGCTTGGTCACCCCGGCGTTGACGTTTTGACTAAGCTCAGTAGTAGCCCCTCTATCTCTTGTACTAGGGATGCTAGTGAGCATATTTGTCATGCGTGCCAGTTAGGTCGTCATACCCGTTTACCTTTCCCTGTCTCTTCCTCACATGTCGCTCGGCCTTTTGATCTTATTCATTGTGACTTGTGGACATCCCCGATCCCGAGTGTTTCTGGTTTTAAATACTATTTGGTGGTTCTTGATGATTTCACTCACTATTCTTGACCTTTCCCTTGCGGTCCAAGTCTAATGCCTTTCCCTCTCTCACTCACTACTTTGCGTGGGTGTCCACTCAGTTCGGTGTCATCATCAAGGTGGTCCAGTGTGATAATGGGCATGAGTTTGACAACTCCGCTTCCCGAGCTTTCTTCCTCTCGAAGGGTGTCCAATTGCGCATGTCGTGCCCCTATACCTCCCCTCAGAACGGCAAGGCTGAGCGCATGATTCGTACCACTAACAATGTTATGCGCTCCATGCTCTTTTAGGCTTCGGCTCCCGCTCGCTTCTGGGCTGAGAGCCTCCTTACTGCCACCTATCTGGTCAATCGCCTGCCTTCTAAGGCCACGTGCGCTCCCACCCCTCACCATGCCTTGTTTGGTACTCCTCCTTCCTACACTCACCTTCGTGTTTTCGGGTGTGCTTGCTATCCCAACACCTCCGCCACTGCTCCTCACAAGCTTGCGCCCCGCTCGACCCTTTGTGTGTTTCTCGGCTACTCCCCCGATCATAAGGGGTACCGTTGCTTTGACCTCTCTTCTCGTCGTGTTCTTATCTCACGACATGTCATCTTCGCCGAGTCAGTCTTTCCTTTCTCCGTCGACTCCACCCCGCCACTAGCCTTGAGTTGGACTCCCTGTTTTCTACTGACCCGGTGGTTCAGCCACCTTTGTCTTCTGCAGGTACAACCCCAGCTGTTCCGGCGGCTCTCCCGCCATCTAGCGAGCCTTGTGTGGCTACGGAGCTGCCCTCCGCGCCACCCACGGCCTCGGCACCTCTGGCAGCGCCACGTGCGGCCACTCCCCACCAGCCGGCGTTGCCCTCCATGCCTTGCGCGGCCCCGGAGTCCTCAGATGTGCAGCGTGCGGCCACTTCCCTGTCGCCTCCTGCGCTCGGGGTTGGCCCACTGCTGCCTCCGACGCCATGCGCGGCCCCAGCCTCGCCTGCCGCCCCTGACACAGCCTCGGTCGTGCCCCGTGTCCCTGCGCCACCTGCCTCGCCACGCGCGGCCCCGACGTCTTCTTCCCGCTACGCCGACCCTGTCCGTGTCTACCAGCGCCGCCTGACGGGTGTTGCACCGGCCCGCTCTCGCGCCGAGCCGCCGGTGTACCACCCGCCCATCCTTCACCGCGATCCCCGCCACTCACCCAATGGTGACTCGGCGGGCTGCGGGGGTCCTTCGTCCAGTTGACCGTCTGGTCCTCTCCGCCACTACGGAGCCGCTGGTTTCTCCTATACCCTCCACCGTCCGTGGCGCCCTGGCGGATCCACACTGGCGCCACGCGATGGAGGATGAGTATGCAACCCTTCTGGCCAATCAGACCTGGGACCTGGTGCCTCGTCCCTCTAGCTGCAATGTGGTCATCGGCAAGTGGATCTGGACACATAAACGGAAGGCAGATGGTACACTGGATCGCTACAAGGCTCGTTGGGTCCTCTGGGGTTTCACTCAGCGCCCTAGAGTTGACTACGATGAGACCTTCAGCCCAGTGGTGAAGCCTGCTACTGTCCGGACCGTTCTCTCATTGGCACTCTCGCGGTCTTGGCCAGTTCACCAGCTCGATGTGAAGAATGCCTTCCTCCATGGCACCCTGACGGAGACTGTGTACTGCAGCCAGCCTGCAGGCTTTGTGGATCCCGCTCACCCTGAGCTTGTTTGCCGGCTCCTCGGGCTTGGTACAGTCGGTTTGCCTCCTTCCTGGTGACTTTGGGGTTCAGCGAAGCCAAGAGCGACACTTCTCTATTTGTTCTCCACCACGGTGCTGACACAGCCTACCTACTGCTTTATGTGGATGACATTGTTCTCACTGCCTCCAGTCAGTCTCTACTTCAGCGGATTGTCTCCTCATTGCAGCGGGAGTTTGCCATGAAGGACCTTGGTGTGCTCCATCACTTCTTGGGAGTGACAGTGGAACACCACCCTGATGGCCTATTCCTTCACCAGCGCCAGTACGCCTTGGATGTCCTTCACCGCGTAGGGATGACTGACTACAAGTCATGTTCCACTCCAGTCGATGCTCAGGCCAAGATTTCCGGTACCAAGGGTGCACCAGTGGATGATCCCACTGCCTATCGAAGCATTGCTGGTGCCCTTCAATATCTCACATTCACTCGACTGAATATCTCATATGCAGTGCAGCAGGTGTGCCTTCACATGCACGACCCACGGGACCCGCACCTTACCGCTATGAAGCGGATTCTCCGCTATCTGCGTGGCTCCCTCGGCTTCGGGCTTCACCTTCGGCGTTCTCCGGTTGCTGAGCTCGTGGTTTACACTGACGCCGACTGGGCGGGATGCCCGGACACGCGTCGCTCCACCTCCGGCTACGCCGTCTTCCTTGGTGGGAACCTCGTGTCTTGGTCATCCAAGCGGCAGCCTGTTGTCTCCCGCTCCAGTGCCGAGGATGAGTACCGCGCTGTTGCCAACGGGGTGGCAGAGGCATCCTGGCTCCGACAGCTCCTCGGGGAACTCCACAGCCCCCTCGCTAGGAGTACGTTGGTCTACTGCGACAACGTCAGCGCTGTCTACCTCTCCACCAACCCCGTCCAGCACCAGCGCACCAAGCATGTGGAGATCGACCTCCACTTCGTCCGTGATCGTGTCGCCGTGGGCGATGTCCGTGTTCTACACGTTCCCACCACCTCCCAGTTCGCCGACATCTTCACCAAGGGTTTACCTTCCTGCACCTTCTCCGAGTTCCGCTCCAGTCTCAACATCCGTTGCGCCGGAGTTTCGACTGCGGGGGGGTGTTAGAGTGTGTTAGTGTGTGTCTCTGTTAGAGTGTGTTAGTGTGTGTCTCTAGTGTGTGGGCCCCCCTGTCTATTGTGTGGACCCCTCCTGTAAGACCCTTCTTCTATCCTCCCATCCCTAGGGAGAGGAATCTATTCTCTCTTACCTTTTCCTACAAACACCAATCACAGGTTTCTAAGTTCTACTAATCGTTTAGAACAGCAGTACAGCACATCAAAAATATAGCAATTCTGAAGTTTACATATGATAAGTTCAACCATGAGAACAAAAGTAAGAAGTTCGGCATATAGATATACGTACCAACTTGGCATAGCCCTCACTTTCCTCTCTTAAAAGGTTGAATTTAGTTTGTTGATAAAGAAGCCGTGTGTTGACCCTGACCTATTACCAATAATTGAAGCAACCACATGGTAAATACCTAAATGGATAGATAAACAAAACAAATTTGGCAGACAAAATTTAGGATGGAAACGCTCAAGAGCCACGGCTAGAAACTGTGGGCATTAATGTAAATAGAAATTCGAATGAAAACCCAGAAATGATAGAAGCATTAGGCCAAAGAATATGTATGGTATTAATGTATTTTTATGTGACACATACCTCCTTTGCTTTTAAATCCTGTCCCTTTAATCTAGTCTGTTCAACCTCCCAGACAAACTCTTCCTTCAAGTGTGCAAGCACAGTAAATAGAGGCAGCTTGTGTCACGCTCAGTCTTAAGTAATGGCAACAAACATGCATTGCCCTAGTAAAAGGAAAAACAACACTCACTTCACAGCGTTCTTGAAGAAGCCTAGGCACAATCAACGACAACTCCACGAATGACTTAGTCTGCAAGGAAGAATATTAAGCTGGGGGTTAGCGAACACTACACCACAAACCAAAAGAGAGAAAACAAAGAAAGTATATTTGTTTTACTAATATTATGGATGGGTGAAAAGTGTCCAAAAATGTTGTTACCATTTTGACAAGACGGTTGTGATATTCACCAGAGATTGTAACCTGCACATTGATATAAATCAACTCAAGTACTCAACTACCAGTGTAACACGGCAACACCCAATCATTCCAAAGAGATAAGAATACAAAGAACTCTGGGATAAAGCAGAACTATGTAGTTCTGAAATTGATACAGGCATACAGCTTGAACTTTAGTTATTGCCAATAATCAAACATGCAACAAAAGAAAATAGAAAATACTATGCAAAGGGCCTGAAGACTGAAGCACAATGATGATCACCAACTAGCCAATCGGAAGGCAAGCATGAAGGATGGAAGGATAGGAAATGGCAAGATACTGAACGTAAGAGTGTATTTACATTTGATGGAAGGACAGAATAAGTGTTCAGCTACATCTTAATGACACCAACTCTTTTGGTATATAACAAGATTTGTGGAATTTTGCTCGAGTGCACTGATCAAGACATCTCATGCGATACAAGATGAACATTGTATGTTCAAAAGAAACTGAAATTAAAAAACACAAGCTTCTTTCTTATGGGAATATTGTTGTCTGTTTCCCACATAAGCTCACCAAATGTCTACTCTATCACTGCAAAGATAAGGGATATGACGGTAGCTACAATGTATGCTGATTTGTAAAATCGCTTAAAGTTAATTACTTCAGCCTTTTAGTTCGAGACTTTGAGTAGTGATGCATTCAGGCTATCTGTGAACATGCAGAAGCAGAAGTCTATCCCTTCACTTTCCACAACTGTAGTGCCTATCTCTGTTCTTCACTTCTTCCAAATACTGGTACTTTCATGTTCGCCATTAAGACCATAAATTTGATGAATTTATGTGCTAACTTCAGTGAAATTCAATTTTCCCCAGCATAACCTCAAAACCTGAGCATGGCTACAACATCATAGCAATTCCATCGACAAACTACTAACATCAACAGGCCCGTCGATGGCCAAGTGCCATCTGGGCAATGGCACAGGGCCCCAAAGTTAACAGGGCCTCCAAAATTCAAATATTTAAAGCCCATGGTCATTAGCTATTGCTGATACTTTGCTTACACGAGAAGGCCCAACCAGCTGCAAATGCCGCTCGGCCAGTCCGCCAGATGCCCATAGGCCAGATGCATCGTATGTGACTTACTGACTTTGTGTATTAGCATCTACGGAGATTTGAACAATAAGGGTATGAAAAAACTTTTGGTTTTTTGTTTACTTTAGATAAGTTGCGATCTTTGGATGATAAAAGTCTGATGGCTGCTTGTGTTAATATGGAGGATGCCCTTAAGAGTAAAGAACACAAAAATATTGATGGGACAGAATTATTTGGGGAGTTGATTTTGATCCAAGATTTACGGTTGCATTTGTAGAAAGAAGCTTTTCTAAACTAAAGTTGTTGAAGTCTTACATGAGTTCTACTATGACACAAGAAAGACTCAATGGATTGACAATGATATCAATTGAAAATGATGTCTTCGAGGATACTGATTATGAAGACATAATTGAAGATTTTATTTCAAGAAACACAAGGCGGATGTTGCTTTTTAGTAGAACATGAGGTAAACACTATAGTTCAGAAGTATACATTATTAAGTACATATTATTTTTTGTAATTTTAGAGCCTCTATTATAGTCTCGTTCCGGGGCCTCATTTTTCTGGAGACGGGCCTGAACATCAAAACAAGTAACCTTATAATTCAGATAGATTGTCAATTCTGCTAGCATGACAGATAACGTGTGCACTACAAAATGGCCAATTCAACTGTCTTGCATGCAGAGTTACTCACAAGTCACAACAATTCCTCTCTCACAAAGTCACGGATTGAATAATCAAATGCACTCAACTGAACCACTGGAAGCTCACTAAGCGTCAAGCCGCAAACAAAGGAGTTGAGTATACTCACGTCCTGCCCTAGGTGGGCGATGATGTCGGCGAGTACTGAGCCGACCTCACCGCGCCGTGACTCCTCCACGAACACCACCGAGTCCAGAGCCACCCGGCACTTGTGCGGCGGCAGGTCCCCCCGCACCTGCGCAGCTCAACGCGCCCAATCGGCACAAAAACCATATCAAACCAGCGAGCGGAGCGAAACCTAGTCGCGCAGCGGTCGGAACTAGCGGAAGCTCACCGCCGCCCAGCACAGCTCGTAGAGGAAGCGCGCCATGGGGACCGGATCGGGGAGGCGGAAGGCGGCGGCGGACTGGCTCTTCCATTGGCGTAGGCACTCCTCGGTGACGTGCTTGTAGTCGGGCGCCTGGATAGGTGGCGACATGGCAGCAGAGGCGGCGACGGGGTCGGGTTTTGGGGGAATTTAGGGTTTCATGTGAAGGGGCGAGTTCTGATGAGGCGGCGGCGGCGGCGGCGGCGGCGGCGGTGGCGAAGGCGGTGGCGAGCGAGACGGCGACGGAGGAGGAGGTCTCGTGCGAATGCGATGCGGTGCTGGGCTCTCGAGTTCGTGGGCCGAAAACGGGAAATGGAAAGAGTATGTATTCATGAAGATAAAACGGTAAATATTCAAAGGCTAAGAGTGTACATTTAATAGAGGTGGTTTCTTAAAAGGTTTCTAAGGGATTAACTGAAAAAATACAAGAGATACACTTTTCGCGAAGAGTTCATCTTTACACGATTTTTCATACGCATTGTTTCTTAGCTGCATTTGTTGATTTTTGTCTCTGCTCGACGAGTGAGTCTTGCAGTCAAGCTCCCTTCTACCTTTGCACTTGAGGACTAATGTCCGTCTGGCCCGAGGAAACCTTTACACGCCTCTGTTATCTTTTGAGAGGCCTACGCCCCATAGAAACTGTCTACTTAAGATTGTTCCTTGGCCCGCGGATCTGACACAAGGTTAGAATCCGAGCTCTTCTAGAGTGGTATCTTACTAATGGCTCGGTCCCCCCGAAAGGGGGTCTTCTTCGCCTTCCACCTATGCTGCGCAGGAAAGGCCCAAAGTCAATTCATGCAGTTTCTTTGTTGTCTCTTGTACTTTAAAAACCGTTCCGCCGTCTTAGGGTTGTACATGCCCTAATACAGGTTCAACAATAACTATTACTAAATGCATTAACTTTTAAATTAAGTCGTTAACTTTTATATCAGAGCATTCATATTATTAATTCTTTTTTGAAATATCATTTATTTTATTATAATTTGTTTTATTATTGAGATTATTTCAAACACAACTTATATTTTTTACAGTTTTTAAAAAATAAGGTGAATGATAAAATGTTACGAAAAAATGAATTACGTCATTTTAAGTTAACGGAGAGAGTGCTCCCTCTAATTCCTTATATAATTAGTTTTACTCTTCTAAAATTTTCCCCAGAACTAGTCATTTTTAATATTTTATTTCACGTTGCTATTATCAAATAAATGACACCGTTCTCATAAATAAATAGCTCGCTTCCTCGAGACATAATAAATAGGGATAAAAATCATTTAAGTTTATCTCTTAATTCATATACATAAGTACACAATAACCTATATAAAAAAATTGGAGAAAGTATAGCATATGATAGTTGGATTTAGGGTTAATTTACCTTGGATTTCTAGGCTCACGTTGAAACTATTCCCTATTTTGAATTTCGAACAGATTCATTCGAAAACACCCCCAAATCCCGTTTTCCCAAGTGGGCCTCCCATCTCGCGCACAACAACAAAAAAAACACTTTGGAATTTACTCGTTTGAGAGTTTTGAGTCCTTTCGCTGCAAACATCCTCGGCCTTGGGACTTGGGACTTGGGCCTTGGGCCTTGCGCCAAAATGCTCTTGAGGCCCATGAACTATTTCCACTTCGCGGGCTTAGGAAGCCCATAACCAATTGTTCAGCGAATGAATGACCAAAGAGATGTGTTTAATTATTTGTCACTCTGACCCATTATTAGGCTATTCACAATGGTGAGTTTCATAGCACTGTTTCCTAGAATGACACGTCAGCTTTACAACCGAATGAAATACCCTTTTTCAGTGGAGAGTTTCATTTCACTATTTCCTAGGCTAACCAGTGTAATTAAATGCAACTAGCTCTCATGAAATACCCTCTCTCTGATGAAACGATTTAGCTCTCAATGGTTGTTTCATTTAGTTTCATCCGTCTTAGAAACGGGTTAGCACCATGTCATGGCGATGAAACTATTTTCTTCTCTTTCTTCATTAATTGAATGACATGTAAGCAAAAAATCTGATGTGGCATGGTAATTAATATCATGAAACATCCCATGAAACCTCTATTGTGAATAGCCTTATATACACATGTTTTCACACGTCAGGCACATTATAATATAATTGAATGGTACTCACTTAAAAGTGACAAATAGTTGAATATCCCGCAAACGACGTATCTTCTTCATGTGGGCCTTGCACACGTCCACAAGATGGTGTTGGGCTTTCTTATGATTTGGTTAGGGCGCTACTTTCAGATCGCCTTCAAAGTAATTGAAAGAGAAGTCTTAACGAGATGAAAACCTATCTACAATTTTGTATTGTCTAGTGGAGATTGAGAAAAAAGATATGTCAATAGATTCTTAGTTTTTTAAAGTGAGATATGTGAATATGTTTCAGAAAATACAAAGAAAATGGAGTTACCTTTCTCCAGTAGTATAACTCTACATTAGATTTATTTTAGACAAGCGAGTTGCTCGTGTTTTGCTACGACCAAAATGAAATTTCATAATATTGTATAGATTAAATTAAATATATTTTATATGATATATGTTGTTGATTTTTTGCTAAGAGTGATCAGTTTGATTATATATACGATAAATATTTATTGTTGTGTAGTAATATTAAATAATATCATATAATAAACTATAGAAACTACGATAAGAATAGGAGTGGTGGCAGATTCACCATTATCTACTTTTAAAATATGTTTTGTTTGTTCTATGTCATTCAGTTTTGCTTTCTAACCAAATGCCCCTTTGGCTCATATAGAGAGGAAGTCTCTAGACTCTTAGCTTTTGGCCTTTACCTTTTAAAATTGGTATGATTGCTAATAATAGTGGAGAATGACTTTGGCTTTTACACAAGAACCGAAAAATAGTACTCTATTCATACAGGATAATCAAAGCCTTATAGTTCATATTTATCTAAAATATAAAAACCTATTACTCATAAAAGATAACTTTTACATTCGAGGTATCCAAACTACTACCTTCTGACTTGGTCGCTCTTAGATACGTCCTCTAACTCATCTCTTTGATATATACTTAAAATGTGTTTTTAGTACCGTTTGGAATTTACATCACTACATTAATGGTCCAGCTCAGCTAATATCAACATATTAAACATATTAAACATGGTATATCTCATGACAAATCGTATTATGTGGTAGGCTGACAATAAAATGATGAACATGGTCACAAAGGCAAAGCATGCATGGGAGGAGGGCTCTTTCATTTTTAGTCTTGCTTCCCACATGTTTAATCCCTTTAAGATGCATTTAAAAAACTATATATTAATTATAAAAATATTTTTAATCAGATTATTAATTTTTATCATCAAATATATTCACACATAGCTTGACACGTTTCTCAAGCTATTAAATAATGTAGTTTTGAAGAAAAAAAACTATATAAAAATATCGAGAAAACTCAATTTAAATCAATTTATTACTATATCTTTAGCGCCAAATATATTTATTTATACTATTAAATAACTATCATAAATGGTGGCGACCTGGCGTCACATGTCTTCCACCTTCGACAGCCTGGTCAACCGAGTTATTGCACTAAATTAAATGCTACATAAATGATAAATGGTTCAAATTATTCGCTTAATTATTAAAACATCAAAAAAATTGTATCTGAAAACTTTAAGCCTAGTAAAAAATAGAACCGGAGGAGTATGTTTTCGATTTCCATGGTTCAATATGTTCCGTATTATATTAGAATTAAGAAAAGATAATTATGTCCTCACACGTGTGTGTGTGTGTATATATATATATATATATGAACGGCCAATGTGTTCATACGCTATATTGTTAGCTACGTTGATTTTAGAGAAATTTTTGTACGTAACACTAAAAGTTCAATCGATTTTATATTTATCGTTAACCCTTGCACTGATATATAAGGGGTGTTTGGATCAATAGGTTAAATTTTAGTTCGTGTCACATCAGATGTTTAGACGCCAATTTGAAAGACTAAACGTGAACTAATTATAAAAATATTTGTATAATCAGAGAATGATTTATGAGATGAATTTATTAAGCTTAATTAATCTATAATTAGAAAATATTTAATGTAGCATCACATTGTCAAATTATGACGTAATTAGGTTTATTAGATCCGTCTCCTAAATAATTCACCGATTATGAATAAATTTTTTAAACAGTAGATATTTAATACTCTAAAATAATATTTAAAGATTTGATGTAACGCGAGCTAAAAATTCCAAACACCACCCCATAGTCGTGGAACGAATACACGGATACCACAACTGTGCACACACGTGCCATCCTGAGCACAAGTAAAAAATACGGAAATCGTAATGTCACTAGTTTTACTAGAGCTTATGATTCGACGTGTATGGGTGTATAGTAGTAGGGTGACTATTAATTATTTGCTTCGTGCAAACGCTATAGATTCAAACAAATAGGATATATGGAAACACGAGTACAATGGGGGTAGATATATGGAAACCACACTTGTCACGTATAAGCATGAGTAGGGCGACTCATTGTTTTAGAGGGCCCTAGCGCCAACTCGACACCATGGGTCTTTCCGCTCTTAAGACGCTATATGTGTATAAATAGTATATATATCAATCTATGTGTATATATGTATATCTATATATGTATTTTTACTTGCAAATTAATAAGAGTTAACTTCCAATCATCCAATGAGGCAATGACCAGAGTTTTTCCCGTAATTACCTAAATAACTATCTAACTGAATTGCGGCTCGGATGTTGGCGTTCGTGGCTATACTACACTCTTCGTCGTCGACCATTCGCATGCCAATCCAAACTTGAGGAGCTGAGAAACCGACAGCGTCGCGCCATTGTCACGGTGGCTAGGAGGACAGAGACACACAGAACTTTTGAGTTTTGACTTTGGAAGACTTCGGAGTTCAGACGGATGGAACTGCGGCATGAATACAAGTAGTCGTGAACTCAAGGCAGCAGAGCACCTCTACTGAATACTTGGGCCTTGGGCTCCCTCGGCCATGGGCCCTAGGCGAGCACTCCTCTTGCACTAGCCCAGAACCAGCCCTGAGCATTGGCAGCACACGTGTCACACACGGAGCGCAAGTACCCAAAATTATAAAAAAAAACATGGAAATGGTAACACCACCAAGTTTGGAGGAGATTATCATTTCATCATGCATGGTATGATAACCCCTATAGATTCAAACAGATAGAATATTCGGTCGTTAAAAATAGGATAGGGTTCGGTGAGCTTATGATTCTAGCGTGCATAGTAGGGTAGTTATTAATTAATTATTCCACGCAAAACGACAATAACGCCTATAGATTAAAACAAACAAAATATTGGACCTTTGATAACGCCTATATATTCAAACCGATAGAATATTCGGTCGTTAAAAATAGGATAGGGTTCGGTGAGCTTATGATTCTAGCGTGCATAGTAGGGTAGTTATTAATTAATTATTCCACGCAAAACGACAATAACGCCTATAGATTAAAACAAACAGAATATTGGACCTTTGAATACAAGATAGGATTTGTCTTAATCTATCGGTGTATCATGCATATTCATGACAACTCGATGTATCTTGTATTTTATTGGCAAAGCTTGATATTAAACACGAGTACAACATGGTAGACATATAAAAACCACACATAAACATCAACAACACATATGTATCGTACGGAGCACAACTACCCAAAAATATGGATAAGATAGGAAAACCGTAACGCCCCCGAGTTCGAGGAGCTTGTGATGTCAGCATGCATGATAGTGCAACTATTAATTAATATTGTTCCATGCAAACGACAATAATGCCTACATATTCAAACAAACAACGGAACATTCGGTAGTTAAATAACGGCTAGAGTTTGTCCGAATATATAGGTATATCATATGCACTCATGAACTCTAGGTATCATATTTTTAATTGATGATTCTTGACATTAAACACGAGTACAACATTATAGACATATGAAAACCACACGTCACACATAATGACATAAACATAGCAGCACAACAGCACGTACGTGTCGCACGGAGCGCAACTACCCAAAAACATGGATAAAATAGGTAACTCGTAACGCCACCGAGTTCAAGGAGCTTATTATGTCGGCATGCATGATAGTGTAACTATTAATTAATTGTTCCGTACAAATGACAATAACGCCTATAGATTCAAACAAACGATAGGATATTCGGTCGTTAAACAACAGCTAGAGTTTGTCCGAATATATAGGTATACCATATGCACTCATGAACTCTAGGCATCCTATTTTTTATTGGTGATGCTTGACATTAAACACGAGTACAACATGATAGACATATGAAAACCATACATGTCACACATAATGACATAAACATAGCAACACAACAGAATGTACGTGTCGCACGGAGCGCAACTACCCAAAAACATGGATAAAATAGGTGACTCGTAACGCCACCGAGTTCAAGGATCATATTATGTCGGCATGCATGATAGTGCAACTATTAATTAATTGTTCCGTACAAACGACAATAACACCTATAGATTCAAACAAACGACAAAATATTCGGTCGTTAAACAACGGCTAGAGTTTGTTCGAATATATAGGTATACCGTATGCACTCATGAACTCTAGGCGTCCTATTTTTTATTGGTGATGCTTGACATTAAACACGAGTACAACATGATAGACATATGAAAACCACACATGTCACACATAATGACATAAACATAGCAGCACAACAGAACGTATGTGTCGCACGTAGCGCAACTACCCAAAAACATGGATAAAATAGGAAAATCGTAACGTCACCGAGTTCAAGGAGCTTATTGTGTCGACATGCATGATAGTGCAACTATTAATTAATTGTTCCGTACAAACGACAATAACGCCTATAGATTCAAACAAACGACAAAATATTCGGTCGTTAAACAACGGCTAGAGTTTGTCCAAATATATAGGTATACTGTATGCACTCATGAACTCTAAGCGTCCTATTTTTTATTGGTGATGCTTGACATTAAACACGAGTACAACATGATAGACATATGAAAACCACACATACCACATATAATGACATAAACATAGCAGCACAACAGAACGTACGTGTCGCACGTAGCGCAACTACCCAAAAACATGGATAAAATAGGAAAATTGTAACGTCACCGAGTTCAAGGAGCTTATTATGTCGGCATGCATGATAGTGCAACTATTAATTAATTGTTCCGTACAAACGACAATAACACCTATAGATTCAAACAAACGGCAGAATATTTGGTCGTTAAACAACGGCTAGAGTTTGTCCAAATATATAGGCATACCGTATGCACTCATGAACTCTAGGCGTCCTGTTTTTTATTGGTGATGCTTGACATAAAACATGAGTTTGATCATACATGTTTTTTAAATAAATATTTATTTTATAAATAAACCTGAAAAAAATCTTATTGTCTTTGTTTGGAAGCAAATTCCATCTTTAGCACATTTTAAAAAGGTGAGGATAGACGTAGAAGTTACAATAAAGACGAATGCCACTTGTCAGCACAGGGCGAGTCTAGCGTGTAGAAAATGCTCAAATGCAGCCTCGTACGTTGGATCGGTCAGGTGGGATCCAACGGCGGAGGGCGTGCGGCCTCGTGTATAAATACCGGTGAGGAGTCGCAGTGTGGTGCATCACTGCATCTTCTGACCATCATATCGAACCACGGGGTCTGGTCGACTGACCAGAAACCCAAGTAGCTAACGCGGTAGCTAGCGAGTAGAACGTGCCCCGGAGACGACATGGCGTCCGACGGCTCCTCATCGGATGAACTCGTCGTCGAACCCGTCCGCCGGCCGTACCGTTCGCGCGCGCTCATGATGCGTGCGATTAACGCCCCTGATGTTTTGGAAGAAGAGGCGGCAGCGGCGGCGACGCGCCGCACTCGTGGTGGTCGTCGTAAGGCCACCACCACCAACAGGGCAGTGCGACTGCGCCGTGAGTTTCTTTGCATTTCTGGCAGATCTCTGCCTTGATACCATCTATTGACAGCGATTAATTACGTTCGTGTATGCATGTTACGCAGGTGCCACGGGGCCAGGGCCGGCGGCGCCGGTTGTCGTCCCGCCTCCACCCCCTCCGCCGGTCCAGCGTCAGCCCCTGACGTGCCACATCCCGTGCCGCCCGCCGGACGTCGTGATGGCTACGGGCCAAGGGCCGCGCGGTCGCACGGTGCTGGGTTTCGCCGCTACTGCATCTGGGCCGGCCGTGGCGGCTCCGCAAGGATCGCTCGACGTCGTCGACATCGACCACGCCGTCGCCAACTACATCATCTGCACCTGCCACGGCGCGACGTTCTCCCCTGTCGGCTTCCTGGCGCACGCCGGCGCCACCGACGTAGCCAACCCGTCGCTCCAGATCCTGGCCTTCCCGTGGCTCAAGCAGCCGACGACCTTCGGTCCTCCCGGCAACTTCACTGGGCCACCCCAGTAGGGCTCGCCGGCGGCCGTCATGAAATGCATGGTCCGGCGAGCGTGATGCCGAGAGTCCGTTTAATAAATCTCGTCGTAGCAGTCGTCTTTACAAATTTATTATCGCATTTCTGTCTCGTCATGTACCAGAGTCAGTCCAGAGTCCAGATAGCTTTCTCCTGCCGTCCAAGAGTTGACGGTTTATTTGCATTGCTGTTGCTCTGAAGCTTGCTAAGAGCTGTACACGCATGCAAATTGTATCTTTAAATTCCGCATGTATGCTTTCATATCAGTTTAATCGATGTAATGCATGGTTCGTCCGGACCAATAATATAGTGCAAACGGCATCATGGTTTATTCGAATTAATGATTTCACCGGTGTGAAAACGGGGTTAAGAATGGCAAAACATTAAGCGCAGTAGTTAACAGTCTTGGGGAAATTTTCAACGACGCTTTAATTATGGATTGAGATATGATATGGAAATAATGGCAAACGCCTAAAGAAATCAAATCACTTCAATAATGTTGCATCAAGAAGCTTCACGAATTAACTTTAGCTACCCAGCCATTAACGGGTTCTTGCTCATATGGGACATCTAATTAAGATCGTATCATATATTCTATCATCGTACCATAAACGGGATGATTTTCAGTTTTCACCGAGGTGAGCACATAATTAAGAATGACAAAAACATTATTGCAATTAAGAGCCCGGGACAAAAAAATTTAAAGCGGTAATAACAACTGTGAGTAGAATTAACCCCACACGACGACGAAAACAATACTCCGGTTAATCTTTTCCCGGAACAGACGCAACGATGTATGTATGCAACGGCAGCCCAACGCAAGAACAAGCTAAGGTCGCATCCTCGCACGCTCCGGCCACGTAAGCAGCGCGCACGCCATGCACGCACGCACGCATGCATGGCCACAGGGAGGTGGGCCTCGCGGGCGGGCGGGTGGACACGTGGCTGGCGCGCACGCGCCCCCGGGCGCTCGCGCATGCATGCAGCGCGCGCGCGCGCGCAAACGGACAACTCGTACGTTGGAGCAACAGCTACCACCCGGTGATCCCACCACCTCACTGATCTGTGGGACCGTTTCACTTCGTCCCCTGGTTTTCAGCCGCTGGTTTAAGGCGCGTCCAACCGAGCAACGAATTCAACGCTAAAATACTAATAAACAGATTTAAAATATCTGTAGTATTTGAAATAATCAATGGTTATTATGTGTACTGAGCTGGTCGGTTTTCTCGTGCTGTTTCACGCGAGGCCATGGCAGGCGCTCCGGTGTGAGCGTACGTGGCGCGTGAGCCAGGCGAGCGATGCTGGCAGCCATAGCCAGGGTAGTAGTCGTCAGTACTGACAGTAACCGACGGGGTATAGCTAGCTAGAGCTATGATTATGCAAGCAGAGTTAAAGTCCAGCAAAGCATCTTTTCAAGAAGGTCTTCAGCAGCAAACAAAAGCACAAAACGGCCCTTACGTCAGTTGGTGGTGACCGTGATTAAGGTGAGTTTGGCTGGAGTGGCCTTTTGCTTGCATTGCTTAACTTCATATGGGAGGGTTCCAAATTATTCCAAATTCCCAATTTTGAATAATCTTTTTTGAACTGAATTGTCATCGTAAGTTAGCCGTAGTATAGCCGACGGGGCTACATCGAAAACTAATCAAATTTAAAAATACAGAACAAAGGAAAAAAAAACCTTAAGCGTGTGTATCACCGAGCGGATGGAATATAATTGTTGTGCTTGACACGTACTACCTCCGGTACACAAAAACAAGTCGTTTTAGGTTTCTACGAAGAATTTGCTAAAACAAGCCATTTTATATTTTATAGTGTATTTTGGACAACTATACCCCTCAAGTAGTATTATTTTTTCTTGTTTTCCGTGCTGTGTTTACTCTTGCACTATATTTAATAGGGGCAATAATAAAAAATACACACTAATTAATTGCTTTTTGATATGTGAAATCATGTTCAAAACGATTTTTTTGTACCGGAGTACGTTGGGTATATCTCTATGAGACCATGAGATTGTTGCTGCAAGGGAGCTACACGGGCCGGTCGCACCTAATCCTCTCCACGTCATATAGGAGCGAGCTCGATTTTTTTAAAATAATATTTTTAAAAAAAAAAATCAAATTTTTATATGTTCATTTGAAAAATTTGCAAAAGTAACATACAGTAAGTGCCAACTCATACCAGTCAGCTCCAATCAGCACTTTGATAGAGGGCAGCATTCAGTCAGTACTTGAAGTGCCGACGAAGCTGACGTGACACCGGTCGACACTTTAAGTACCGACTGCATACTATTTTTGTAAATTTCTTATATGGACATACATATTTGATTTTTTTAAAAAATATTATTTTAAAAAATTCAGCGAGCTCTCGCTAACAAAAAAACTTCCCTCTCACACGAAACTTTATTTTTTAAAAAAAATTGATAAATTAATGGTGAGAATAAAAAATCAGAATGTGCCCTATATTAATAAGAAATTAATATTATAGAGTGATGTAAGGGAACAGGAATAACACTTTTTTAATTTATGAACCGATAGTAGTGGGTAAGAAAATGCTATTTAATTGGGCTTGGCCTATTAGATCTAATTAAATCATAATTCTCAGACTCGTAATAAAATTAGTTAGTGAAAAGTGGTTAATCCCGGCCCATATTAGTAGTGAAGGGTCTTTAAGTAGTAAGATAGATATTGTTTGAATTGAATGCCATGAATCCCAGTCACCCATTTTACGTAGATGGCTCAGGATTTATGGCATCTAAACAAGCTCTTAAATAGCTAGATAGATTATATGTTCATCGGTTAAGAACTTAGCGAAGAGAGAAGATGTCATATGGGCACGCTCGTGAGCTAGCCTAACCGATCGAGTATCGTGGTGAGTGTTCGTTGTTGTCTATAAAAAAATGATGATTTGAATATGGCATATTTTCATGGTTGGTTATTACCGGTAACCGGTAAATAACATGTCTGATTTTTCTTCCCGGTGAGAAGTAGACACACACTCCAATACTCTAGTTTCCAAAGTGCCACATGTTTTGAGGAGAGTAGGCCTAGGAAGCTTCCATTTTTTTTTGTGAGATCTTGTAGGAATATAATAAGAAATCACTTTAAATAGCTAATACAGTTGATTCAAGATGTATTATGACTCTGCTTTAAGTAATGAAAAATCTATTAGTGTCGTGGATAGATATTTATATATTATGAATACACTAAATAATTTTATAATTAACATATAAATATTATTTTATATTGTATATTACGTTTACAAAATACCAAAGGCCCTTTATTTTTTTGCCTAGTTCTCTGAAATACTATGAATAGACCTGCTAACCTTCGAGAAACAATTATGATTCCAGTTATTGTGATGGCCTTCAATAAACAATTATAGTAGAAACCAATTTAATTACCACATTAACCGGGTTTAGGGTCTATTCAGATGATCTCGTTTATTTTTATTTTTAGGGACTAAAACTTACTTATTTTAGCAAGGACTAAAGTTTAGTATTTTTATTTAGATTTATGGACTAAATAATATTTAATAAGGAGTTCATAAATGAGAACAGAGTGTGCATGATACTTTTTGCCCCTATACATAAAGTTATTTGAGACTTTAGTGATTAAAGTTTAGTCCCAATAAACAAAATTATTTGAGATTTTAACCTTACTTTGATATTTTAAGTACTAAATAAGACTGGATTTTAGTCAAAAACAAGAAAATGTCAAACAGACCATTAAAAAAACCACCGGATTTAAAAACCTAGATAGACGTACGCGTAGTAGTCAGTACAAATTCTTGGAGTAATATCAGTTTATCAGCTGTACTGCAAGTGATATTGATTAGATTAGCACAATACAACACGTCGTTACGTGGCAATTAATCCTCGGTCCTTGCGACACCATCGTACAATAATGTTTCCAGTACGTACTACTATACTGTACTAGGTCATTTGGTCTCTTTTGTATATCTATCTATCTCGATTAACGATTAATTACGAAGTAATTACTTATTAACTTATACCTTACTCCTACTAATTGCGTGAAGGTTTACTAATCACACCCATTTTACCGTGACAGTTTCTTAATTACGCTTAGCGTTTGGACTTTGGACGCTAGCCGGAGACGCCTTCGTACGGAGAAGGCGAACTTCCCTTGGATGCACGTAATCACTCGCGGGCCCACCTGTCGGTCATTCTGTATGTTCAATTTGTTGGTGCGCGCAGCAAAAACTCTAGAATTACCAGTTTACCACAACTCCTCCCCTCGCATCGGGCCGTCAAGCACACACCCGCTTCCATGTGGGTCCGAGGCATGGTGGGCCCCACATGTCATTGAGGCTTAACGGGTTGTGAGGAGTGTCGCTGAGGGTGAGCTTTAATACGAACGAGCCGCACCTCCCTTCCCGGGTCTCGCCTCGCGTCGGCTTCGCTTCGTATGTGAGCTGAGCTGTGAGAGGAATCCAGAAGAGAGCAACCAGTGGGAGGAGGAGCCGAGGAGGCGGAGGCGGCGGCCACCGCTGCCGAGGAATGCGGCGTGGAGGGGTGGGGCTGCGGTGGCAGTAGCTGGTCGGATCAGAGAAGAGGTGGGAGGTGGGGGTAGGAGGAGAGGGGACTAGGGGAGAGGGAGGGAGCTCGAGTAATGGGGGTGTGGAGGGAGGGGGCAGGGTGGTGCTTCTGCTCGGGCGGCGGCGGGGGACGGTCGGAGCGGGTCAAGGCGGCGATATTCTCGGCGAAGTCCGCCGCGCTGGCCGCCGTCAAAGGGCACGGCACCGGCCTCCTGATCCACCGGAACCTGCTGCTCACCACGCATGGCAACCTGCCGTCCGCCGCCGCTGCGGAGGACGCCGAGGCGCTTCTCGGCCACGGCCGCCTCGCCGCCTGCCTCGTGCCTCACAGGTGAGCTCTCGCGCGCGGTTTTTGATTTGCTTGCTTTTCTTCTCTCTTTCCGCCGCCGTTATTACAAGGCTATTAGCCTGAATTAATTGAGATCTGCTTCTCCTGCTTGCGTCGCGGCAAGCAAGGCAAAGCCGCTTCCGAGCGGGGCCCACGCGTCGGCACTGGGCGGATTCGTCGGTGGTGGTGATGAGTTGATGATTGGCCATAATGCAGATGACTGGGAGAGGGAATTTCTATTCAACTGTGGGGGTGTCACTGTGTTTGGTAGTTGGAGAGCATGGGCGAGATCGTCGTTGTGTACATGCATTGATGACGATGATGATGCTCACAAGATGGATAGTGTGCAATGAGGGTGCTTTGTACATTTAGTTGGATAATCTTACTATTTTTTTTGTGCTCAAAGTGCTATTGGTATTTGGGGTAGGTAGCAAGCACAGAGACAAGGTCAATTGGTTTGTTTTTAACAGGAATAATAATCAAGGGGAACACAAGCTTACTGTACTTTTGGGTAGTTGTGTTTCTTTTCTTCTGCGGAAAGTTTATGAGGGACACCCAAGGAAAGCTAGCTCAACAAAAGTTCAGTGTGTCTTATTCTTCATCTTGTTAGGTCAGACTAGATGAACTTTGTTGCTCTGTCAAAAGCATTTTCCTTTCTAAGTACTATCAGTTCAAGATTGTTGCATGTTTGTTTTTTGTTTCAGTAAAATTTTCACTGGTTGCTTCTTAATGTTGCTAATCCTTACCTACATTCTTTCTGAACAGTTGTTTGTTTGTGCAGATTCTTCATTACCAGCTCTATTCTGGACCTTACAATAGTCGGCCTTGATTCTGTGGACAATGAGACAACTTTGCAGGCTCAGCAACCTCACTATTTGAAAACATGCTGCAAACCAAGCGTAGATCATGGAAGTGTTGTTTATCTTCTGGGCCATACTGGAAAGGACTTGGTTATTGGTGAGGGGAAGGTAGTAATTGGCACAGACAACCTCATAAAGCTATCGACTGATGGGGTGACATGGAGCCCTGGCTCTGCTGGTTTTGATGCCCAAGGGAACTTAGCCTTTGTGATCTGTGATCCCATGAAGTTGGCCTCCTCTCTCACGACAAGGTCATCTTCTACATCGTCATCTTCATCACATTCATCAAAGAAAGATCACCCAATGCAATTCGGCATCCCCATATCTGTAGTCTGTGATTGGCTGTATCAGCATTGGCAAGGCAACTTGGATGAAGTCAGCAAGCCCAAGTTGCCTCTTGTTCGGCTGATGTCCAGCAGGAGCGACTATTCAAGCACCTCCTTCACTCGTCGCCATGTATTCAAGCCTGCAGACGACGAGAACGATGATACATCAGTTTCTTCACAAGTAACTTCTAAGCCTAAACATCAGCAGGGGTCAGGAAGTTCAGCCAATGCAAAAATATCACATGATGCAAACCCTCTGGTTGATCTGCGCAGAAACAATGAGCAAGGGATTCCTACTCCAGAGATATACGAGTCACCACAGCAAAGTTCTTGCCAAGGCGAGAAAGATGCTGGGCCAGTTCAACTGTTGGATACCAACTTGCCACCTAGCATTCCAAAGACCATATTTCTACCACTGCCCCTGAAGCAAATGCTTTCTGATGAGAACAATGCAGATACGTCCAAGCCTAAAAATCAATCTAGAGACAATGGCTTTCCATCAGGAATCATTTGGCACCGTAATGGCCATGCTCTTTCAAGGGATCCTCCAGTAGCTCTGCAGGAGGATGATTGCAGCAGTGAGTGGCAGTCAAGCTCGTCACCTGTTGAGCTTTTGGAGTACCGAAATCAAGGCCAATTCAGCAGCGAGGATGAAACGATGTACTCAGCGGAAACCATGGAGAGCAGGAACATTCCAAGCCCCAGGGAGAAGCATGTGGGGAGGAGCCAAAGTTGTGTCACCTACAGAAGGTGGAGCTCTCCAAGGACAATGATGCAAAATGGGACCTTGAGAAAGCAGCACACACTGATCCCTGCACGGAAGACTCACTCGCAGAACACGGCTCTGCCACACAGGAGTCATGATTATTGGAGCCCCACAGTATCCTCAGCTATGAAGAAGAGGAACTCAATGGAACAGCAGCAGCCTGCAAAGCCCCGGGGCAGCATTGTTCAATCTTCTCCAAAATGGATGTTTTGACGGCTTTCTCCTTTTGGTTTCCCGGTGGAAATAATAGTGCAGCATCAGCACAGCATGCAGATTTTCGGTGGAAATGCGCTGCGCTCATATTTTCCCACCAATGCTTGCCTGTAAGTTGATGCTCTCTTCCTTATTTCGTTCTTTATTGCATTGTGTGTGCAGAATGACTTGGATAAATTAAAGGAAAAAGAAAAAGAAAGAAAAGAGAAGTCCAACATAGAAATGTTACAGATCAAATGTGTTCAAGCAATCAGACGTGAGCTGTTGCAAAGTGATGTATTTCGTACGTAGGCTGTCTGGATATAAATTGCTATAGCTTGTATTGTAGTCTTGAGTTCACCACTTAAAACTAAACATTTACGGTTATCACTTCCTTTTCGGCCAAAATATGCTGCTACTATACTTTGTTGCTATCCACGGGATTGATGTGTATGATACTTTTTTTGATATTACGTTGCAATATCAATGCATTATCACATCCTGTATTGAATCAATGTTTAGAAAATGGGCTGAAAATTGCTGGCCAAGCAAGTTTTCCCCACTCATTCACATCCGGAGCATATGCTTCTACGGATCAAAATAATACTGAGGCTTGAGAGTATCTTTTTTCCTCAATTGTTGCCTGGGTGAAAAATTCTTACAATGAATTAAGTGAACAGTTTACTATGCCCATATTCTGTACTGCAGTACAACCAAATTGAGGAGGTATTACAAATAGGGCTGGATAACGAGCTAATATGGCTTGTTATAGCTCGTTATGTTAACGAGCTAGCTCGGCTCAGCTCGTTAGTGTAACGAGCAGAAAATGGCGGTCTAGCTTGCGAGCCAATTATTTAAAAATTATTAAATAATAAATATTCAAATAATCACATATCAAACATCAAAATATGAAATAAATAGAATATATAATGTTTCAAAAATCAAGCATTCATAGTTCCATCACTATTTTGTACTATTTCTACGAGTATATCAAATTTATCACACATATTATTTATTATTTGTGAGCCGACTCAAACTTGCTCATTATATTAGGAGCTAAAAGATCAGCTCAGAACGAGATGAGCTGAATCAAGCTGGTCACAAGCCAAGCGAGTTAATAAGCTATGAGTTTTTTTTGTCCGATCCTAATTACAAAGCTAAAAACTAAACCATATAAACATCGAATGAAACTAATTTTCTAACCACAATAACTGTGTCAATATAAAGCGAAAGTAGTTCATCCCTAAATTTCTCTTCCCCAAGTTTGCATAGTCTAATCCCTTTGTCAATTTATATAAACTTATTATATATAAAACCATCATTTATTATTGTTATTAGGCTTCCTAGAATCGCTCTACTATTATAACTATTCCAACCACCAAACTACACTTTTCTGCTGTGTTCAGCACACCACTGACAGCAGGCTGCCTCACCAAGTTGTTCGAACAGTCATACGAGTGGCATTTCGTTGGACATTCCGTTGTATTTTTCTGAAGCATCCTGTCTTCCTGTCTCTGGAAATGCCTGGCTCAAGGAGTTTGGCAGGGGACATTATCAGGGCACCATTGACTGACGTTGCTTCTCCATTCCGATCAGCTGCAAGCCGTGCACAAATCCAGGTTGCTTTTGTGTTTTGCCACATTTTGTTTTGTACTTGCGACTTTTAAGTTCCAGAATAAGATTGCACAGTTTCCCTTAAATCAATTATATAAGATCAATTGAACGCGACAAGGAGATGAAAAGCTTTGATTTGAAGTCATGATCAACGCTGAAAACTCGTAGATTTTATTTTAGCATTCAAAATTCGTCTCACAAAAACTTAGTTTTTAACTTGTTTCCTTTAATTAATGCAGACACAATTAATGAGCAACTAAGTGACACCACATAACCAGCTTACCCTAAAAATTTAAACATACATCTAAGTTATTTTTCCACACTACTAATATACCTAAGAATCGCTAAAAATAAATTCTGTGTGAAACGAAAGGAGTAATAATCTCAAACAATATCAAGCTGAAGCATGGAATGCTCAAGGCACAATAGATCAAAGTCAACTTGACCAATGAATCCAACAAAGCAAGCATCGACACAGTTTTGCTCGATGTAGATGCCTTTACCGACACTCTGTCCCACAAAGAACAAGGAGCATAGAAATATAGAATGATTGGTAATTTACACCAAGTAATGTATGATTCTTTCACATTCTCACCATAGAGGGGTGTTTCTGTGAGCCCCCAACTCCATTTCTGACCAGAGCATCCCACAAAGAAACTACACGGATTAACTGAAACAAATGTAAATTCGCTACCATCAAATACTAACATTGGTTACTCAATGTTACGGCAGCTAAACGCAGACACGGATGATTTGCAAATTTAGTTCCAAGGGAGAACGACAAGGAAACAAATAAATGACACAATGGTAAGCAAGAAAGAGAAGAACGAATCCAAGCTGGGACATAAGCATACTCACCTTTTGCAACTTACTTTTCGCAGTTACATGAATACTCACATAAAATCAACTTCGGCATTTTAGAAAAAGATGGGGCAGCGGGCACCTAGTTGCGAAGTAGGGTCAGAAGTCACTTCACAATCATGGCCAACGCTGCATGCATTATTCTCTTAGAACGAGACTGCATACAAGAGAGACAACAAGGCGAGTGCCAGCATGATGGATGTAATAAGATGCAAGTTCAAGCAATTCTATAATCTATGCAAGTCATAGATGGGGAGAAAGTTTCTTCATGGCTACTGAGTACTGAATGATCTGGACATTAGCTATCTTTTGCTATACAACTAAAAACTACACCAACAGTGTTTGCCAAATGCCACATGAACAACACCAGCCAAACCAGAATAGAAGGCTGTGCATTCAATATATCTTCATATTTCAGGTAAACAAAATAAATCTCTTAGATAACTTAGGAACATGGACTGCCTATGATGTAGTATGTATTTGCGTTTTCTCTTTTACTATGACCACAAGTAAATTCAATGCACATGTAGGAAGCTACAAACTCAAAGAAAAACAATGATAAAGATAATAAATAGAGTGAGACAGATAGCAAAAGTGTGAAGCAGAGCGAATAACTTGATGGCGTATAATTCCATCATTCTGTGAAACCGGTGTAATGCTATATATTGAAATCAGGAAAGATGGAAAATAAATAAAGGATTAAAAGGTTTCCGTAAAAGTAAAAAAAAAAGATGGCCCGATATGTTAGTTAATAGTTATAGAAAAGATGTAGTTCAAGTTCTAAACTGCAGCAAAATAAAACCACAAGTCTAGCCTAGGATCCAATGAAACATGTAGGGGATAAGAGGATAAAACAAGGCACAGTGCCAATTTTAAATATTGCCAATCAACACATCATTATAAGCTGGGTAAGAGTCAAACAGCAGTGGGTCAATCAGACATAATAAAGAATCCACTCAAGTACTTCCATGTATTTACAAATGGCTGATGTGAATGAAAACAGTTTCATCGATATCCTGCATACATTGATTTTCAGAGTAAGCAGAACATTATAGTGCTGATGCAAATGACTTCCATAATTGCTTTTTAAGACAATGGCATACATATCGATATGTTATGTGTTCATCATTCCCATTCTAAAAGGAGTTAGCAACTTTCAAGAAAAATGGATTGTTTCCAAAAAGAACAAAGAGGAAAACGAAAAGGAAAAGAAGATTATTTTATCAGCCTTGATCACTTTGAGAATTTGTTGGTTGAGTTTGACATGTTTTCGCATCCAAGGACAAGTGATTGAGACTGAAGAGATACCATCCACCAAAAGGCACTCATCTCCACTAAAAACTAGCTGTTATAAAGTCTTAATCAAGCCTCCCTATGAGAAAATGCAGAAAATTAGACCCCAGGGGCAACAAATGACAGCAATGCCAGACAAACAAAGGCACAAAGCCCTAGTCCAATCTCCAAATCACCCCCTTTTTTCCTTAACCAATTCCACTGTGGCAACTACACCAATGCACAATATATGATAATGATCATAAGAAAACAGCTAGAAACAGTAACAATTGTCACTTAACTAAGCATTTGTGGGGAGGCATATATCCTTTCCTACCCCCACTCTCACTCCCTCTACTACGCTCACAATTACTCTCATCAAGCTAACGAATCCGTGGCAAGAAGCAGACCGGCGAGGAGATGGGCACCTCAGAGGTTGCAGCCGAGGCAGTCGCAGGACTTGGGGGTGAAGGAGCAGAAGCCGAAGGGGCGGTTGGGGATGTTGCAGTTGATGGCGTAGCAGCAGGGGGAGAGCACGCAGGCGCCCCTGGAGCCGCCGCAGCAGGTGCAGGGCGCGCAGAGCTGGAAGCTTCCCAGCCTCCGCCGCGTCTCGTTGAGGACCATGGCGCTGAACCCGCCCGCCTCGGGCCCCATGGGCACCATCCGCGCCCCCTGCTCCCCGGCCTCCTCTTCTCCCTCGCCGCCCTGCGTGACGAGGACTCACACATGACAAGTCCGCAACGAAGCTGCCCCCACGGCCCACGATCTGGAGGTAGCAGGAACAGTAGAAGGAAGCGCTTACCTGTGAGCTGCAATTGGACGAGGTGGCGGCCAGGAAGAGGAGCAGCAGGAGCAAGAGATATCCGGCCGGCGTTAGGGTGGGCATTGCCAATGCCGCCACCGCTGCTGCCTCCCTCTAGGGTTTCGGGCGGCTCAGATTGCGACGGCGATGTGGACTTGCAGTGGGAGATTCGGAGTGAGTAGGTGGAAGAAGACGCTGGAGCTCCAAGAGAAAAATTTTACGATTTGTCCTATATAAAACTTTAATTTTTTTACTTTTTTTCCTATTAGCATGTGTAATCCTCAATCAGGTCACGTATAAATTAAAATTGATAGAATAAAAATACATAAAATCATAAAAAATAGAAAACGTCAAATAAACTGGCTAAGTTAAAAACATCAGGTTTAAATTTGAATTTTGATTCGAAATTCAAATGGTTTCCGACGAAATCCAAACGGATTCGTGGAATTCGGTGGTACCGCTCCAAGCGAAATTCTTTCGAACACGATGGAATGAACGCGTAGCTCTAGAACTGAAGTGATTTCTCTCTGAGAAGTGAGAACTACTCATCTGTTAATCTGTTGCGTTCAACGGCAACGGCCAGATATAGTTTTATATGGTTTATCCGTTTATATAATGTAAGAGTAATACATATATTAGTACATATGATGAGCTATATATATTATAAAAATAAAAATTACTACACCTGTCCAAAAATATATCGCTTTTATATTTTTCAAATTTATCCAAAATATAGCAATTAGTACTAGCAAAAAGTTATTTTTATCTCTAAAGTGTTCATATTGCTTTACCAAACTATTTTTTTGCCTTCCCTTATCCACGATGAGAAGAAGGATATCATATCTCGTTTACATATCTCTTAATACATTAATACATGTATCAAGGCTAAAGATGACTATATTTTTATATTTTAAGATGGATGAAGTATCATTCTTTTTTCTCATTTATTTCTACTTCTCATTCTAATAATGCAATCAAACTTAGTAAGTTTTATAGTTTCTTTGACTTATACTTACTACATGTAATTATATATATATATAATTATATATATATATATATAATTTAACTTGCAAAATAATTTCATGATAGTGAAAAGAATGTAAGCAATATGACATCGGATTCTATCAAAACTATAGTTGAAGAACGTGCTTAGGAGATAGTAATATTAGATGAGTCACCTCGATCTCATGGGAAGTTTTAGTATCGATTCTATCGCATCTCATTACATAACTTTTAAACAAAATCAGATTTGTATAACTTTTTTTCCAAAAAAATAATTTCATGATATTAAATTCTATCTGGAAAAAACTAATCGATTTGTATTCTGAGGATGTCCGTATAACCAAGAGGCAGGGAGAAAGGAGCAAAACGAGGCTGGAGAGACGGACGAGTCGCCTGAGACTCGAGAGATTTACCCATAGTTTTGGCCATTGATCTGAGGCAGGTATTTACGCTTGCTTTTCCACGAGAAATATGGTTGGACCATGTTCGCCACCTTATCATTTCAGCATTAATTTCGGTCTGTTTACGAACAGAAATAATGGTGGCGATGTGACGGCCAAGTTCAGGAGCAGCGCTGCTGTTCTTCTGTGAAAGGCATAAAACTATCTTAAATTTGTCCTTATAAAACTAACAAAGTCCGAAACCATCGGTTACCCAAAATCAAACGAAAAGCTCATATAGATTCAAAACAAAAACATAATTACGTATCTCAAAAATCTTCTGAATTAATAGATGCATCGTATATTAATATAGCTAATGGAACACCATGTAAAACACATAAATCACAAACTCTAGACAATACAATCACATAAATCAAATAGAGATGAAACCCAAGATTAGATTTTAACTCTAGTGTATCCCAACTTGCTTGAAATTGAATGTCTTTAAAGAAAAGAGATCACAACATAACTACAATGTTCAAGCAATGGTTGTTCCTGAGCTGTGTCTAATTTTACAAAAATAAAGAAAAATTTATTAATCAGATAAATCTATAAGTGCCCACATATTTTATTCCAAACCCATTTCCAACTTAACCCTAGCCATATATCTAAACCTACGAATATATGAACACAAATTTAAACCTAAATCTATATCCATCCGCTATCCAGGCAAATATACAACAGGAAATGCAGAGAACAAAGAAACAGAGCATCTGACAGAGTTCGTCCCCATCTTTTCTTACCTTGTCACATTTAGACGAAGCTTTAGATGAAGCAAGTGCAACAGACTGGAAATTGGACGTTCTTAAGCACACTGAATTCTTTCGCTTCCCAAAGATCTGATTAACAAAAAATAACTGTACATCTCCGGTAGCAACTCAATTTACAGAAACTTGATTCCGGGGAGTTAGGAGACGAAACATTCACAGCGCCTGTGATGGCGCGATGGATTTTATACATCAAAGTGGGTCAACTGCCAGGAAGCCTATGATGTGTATGCAGATGCGGACGGCGATTGCAGGAGGTGCCGAACCATAGGTACATTAGTTGAAGCAGAGCCATAGGCATAGACTCCCATTGGAGTAGACACTGGATGGTCAAATTTGCAGTTTGCGCCAAATTTGCAAATGCCATAACGAGAATAGAACTTGCACAGTTCTTCTCCCTGAAAATCACGAAATAGCTTTGTCATAACCAAAAAGTCCCATCATGTGTTATCTGAAAAAAAAGCAAAGATTCAAGCAAGTGCAATCAACACACTGTTGTCAGATTGACAACTTATATGTACAGCAGTGCTCCAAGTGTTATCTTAACATCATATTCAGTAGGTAGTCTTTCTCTACTATAATTGAACCATCAACTATGCCTTCGAGACATTGTAGCTTGCAGAATAAATTGGTCATCAGTATCAAGACTTCATGCCCTTGCAAAAATCAATTCCTAACTGAGAAGAGGGAAAATTTATGAAACATCGATCATTTTTTTCTATTTTGATGACACTGAACCATTATGCACATAGCACACATTCTAACACACCTCAATTTCAGCAGAAGACTGAGCAGGGAAAAAACAGGCTTAGACAAGGATATTATACACATCATCTTGCAAAAAGTGGTGAGGTAGTACAACGACCGATAATGGACACTAAAGCAATAAAATATGGAACAATGGAACATGAACTCTGACTAAAAACTGGATAAGAAACAACAAAACAGATGGGTTTCACTAATAACTTACAGGACGTAGTGGAAGACCCACTTGACTTAAGACACAATCTGGAGGAGGCATTGATCGCACCCGGGGATGATGGAACTTGCACACTGCACCAAATTTGCAATCTCCGGTCTTCATGTAGTATTGGCATTCTGGTTGATCGGGTCTCTCAGGAAATACATTCTCTCTCTGCAGTGTATATTGAGGTACAGGAAACGAACTGGATCTGTAGGGTGATAGCATTCCTTGACTGCCTGCACTGGCATCAACTTGCTGAGAAGTTCTGTAGGTTTGTTGAGCCCCTGGGGACTGCAGTCGACTCTGAGAAGATGAAACAAGAAGGACTTGGCCCTTGAGGTAACGAAAATCACAAGACCAGCACTAAGTATAGACTCCAGCATTTGGTGTAAGAGTGGATTTTAATGTTATAGTTTTTTAAACAAATTCGATGAACTAATATGTTGCCGCCAAACGAAGATTGAAGGGCAATATGCAGTCAATGTATCTTCACATGATTATTAATCAATTAGAAAAACAGGATAAAACACAACAACAAAATTTCATAGAAAAAAATAGTTTATGCCAAAAAGAGAACTACTAATCAATCATTGCATTATGGAACTTATTTGCTTTTATTGAATAAATCATTTTGTACATAGTTGAATGAAAGTAACCATTATTATAGTGGAATTTGAAATGCAACATGACAAGTGTTCTGTGGAGGTCAGCACACTACCATTGGACATCACAACTAACGAAGTCAATAGTGGCATATTTTACAATTCATTTTCTACCCCCGAAAAAATACTTCCCTCCCTTATGGCGTAAACTTCAAAGGAATTAAAGATCAATCCACTGATCCAGGTTGCCATTAAATTAACAGAGCGTGAAAGCCAATGAGAATAAATATCTTACAGGATATGAGCTCCAGCTTGGTACTTGAACTAGTCCTTGAGGTACAATCAGTGGTGCATAGTTTGAGGGATTTTGCCATCTAGGGCTTGGCATAAAAGAACCTCTTGGAAAAGACCAGCTAGCCATAGTTCCAGAATAGGAAGGCGCGCCAGCGCTTGCAGAGGAATGTACAGAAGGATAAATAGGAGAACCATGTGGAGAAGCCACGACATTGAAAAGTTCTGGATGGTGAAATTTACATGTATTCCCATATTTACAATGTCCTGTTTTTAAGTAATATGCACACTCGTTTTCATTCTACAACAACAAAACAAGCTTTAGTTAAGTACATCAAAGAGAAAAAACTAGAAAAAGACAGGCAAATAATATAATGCAGCAATAAACTACAAACCGGTCGGAGTGGATATCCCAATGTATTTAGCTGCACCCTACCATCGATTCCAGCTTTTTCTATGGGATGATGGAATTTGCATGTAGGACCAAACTTGCATGTTCCGGTTTTTAGATAATACTGAAAAAAATGTTATGAGATTCTTAATTCAATACTTGTCCAACTTAACAAAAAAATACCACTCTAAATTGCACAATGTCAACTCTAGAAACATAGGCAAACAAAATAGCCAATTTTCTTACAAAAAACAATAAACAATTTGAAGAAAACTGAAGCCAATCATCTAGCTGTTTTTATTGTTGATGTATGAATATTTTACTAATGCTTGTACTTGTTGTCTGGTTTCTTCTCACAAAGAGAAGCAAGAATAAAGATAATGTCTAGGGATATAGATTCTCACATAAATTTCAACCTTTTGTCAATCTAAGGTGCCCAAATTCAAAACCTCCATTGTGGCCACATGTTTTCTCAAAGCATATGTTAATCAGATAGACCATTTCTTTTAATAGATAAATAGAACACATAAGCAGAATTGCTAACCATTATTACCCAATATACCTTAGCCTGAGTCCGAGTAAAATTTATGAATAACCACACATCCCTGAATTATAGAAGACTTGGTAATCATAATTACCTGACATTCTGGTTGTCCCATTCTCTCAGGATATTCTCCTTTCATTCTGGCGGAGGCAATAGCCTAACATTAAATAGATCCAATTAACTTGAGAACAAAACATCAGATATAGAATAAAGATAAAACAATCACTACTTTAAATCTGTAATGCATAACAAGCAACATAAATGACACGTGCCAACTGGTGACAACTATCCAAAGAAAAATAGCTACATAACAACATTTTTTTAATATATACATAACAATTAGGACAATTATTTATTCACCAGATTCCTATCCGGAGGATGATTGAACTTGCAGCTCATACCGAACCTGCACAATCCAGTCCTGAGATAGTAAGTGCAGTCCGGTTCTCCCGGACGCTCGGGATATGATTCAGGTTGCACATTAGCATGATTGTTGGTTGTCGTATGTTGCCACATTCCCTCTGCAACCAATATTACACACACTTACAATTTAACCAGGAATCACCACATAAAAAAAATTGAGACCAAGCGACACACAAGATGAAATTGTTAGTATCAACAGAATTACGCTATAAAACCACTAGTATAAAATCGTACACATTACACCAGCAATAGCACAAGCACAACAAACAGCCCTAGACACCACTTGATTCACTGATATCTCACCTGTCGTGGTAATGAAAATCTACAATAACATCCACTCATTCTAGATGTACCAAAGAGCCGAAATTATATAAAAAATGGTAAACCCATCTCTATGTGAACGCGAAAACCCCACTTACACGCCTACCTCGAGAACACCACTAGAAAGGCCAAAATTAGCTTATACTGCAATCTAATTCGGTTGATTATTAATCTGTGATTCATAATAAATACCAGCGGAGCGGAAGCTGCTAACTCCACAGGAAATTACGAAATAATACTAAGCACCGAGCTTAACCTACGCGGAATTAACCACCGAAACCCCAATTCCACCCAAACAACGCAAACCAATTACGCGTGCAGGGGGAAGCGTCGCATAAGCCCTAACCTCCATAGAGAGCGGCCGCGGTGTCGGGGGAGGGGAGTGGTGGGGGAGGAGACGGAGGAGACGGAGCGGCAGCGGAGGCCGTCACCGTCACTACCGCGGGAGCGGAGGCCCTTCCGGCTTCGTCCATCGGCGGCGAGGGGCGGCGTACGCCATCACGCGATCGCCGCGGCGCGAGCCGCCATCCGGAGCTCCGGCGATGGCGAGGGGGGAGGGCGACGGGGCGAGTGATCGGTGGCGCCGGTGGAGAAGAGGGCGCCCCTCTGCCGGCCCGGCCCGTGTATATATTTCTCTCTCTACCTTCTTCTTTCCTGTTTCTGGTGCGCCGCGTGCTACGTGCACTCGCGGGGTTACGGTGGGCGTGGCCACGAATTTAAAATAATTTTGGTCTTTGCAAGTACACGCGAGATCTCGCGTAGGATGGAAACAACGTGGAAAGTGGAAACTCACGAGTTCTATCATATTTTTATATATTTTTTAAGTGAAAATAAACGCGGATATTCTAAATACAATATGAAAATGAATAATAATGTAAAAGAATATGATCTAAAAAATGGATACAAAATTAAATATCTATCAAAGTTAAATATTCTAAATAATGAACGCATATTTAATAAGCAGTCGTATAGTAGTGCCATTCATATAGTTCATCTTTTGTGAATAAATAATAGTTAAAAGTTTCACATAATTCATAAACAAAACTATAAAGAATTAAATGATTTATAATATAAAATGGAAATAATAGAAAGAGACAAAACCGCCTAAATTAATCCTAAAAATAAGTTTCTAGGAGATAAATTTGGTTGATGTGATCCTAACACTAAAGTGCGTCTCAAATGCAATCGTATACATTTTTTTAAATAGAAATTAAGAATTTATTTTCTTGATCTAGATGTCATTGAACTAAAAAACACATAAGATATAAATAATAAATCTTCAATTTCTATATATACAATTCAATCTCACGTTTGGACTGTGGTGCAGCTAGCAATTTTGGCATTGATGCTGGTCTGGTGTGTGTGTGCGCCGGTGGGGCGTCCGCTTGCGTTTTGTTACCACCGCCCGCCTCGCCGTGCGTGCAATTTGGTTGGGGTGTGAATCGTGCGGAGAGGAGCAAGAGAGTGACCTCGGCCAGTCGTTTCTGCTCCAGCTCCACACTCTCTCTCTCCTCTCCTCCGTATAACCTCAATTCTAAGGGGTGTTTAGTTTCAGGCTGATTCTCTTCTAGTTCATAAACTTTAGCTCTTTAGTCCCCAAAACCTTGCTAAAGGAACTAAAAGTACTACTTATCTCACATCCATCACTCTTCTTTAGTCCTTAGAATCAAACAGGAAGAGATTAAAGTTTAGTCCTATAAAAAAGGAGTTGAAGTTTAGTTTAGTCCTTAAAGGAACCAAACAGACCCTAAGATTCACTCCAGAAAAGTTTATATAATATAATAAAATACTTTAAATTTTATTTTTAATATAAAAAACTAAATTATTTAACTAAATACCCTTAATTTATATTAAAAAAAACTAAATTATTTAACTGAATACCCTTAATTTATTCATAGCTTCAGGGTTCTTTAGAGTTAGGCCGAATCTGTACCAAAAAATACTGAATCTGTTCTAAACAAGACCTTATATTTTCATCTTTTTATTTATTTCTCTCTCTTATTCTAGTTAACAAGTGTACCAATCTATATGTGAATTGATTTGTTGAGATTGTAGGGGAAGTTACCTTATGCATCGTTGGATCAAGATCTAGGGTGCGTTTGGTTCTGCTTTTGAAATCTGCTTCTGTTGTAAAAAAGCAGAAGCTGAACCAAACGGGTTTACCAAAACTGCTTCTACTGTAGAAAAAACAACTTTTTTCTAATACAAATTTGAAAGCAATCTGAACCCTGCTTTTGCTTTTCTGCTTTTTTATTTTTAGTTCAAATTAAATAGTATGAATTCAAGGTGTCTTAATTGATTTAACATTATTATGGTTTGTATTGCATTGCACAATTTCATGAGATAATATGTGGTTGTCGGTTACTTTATAAGACGAACTATGCACTTTTTATTTATATAATATATTTTTAGTTATTTAGTTGCATCAATGTTGAGTGTTTCCTATTTATATATGTATAGAATATTATAATAATGAAAATTACGTAACTTATAAAAACAGTCAGCTCCAGTGTTCTAAAACGCGGCTCTAGGCGCCCGCCTAGGCGGCAAAAGGCGTTGAGCGCCAGCCCACCACCGCGCGGAGGCTGGCTGGGCGGGTGGGGCGCCTGGGCGGGTCAACCGCGGCCTAGGCGGTTGACCGCGGCGCCTAGGCGGCCCGGAATCGGCGGCGGGAGGGGAGCAGGCAGCCAGATCCGGCGAGATGAAGGAGGCAAGCGGCCAAATCCGGCGGTGTGGGATCAAGCTGATGGAAGCCCGCTCGGTCCGAATTCGACGGCCGGAGGACGCTGCAGCTGCATGCGGAGGCAGGAGGGGAAGACACCTGAACACCTCGCGAGCAAGGAGAAAAACAAACACATGTGTCTGGGTGCCTGCTAGGAGGAGAAGAAAAAGTTGTAGACTTTGGGTGAGAGGAGAGGAAAAGGTTGCCTACTAGTA
Source organism: Zizania palustris (assembly GCA_019279435.1). Classification (NCBI taxonomy): domain Eukaryota; kingdom Viridiplantae; phylum Streptophyta; class Magnoliopsida; order Poales; family Poaceae; genus Zizania; species Zizania palustris. Next base: position 9,792,007 of record JAAALK010000282.1, read on the forward strand.
CTAGGAGGAAAAGAAAAGGCCCTATACTTTGGAGAGGAGAGGAAAAGGCTGCCTACTAGTACTAAGAGGAGAAGAAAAGGCCCTAGACTTTAAGGAGAGGAGAGGAAAAGGCTGCATGAACCAGAAACACCTTGGGAATTAGGAACAACTGTGTGGGAAAAAGAAAAATAAAGTAATGAAGCCTGGGGACCAGCGAAATGAAGTAATAAATTCCTATGAACTAATGACTGAACTCTTGAGAACCATTAAAATTAATGGCTAAACTCCTGGGAACTAGTAAAATTTATGACTGAATTGCTGGCAACTAGTAAAATTAATAGTTGGAATTAGTAAAATGAACAGAAACAGCTAGATCTGGGCGCCGCCTAGGCGCTAGGCGCCGGGTCGCCGCCCGACTAGCGCCTAACGCCTTTTAGAACATTGGTCAGCTCACAACAACTTTTTCACAGGAGCTTCAACCAAACGATTTTTAGCTTTTTCACAGCAAACAACTCACAATATCTTTTTCATAGCAGACAACTCACAACAATTTTTTCATAGCTCACAGTAGAACCAAACACACCCCTAATATACGTTGAAAAAATGCTCTACATCATCGGATGGGGTTTCATGCCATTAGATCGGGAGGACATAGGAGGCACTCACTCTAATACATACTCGTTGATGGAATTATTATGGGTGAAGCCATTAATTGTTACCATGCCACTGACGTGGTGGGCGACTTTGTGTTGTCTGTGTTGTTGGATGTGTAGTGTATTTTGTTTCTCTCCAAGCGAAAGATGTGTCGGAATTTTTCTTTTCGGCTGTCCGGTTTTGTACGCTAAAACCGGACGAGCGATTGCAAAATGTGGTGTGTTAGTCAACTTTTTGTCAACCACCAGTACGGTCGGTAAAAAAACGGACCTGTTCAGGATTAGAGATGGTACCGGGTACGCACCCGTTTGGTATTACCCGTCCATACCCGCACCCGCCAGATAAAAATTCACCCGCTATAAAACCCGCACCCGCTCGCGGGTACAAAAACTTACCCACACCCGCACCCGCGCGGGTATTTGTATCCGACGGGTAACCCACACCCGATTTCAGACCCACCATGAATCATAAATATATCACTGAAAAATGACATATACATCACTCCCATTAGTTGAAGACATTTTCCTTAATCTATACAAGAACATTAAGGTGCATATTAAAAAACAAATCAACATGGACCAGCCAAAAAAACAAGCACGGATTAAACAATGCACATGGACTGAATAACTATATAGGTCACGAATTGGGTGAATTTGTAGGGAAATACACATGGGCCTTCGGGTGTATTTTACCCGTGGGTAAGCGGGTACGGGTACTATGCAGCCGCACCCGCACGCGCTCTACCCGTTGGGTAGATGTTTTTGCCCAATAAAATACCAGCGGGTGAAGATATTGTTCCACACCCGTCTTCTTATCGGGTAAAACTCATCGGGTACTCGGGTTTCGGGTACCCATTGCCATCTCTATTCAGGATTAATTGCCGGTAAGATTCGAAGTAGTGTATTTAAAAGTTTGAAAAATATTTTATATATATAACAATTTAATATTTATAAAATTATTGTTTTCATATCTAAAGTAATCATCATATCATACTATTATGCTCTTTTGCATATATTTTTTAATACGAGTCTGTAAGCTTAAAAGTTACTTGATCTATAGTTGTGAGAAATGTTTACGAATACTTGATTTATGAAAAACACTTATGCATGGTAAAATCTATATAATTAGATTAACGGTCTAAAATATTATATTAATACCTTATAACTAAAACCATTTTTATCCTTTTTAAATTAATGTTTAAAATACCTCTATCTTCTATCCACTGTGCCCTCAAAAGGATAATGGGCCCATGTTTCGGCCCGTTTACTCGGCCCAACAGGCGTATCACTCGCCGAGTCACCCAACCAGCAGATGGTGATGCATGCATTCCTCTGCCAATTCAGTTCACATGAGTTCCCTCTCAATTTCAGCTAATAAAATTTCCATGCCAAATTATTATTAGGGTGCAGATGCAACCACGCTAACACGAGCATTATAGAAAACAGAAGCACCCAGATGGCCAAGAACGCAAGAACAGCGGGCAACGCGCAAACGGCTCGAGCAATGCAAGAGATAAGAATCAGTGGCAGCTGCAAGTAGAGATGTCAATGGCCAGGGATTAAGACCCGTACTCATGAGCATAGACTCGTCCCATCTCCGAACTTGAACTTGACCTCGGGTACAAAAATCTTCTCATATATATCCCCGACCGGGTACCAAATACCCATGGGGACCCATACCTAACCCAACTATTCAGCATTTCAGAATTTCAACATATAGACACAATTCACCATTCCAGCATGCATATTTTGTAGTTTCATCAACATACTCATGCAAAACATATTTTGGGCTTCACCATTAGCATTCTTTGGCCCATAGGAGGACATGCCACAAGCCCATAACGTAGATAGTTGAATTTCCCTAGAAGCCTAGATGTTGTATTAAATCGGATAAAACAGCCCCACAGGTAATCGGGTTTGGATTTAGCCATCCCAAACCCGTACCCGCCATACCCGATGGGAAAAGCATTTCTCCCAAATCTATACCCATGGAGATCAATTTTAACCCATACCCTAACCCTAATAGAGGAATTTCCCACGGGTAATCAGTTTTCGGGGTCCTTGGACATCTCTAGCTCTGCAAGCATTGCAACTAGCTAGCTGCCTGTATGCGTGTCTACTCTTTATTTTTTTAAAAAAAAATCTGCCACTACACTGTCTGCATTACATTTTCTGATTTGTTTACTAGTTTTATACTATATAACATTTAATCGATCAATAAATTAGTCCGTTAATTCGGTACATGCTGCACATCACACTCCTGTTACGCTAAAGTAGTCTTTGTTAGTTCTAGCAGTGCCAAATGCATGCTAGATTCCTCGTGACCTGCTAGTGTTCATGGCCTGATTGCCATTGTAATCAAATCATGGTCGCAAATTGAAGAACAACATGAGCTAGCTGAGCCATCAGATGCACTGTTCATCCGATCTTTACGGGAATCTTCAGATGCATGATTGGTTGAAATCCATGCAGCCATGGGCCATTGCTCTGCCCTCCCCCGGCCCTTCATTTGATTGCAACCAGCTCTTTGATTAATTTTTTAAAATATGATGGGTTAGACTAACTTACTAAAGTGTTATAATCTGTATTTCAAATTATATTAAGCTAATAGAGTAAACTAATCTATTTGTTTCAGCTTATGAAAATAAGTTGGAGTGTTAAAATCCCAAGCTGAAACAAACCTACACTAAATCTCCCAATTTCTACAATTAATATTAAGCTTTTGTAAAGTCTATTTTATAATTTTTACTTTTCTCAAAGCCCGTTTTTCACCGTGAGTTATAAACCTGATTGTTTCTCATTCTCAACTTTCAAAACAGAAAAAACACCCTAAGATGTATTTTTGATAGTGGTTTTGCTTGAAACAGAGGCGGTTTTCTTGAGTACAAGGGTAGAGAGTCGCCGCATATATTAAGAAGGGTAAAACCCAGAGAGTTATAGAAGAAGAGGCGGTTTTTCAAGTTCATGTACATATTTTATTGATGTAAAGTCACTTAATTAGGTTTAAACTTACATAGTTGGAGATCCGAAAAATTGACGATTTGTCATTCTTAAGACAACCCTATTAATTATGTTGTCTTCGTGTAGTAATGATATGTGCAATCATGTAGGCCATTATTACGTGGAACAAGATGATAAAAAAATCAAAGCCACATTGTGTCTTAACAATGACAAATTATCAAATATCTCTTGAAGCTCATGACAGTGAAAACAACTATCATTGTGATCAAAACAATTATAAAATATAGTTTAGGATTCTATTCAAACAAAGTTCACTGATCAAATTAGATTTACCATTAATAGTGACTTTGCAGCAGATCTCTTGGATATGCAGACTACCTTTTTGGTATGTGTCGCAGTATTACAGAAGGAAAGAAGATAAAATGGTGAATTTTAGTTTCTAGCGGCTAGATATTTTCAATAGCTAGCTAGTTTAAATAGTTGATGTTTTCTAGCTATTGATTCTCACAATTTAAGTCTAGAATCTGAACCATCTGTTTTGTTTCAGATTCTATAAAAAACTGAAACAAATAGATCCTATATGTACTAACATGATCAGATTGACATGTTAGTGACAAAGCTGAGATGTAATTGTAGGGAACGATCTCATCAGAAAGTCGAGATATGGGTTTCACAATTTCACGTGAGCTTCGTGTTGCATGGTTCGATCGAGAGAAACCACTGATGGCAGCAGCGGCTCGATCGATCGTGTGGGCGCATGAAACGCTCGTGTCAAGTTGAGTTTGGGAGTCGTAAAGATTGTTTTTGATAATGGTAAGTTGCGTGATTATATTGGTTTTTGAGGCCGAAGTCGACTCTGCCATGTGCATTAGCTATATATGATTATTCTAATTCGAATCATAAACAAAATTTCTGTCGTCTACACACGCAAGCAGGCGTGGTCCTAAACTCACGAGGATGACACTGACTCGACATGTGGAGATAAGGAATGTAAGTGGAGAATTTGCAGGTGTGAGAGTGAGATGCAGCATGTTCAGCCAACGAGTGCTCTGGGTTGACTTTATGCGTGCCACGTCAGCTCAGCTCCAGTTTTAAGATCCTTAAAATTAAAACCGATCAAATCTAGTTCTAAAAGAATTTTATCATGGAAACTTCGAATTTGGTTTTGTTACGTCTGGTCGTACCACTTAATATGAATCGATCTAACTCAAATAGCGTGTTTGGTAGGCTCCAATAATTCCAGCTTCTTTATTTAGAAACAAGTCAAATATTTTTCACGAGAAATTTTCAGGAGAAGTGGATCCCACCGAATGTACTTGGGAAAAATATATTAGAGTCGTGAAACAACAAACCGGCCCTAAATACTTCTGATGATCCGTTGACCCTATTGATGCCATTGCGTGGTTGCTTAGGGGGAGAACCGTAATCCTGGGTTGACTATAGCAACTTGGCACCAATGAACTTGTCCCAAAGTGGTCTAATCTAGCAAGCAGCATTGTCAATTTGTGATCACCACCATGAGAAGAAGATACGTTCAAAATTAATTTGGAGGTGGTCAAAATCACGCCGAATGAGGCCACGCACCACCTCTCGGAATTCACAAAACGCGAGCCACATTTGCACGGAGCTAGTCAGCTAGCCACCGCCGTCGTCAGATCGGAGCTCTCGAGACTCCAACCCGTGAACTGAGCGAGGCCTCATTCCGCGCGCCATGGGTTAAACAAACCGCTAATCGCCGCGGCCGACGCGACACGGCGCGCGCGCGCGCGGAGACACGCGACGACGCGACGCGTTTACAAGTTAGTACCGTCACATGCGCGCGCGCACGCTTGGCGCGTCGGCGCCGGCGCGCGCGAGGAGGCGGAGTTAAGGTGGAGGCGTACGGAGGCAGGCAGACAGGCGCGCACGGCACGGCTACGATGAGAGGTACACCGTACACGCGCGGGACGGCGGTCTAGAGCGAAACGGGCAAAAACTTTTCACATGCACGCGGTGACCGCGGTCACCCACCCCACCTACCCACACCCCGACCCAACCACCGAGACGGCCGCGACGACGGCGACGAGCAGAAAAAACGCGGGAGGCAACGCAATGCAAGTATGCGGTGTCTGCAACAGACCAAAAATCCCCGGGGAAATGGCTAGGTACACCGCCGATCGATGCCAACGGCGGCACAAGGAAACAAACGGAAAACAAGCGGAGGAAGAGGAAGAAAATCGCCACCGCCGCCGTCCCCACGCGCAGTTACACATGAGGACGGAGGAGGAAGTGTAAAGTGTGTGGGAGGAAGGGACAACGGCCCGTGAGTCGTGGCTGGCCCGCCCGGCCAGGCTAGCTCGCCACGCCGTGGGGACGGCTGGTGGTCCCCGCCGTGCTGGAGGCGGCCTGCGCTGCCATGGCGAGCTCGAACTGCCGCATGGAGAAGGCCGGCAGGGGAGGCTGCTGCTGCTGCTGTTGCGCCGCCGCCGGCGGCGGCGGCGGCCGTGCAGTGGAGGAGGTTGACGCGGCCGGCGACGACGACGACGGTGGTGCCAGCGGCTCGGCTCGGTTCCAGGAGCGGACGCTGTTTGTGGTGTTGGTGCTGCCGTCCCAGCCGATGTGGGCCACGTGCTTGACGTCCGTCGGAAGCCCGATCACCATCTCCCGCTCCTCCTCGTCCTCGTCCTCGTAGACGGCGAAGATCTGGGACAGGTTCTTGAACCCCCTGAGAAGCCTCGCCACCAGCGACTCCCCCTTGGACTTGCTCCCCTCGCCGCCGGCTGCACACGAGCAGGCACCGCCAAAAACCCAAACTAAGCCACTTGCAAGCAAACAACCAATCGATCGATGCCGCACAAGATCGAGTAGGAGAGCACAAAAAGACGAACCTTGGGGTTTCTTCTCGACCCTGCCGCCGTCGACGACGTCGACGCTGGAGCCGGAGCGGCAGCTGGAGGAGAAGGGGATGACGATGAACCGGCGCTGCTCCTTGCTACTACTCATAGCTGGCTAGATGCGTGATGTCCAACCAGCTGCTACCAGCTAGCCGGGTCGTACAACCAAACCAATGTCACCTCGCCGGCTCGCCGGCCGGCGCTAGCCAGGTCGCAGTAGCTCGAGCAGGCGGCCACGCAGGCTTAATCCGAGCAAGAAGCTAGTGCATTAGGTACAAACTGATTGCGAGATTTGGTATTGGGAAGCAGCTAGCTAGCGACGAGGCGGCGATCGAGCAATGCAAGGAGATGAGAGCGCATGCCAAGCCAAGCCGGCGGCGACGGCGAGCAAGAATACTACAAGTATACGATGCTACTTGCTCCCATGGGCCATGGCTGCATCGATCGACATGGCTAATGTAATATGTATATTGTGGAATGAAAATTAAAGGAAATGCATGTGGACTCGGTGGTGCGTTGCGTGGTGGGGGAGGGCGACAAGGTAATGGATAGGGCGAAGTGGGTCGACCTGAGTTGGTGACTTCTCCTCGCTGTGTTTTCGTTTGGTTTCATTCGATTATATTCCGGTGTCCCAAAATTGTGCCCACCGCACTTTTTTTTACTAATTGTGACCGTGCTATTAGGAATATGATACGAGAATTTTTAAATGTTACGTATCTTAACATTAACCTTTCAACTGTTTAATATCGAAATTCTAATAAAATCTAGCGTCAACTTAATCGCGTACCTTTCGGTCGTCAAATGGTATCAATGGTAACGTAGAGTTAGCCCATGGTTTAGGAAGCAAATCAGCGAGGGAGGGAAGTAGAATGGGATTGTTTGCGAGGACTGCTTCTCTCTCACGTGTCGTCTCGTGTGTGTTGGGTTGCTGGGATTTTTCGTTGGAAATACGGAGAGTAGCTGCCGGAGTATTGCGGCGTTGGTTTGTACTGTACTTATTACGTGGTACCAATCGGCCGAATAAGTACTGACCGGTAGATATTTTTATAATTTTTTCAAACTGCCATATAAATTTAAATTTTTATTTTAAAAAATATTATTTCAAAAAATCTAATAATTCCTCTCTCTTTTCGTTAACTTACTTACGACGATTACGTCAATTTTTTTTCATATATAAAAACTTATTTAAAGCTACGGTGATACGGAGAGTTATAATGATGCACAACAAACTAACGCGGCACGGCCAGCTGCCCTTTCGCTGTGGAGTGTGGAAGCTGTTCTCGAAGCAAACCAAGTGAGAAGCCGACTGCTGAGGACGAGGAGGAGGAAGAAGTTGGGACGATTGGATGATGATCAGAAGATGTCGAGGATCTCCTGGATGAAGCCGTTGCAGAGAGGGCAGTTGCCGCGGCTGACCCAGAGCTCGCGGGAGCAGAGGCGGCAGAAGGTGTGGCCGCACGGGATGAAGGCCGCGCCCTTGTGCCGCACCATGCACACGCAGCAGACGTGCACCATCTCCTCCTCGCGCCCCTCGCCGTCGTCGTCGTCGTCGTCGGCATCGGCGTTCTTGCGGCCGCCGCCGCCGCCGCCGCCGCCGCCGTGCCCTTCTTCCTCCTCGTCGTCACTGTCCCACTGGCTGTCCGTCTGCTCCAGCAGCGCCATCAGCGACATCTGCGCCGCTGGCGCATTCTCCTTGCCTTGCTCTTCCTCTTTTTCCTCCTCCTCCTCCTCTTCCTCCTCCTCGTCGTCGTCGTTGCCGCCGTCGTTGTCCTCGTAGTCTATCGAGGCGCGCCTGGTGCGGGAGAACCCTGAGGTGGGGCCGACACGGGTGGAGGCCACGCGCGAGAAGGTGGGCGTCGGGCGGAGCGACGGCGTGCGGGAGAAGGTGCGGGAGAAGGCCGCCGCTGCCTCTCCGGGGGAGTAGTTGTACTTGTTGCTGTGGCTGTTGCCGCTGTTGCTGCTGCTTAGGCTGCCGGCTCCACCGCTGTTCGATGCGGCGGCCGGCTTGGGCGACGGGGAGGACAACGCGCTCACGGCGCGACGGAGCCGGAGCCGGTCCCGCAACGGCTTCCAGTTGATCATGCCGCCGCCGCTGCCGCCCGAGTCAGCAGCCGCGGGGCCCTCGCCCTCGCCGTCGTCGTGAGAAATCTTCAGGAAGTCGCGGATGGCCGGGTCGGGCGTGGACAGCTGCTCCGACAGCGTCAGCGATCGTCGCATCTCCGGACGCCGCTCCATCTCGCCAGGATTCCGCCGCCGCGTCGGAAGCAGACGTCTGCGTCGGGGTCGAGCAGACGAGGTGGTGGTGATGCTCTGGTGGTGGTGCGAACGCGAGGTGGCCTCTTATGGCCGGGATACGTGGGGAGGAGAGGAGAGGTGGAGGTGGAGACCGAGACCGGAGCGGGAGGTGGAGCGGATCTCGCGCGCTTTTTAAACCCCGGTTTACTTTTAAATATATAGAATTAATCTGCATTAAGACATTTAGTTACTGGATTTTTTTAAGTTTATGTCAGTTTCAATGTTTATGCTAAATATTTACACTTTATTTCTTTACAGATGTTTCCTCGCTCTAACTGCGTGAATATTTTTTCTTACATTTGCATATATTTTCTTAATCTTTTATATTTCTTCGTTGTAATTTTTACACTATTTTCTACAAATGATTCCCTTTCCTTATTGAAAATGAAAATGGGTCTATCAAGGCCAGCCTTTTTCATCTAGAATGGATTGGTTTTAATTTAATTTAAAACTTGTACGAGAAAAATATCCAACTTTATTTTCCCCTCAAGGTTTTAGCTTTCCGTGTTAAAAATGGACTTTATTTAATTTTTACATTTTTTTTGTCCCGAATCATAACATTTAGAAATTTTACTTCGGAGTTTGCATGACATCCGAAAATTAGTAAAATACTAACGACCAGTTAAGCAACGACCATTATGAGCACAGTTGAGTCAATTACATCACCAGACCCCCCAGCAAGCAGAGTCCAAGTACAACTGGAAACCCTGACAGTTTTGTGCAACTATGGAGGCATGTAGTTTCAGCATTTCCTCCTCTGCTTGTTCAGGTATCTGAACAACAAACAGGATCAGAAACAGACATCATGTGGTGGATCGTCAGCTGTACGATTAAGATTTCAGAAATTTAGAGCCTGCAGCAGAGATCTAGGTAGCTATAAAGTTCAGACCTAACAAAATAGTACAATCTCACTAAACTGATATGTCCACACAATTACTTAAACTGATGACATCAACTATCCCCTTTAACCAAGAACAAAAAAACAGCACAGTTGCCACACCCCTGCCTACACACACTATCTCACACTAACAAGCTAGCACAGGCAAAGAAGTTCCTAAAGAGGGGCACCGGAAGAAGAAATGGCTAGAATTATTCCAACATGGGTATTGCATTTCTTTGGCCACAAACCATTGGCATAACCCATCTACTAAAGTGCATGTTGCGCACCAAATTGGCACCATATATATGCATAGCATTGACCTACTTAACCTCTTGTTCTAGTGATTGTGATGCTGCCCTTTCCCCCTTCTGTATGGATCTTTGTCTTCAGAACTACAGGCTTCCCAGAAATAGCTGAAGTTTGATAGGGCACTTGTTCCTCGTCCATCTTGTGCTTTATCTTGTATGGAGGTGGGGCATGTATCCTCCGATTAATATCATGCAAGGTGATGTCGCCATGAAAACCGCATGGCTTGATGAGCTCGAAAGGGTAGACGACTGATGTTTTAACCTTTCTTGGTCTAATAATATTTCTTCCAGCTGTTAACAAGGGGTAAGCATATATGAGTTCACTGAATGCATGGGGGGAGAAAAACACGACTAGTATGATAGAGATGAGCATACCTTTCAGAGGTGTTGATCGAACTTGCACTGTGTTCTTCTGGACTATGTTGTCCTGCTCCCGAGACAAACAATTTTCATGCACTGGTAAATAAATGAAATATCAGAACACATGAATGACATTCAACGGACAGAAACACTGGAATTCTGGGAACACAAGTTTACACAAACCAGAAAGATTGGCTTCTTCGATGGCAGCAGTAGGGCTACTACTGTTGAGAAGAAAAGAAACCATAAGAACCAAAAAAATACATTGAGATTGATAATTAACTAATATTGTGTCATGTATAAGGTGAAGCTCAGATAAAAACTGACATTTCTTCAGGTGGACAACGAGGTTCACTATCTTGTGAACAATCTGCTAGCCATTCTTCTGCTAGTTCCTCTGTCCCATCACAGTTTAATAAACACTGGTCACCTGGATTCATTTATAGACTTAGGAGGAACAGATGTGAATCAACCCAAACCTTGCATAAAAGACATGATGATAGACCTACCAGAGAAACCCAAATTCACTTGAAGACTTTCAGAGAGTCCATCTGCTACCATACCACAATCCATCTACACATAAAAAGATTATCACATTGATGGATTGAAAAATATTGCAATCCAGAAGTATTAGCTCACAGTTCATTTTTAATGTTCATTTCATTTTTTAAATGGACTTCACTTAATATTAGAACACTAGACTAGCATATACCTCAACATTGTCTGAACAGAACTGCAGCATGCGTCTTCGTTTAGCTTGTAAGGTTTCCTTTCCTTCATCAAAGTCCTTGACAATAATATCTGCAATGTATGTTCGCATAAGGCCATCAGACTCAAAGCACCAGTTGGATATGCATCATTAGATGAAATAATGACAGAATTATTATTGGTTTGCTTCGTTAGGAGATAGAGACCAAGATTACAAGTGTCAACCAATGTGCTCATTTTAAGGGGAGGTTTAAATCAAGCCTCAGCAAATCAAACCACAGCCAAGAAAGATATTTGTCCCACTCAACTTTAAAAGAAGATGGTACTAACAACAATTCAGCTTGAATATAGAAATACAACTATGTGTGTTACTGGCAGTAGAAACATAATAGGGAATAGGGACTTCAAAAATAGGTGATGGTGAGCCCTTTTTTAGTACATTGGTGGTTAATGATAACAATGATGTGTTGCATTATACAAGAAAATGCATCCTTTACCTCCTAAATCACAGAACTGAAAATCTATGTCTGTACAATGTTTTATTGGAGTTTGCTCATCAAACATGCTCCAAGCATCATCAGTGTTCTGGTTTGATTCACTCCACAAACAGCTAGATGAATCTGCTGAAATCAGACAAATTGCTCAGCGTCTTTTCATGGCAGGTGCAGGACAGAACTAATGATGCAATGCAAGTTGCATACCAGCTAGCAAATCTTTCTGCAGATCATACTCCTGACTTTGCCACCCCCACAACTCACTGTACAAAGTTCCACATTGAAGAGCATCATTATGAATAATTACTCAAGCAAGAAAGTTGTAGAAATCAACAAATGGAGCATGTATAACATTGGAATATAAAAAAAAAAGAACCCAAAGTTCTACCAAGACAACACAGATCACGAAATTGTTGCGCCTATGAAGTGACAGCGACCAACAATTACAAACAAGCAAACGCAAAGTTCTCATCCTGTAAACCCATTTACAAGGGTTTTGCTGTGGAACGCTAGAGTGTCCAGAAACCTCACATTGCAGACTAGCGTAAACAATGAAACAAAACATTAGCAACCTACAATATAAAAATAAAATCTTTGATGATTAGAAAGGTTGAACAGGCATATTTAATCGAATGTCTAGACAAGCGCGGGTTAAAAGCACAAAAAATCAGCTAGCAAAACCAGAAGTTCAGCACAAATCATGAACAAACCATCCACTAGGGTTTAACAGAAAAGGCTACCAACACAACAATTTAACTCCAGCTAACTAAGACACAGTACACCACAAAGAGCAGAAGCTACAAAGCTTCCCACGAAAGAAACCATGTACTTTCTCCCCAAATTCGAAGTCTCTTTTCCTGGCTCTTAAAATCATAACGTGACATAAAGATCAGGAAGAAAAAAAGGGCGCAGTTGGAAGTCTACTAGTACCACTCCCACTAACAACCGTACCAAGAAAGCGAAATTAGGGATCAACGAGGACAAACTAAAGCGGAAAAAACAGAATCAAATCGCAATTCCACAACAAACCACCCGTCAAAACACCACCTTTTCCCGCATCCTCGCAGTCAAGTCGCCGAATCACGCGAATAACAAGCAACGAGCCAAGAAGCCAAGAACCCAAGAGCTCACCTCTGATCATCAATGCCGCCACCGAATTCCATCCTCTCGTCGCAGCACACGGGGATTGGATCCAGGATTCAGCCTAAACCCTACTCCTCCATGGACAGAGACAAAGATCAAGAAAATCTGGGGCCGGGCAGCCGGAGAGAGGAGTGGGGGAAGAACTGGAGACGAAGAGAGGGAGTAGTGGGCACTGGGCAGTTCTGCTTCTCGCCTTCTCCTCTCCCCTGTCTCTGTGCATGTCTCTATCTCTCTCTGCTCTGAACTCCGAGCCAGCGAGGCTTTAAACAAGTCCAAAAAACCTCTGCTTTTAATCTCTCACCTCTCCCTCTCCAATGTGACTGCACAGAAGGGCACGGAGATCGACAAAAACAAAACAAAAGGAGCATGCCATGCGACGACCGATTAGATTATGACTAATTGCTCTCATTAGACTAGATGATGGTAGTATTTGTGACTGATTGGCTAACTGACAGAGTGGTTGGGGCAGAGGTTACGGAGAGAATTGCATTTGTACCATAAACTTGGGGTGACTCTAAAGAAATATTCGGAAGCATGCGACCTATTAAGAACGTCCTTTGCATAATTTTAAGGGCATATCCGATCTAGCAAATATTTGTAGCAACAAGAGATATTAAAAATAAGAGATAAGACAGGGAGAGAAGGAAAAAAACTAATGAATGTTATTTTATTTTTATGGACAACCCATAAATTTATGGCTCACGATGGTTGAAGTACTTGATAAAATATTTTAATACTTATGGACTACTTTTTTCTCACTATGTGGATGTGCTTAGATCTCGCAACATGAATTTTTTTCTTTCTTTTTGGTATTTTTCTCACTTCTTAGATTCCTAAGAAAAAATGAAATCATTTGACATCAATATCATCCTTAAATTATCTCAATTGTGCTAAAACCATATATCAGTGACAACGTCAAAGTGGCTTACTACTTCTTTAGGAGAAAATGCGAGTTAGGTTTAGGGCTCTTGTGAATCTTTTGAAAAGTATAAATTTTACTGGATTTTCACAAGAATTGTACTAAATCCTCCAAAATTCTTTTGAAAAAACGTTCTTACAGTAACAAAATCATCCGGTTAAAAATGGATTTAGGCTCCAAAATCCGCCTCCTCCAAAATGCGACACATGTAGGTTAATCAAGCAGCTCTAAAACTAAAACACGATGTCTTCAGATTTATATTCGTAATCAGATCAGACTACTGTAAATTTATTATATCCTGAACCAAACTCCAAACATGCGAAATGGATTTACGCTCGAGTTATTGTTTAGACTATAAACTTCACATTTTCCGGCCGGTTTACGCAGACGATGCATAAATGCTGGATGCTGTTGGTAGCATCTCATCTGCATATCTCTCTGATAGTCTGATGGCAGATTCACAGGGAGGTGCAACATCGTATAAATGTATTTTTATTAATGGCAAAAACAAGCAGTTATTAATGCATTTACTAGGCAAGCAGCGGTAGATCGTCGCCATTAAATTTCGGACGTGAAGCTTCTTGTGACCCGGTGTGGCCCACCTGTCAGAGAAAACCGCATTACCGGAGTACCGTTACTTCCTTGGGGTCGTTATGATGTCAAAAGTAATTAATTAGTGCATATGAATGTGTAAAATGTATAATGGTGTACAACCGTTTAATAGATGCCCTCTTAAGGGTTTTTTTAGAATGCAGGGATCCAAAAATACAGGAATAGGAAAATTTAGGAATAGAATAGAAATGTATGTAAAAAAACAGAGGATTTGAAAACACAGGAAAAATTAGAGATGTCGGGCTTCTTTGGAATGCAGGAATCCAAAAATACAGGAATAGGAAAAAATGTAGTAATAGGATAGGAATATATGTAGAAAACAAAGGATTTGAAAACACAGAAAAAATTAGATATGTATTGTTTGGAACACAGGAATTAACTAATCACAAGATTTTTTCTGAACCTTCATATTAAAACTACTTATATTATCTCATTTAAAGTTTTATGTATTGATTTGCTTTGGACGTAGTAAATGAAAGGAAAAAAGAGGTTGGAGTAGATGTTTGATTTCCTATATTTTTCTTATGAATTCTAAGGAAAAGGAAATTCTTTTTCCTATACACCAATTCTTCATTCCAAAGGAGTGAATAGTATCAATTTCTATAGAAATTTGAATCCTATATTACTCATCTAAAATTCCTTCAAACCAAAGGAGCCCTAAGAAGTCTTTAGAGGGTTAACTGAAAAAAAATATAAAAGACGAGCTCTTATTCTCCATACGCATTGTCTCTAGCTGCATTTATAATTCATGGACTTAGGGTTGTACCATGTAGTTTCTTTATTGTCTCTTGTAGTTTGAAAACCGTTCCACCATCTCAAGGCCTAATAAAATATATGGGCGTGTACAACTCATTTAATAGGTGGTCTCTTGAGAGATTTTTAGGGAGTTAACTGAAAAAAATACAAGGGACGGACTCTTACACAATTCTCCATACGCATTGTCTCTTTGTTGTCTCTTATATTTTAAAAACTGTTCCGCAGTCTCATGATTGTATGTGCCCTAAAATGATTTGATCGAAGTAACTCTTTATAAAAATCTACAACGATTTGTTTTAGAAAACCGAAGGAAGGAGAAGTACCTAGTAGTAGAAAATTGCATAGAGCAAAGGTGGCTGAACGAAGGGGAAAGCAAGCTCCGCTGTTAATCATGGAAAATAAAAGGTAATAAGTTTAATAGTAAAAGATTGATATATATATATATATATTTTTTAATACCGTTTAACAACACTTATCTATAACTTTATAATAGTTTCTTCTTATTATAATGTTGCTTTGATTTTTCTCTCTCTAATAACTAAATTATCAAATTTAACTCAAAAGCGAAGTATTTGCCGGATAAAAGGAAATCTAAAAGCTCTGTGATTATCAGTTTTAAAACCATGGATTATGGGGAGAAAGAGTTAAATTCGAGGAATGCCAGCTCCGTGATTTGTCAGATAAGATTACAATTAGGCGCTGATTTAAATATTACGACCGGCCGGATAGTGTGGTGATACACGTGAATCCGTGATCGATTCACGCTTTTTGTTTTTTGCAACTGGCCCTAGTAAAAAAAAATCTGTGTTTATGTGAATGATTTGGATCTTGATAAATCGCAGATCTGTTTGCAAGCAAGGCAGCAGGACCATCTATCGTACCCTGGATCGGCCGCGTGTTGGTCACGCGATCCGGTCGCAAAACCAACGGAACACTTCATGCATTATTAATAACTAATTAAGGCCATAACTTGTAATTAATGTCCAAATTATACTAAACCAAGTTGCGGAGTAAGGGGCTGTAACTGAAAAAGAGTGGCAAAGTGTGGCGTTATTTTTTCTCGTCATAAATGTGGTAGCCACAAGTTAGGTGTGATAAATTGTGGCTGTCAACCAAACAGATCCCGTTATGTTCTGGCACGATTATCGCCACAAAGTCTGTAGAAGAAGGAAGATTTAAAGATTTGCACCTAAAAAGTTTGTATAGTTTGGTCAAAATGATAAATAATCGAAATTATTTTTTAGAAGTGCCAAATCATCCAATAATCCGAGTAAGACCCACCGCTAGGGTTCGAGGAGCATTCAAGGATCTCACCTGATAGCACACAAGGAGTTGTGCCGTTAGCAGCATGTGATTTGGTATTATTAAATAGTATATCACATATGATAAAAAATGCTGATATGATAATATATTAAAAATAAAATACAGGGAAAAATAGATTTTGTATGAGACATAGTTTATACCCAACATGTAAAGCATGAGTATGGGGTGAAATTAGTGATATTGAATTACAAGTGTGTGCATTCAGATAGTTTTAAGACTAGTTTATATGTGACATTAAAGATATATAAATTGTGCTTAAGATATAGCGTTAAGATTGCCCTAATAGAGACTAGGGTTCACCATTTCTTAAACTTTCAATCGAATTTCGAGTATTTTGAGCTTTTATGCTACAAAAACAAAAGGGCGGAATTTCGCTCAAATCTCGAGGATTTTCGAAAACTTACCCTTGCAAACCTGTAGAACGGCATCCAGTAAAAACCAGCTAATTCAATTAGCTGGAGATTGTGCTCAAATTTCGCTCAAAAATGCTCAAAAATCTGTAGATTTTCATGACAATACTGAGGAGCTCGAAACTTCACCCTTGCAGCTGACTCGATTGGCACGAATTCCAACGCAGCGAAAACACCAAAGTAGCCGTCAATCACACTGCACTCAACGAACGTACAGGGGACAGAAGGGACGGTCAGCGAAGCATAAAACAAATCATACCACTTGGATGAGCTAAAAACCATCACCGGATCATCGGGAGTACCGGCAAGAATGGATAAATTAGGGCATGGATAAACGAGTCCACGGCAACCGAAGTACCAAATCCTGCTAAAACAAAGCTCTCCTTGCTAGTGTACTTGAGCAGGGGCACAGGACCAAAAGATTCACAAGTTCTTTATCTACTTTTGTTCATGTACTCTCTAGAGTGATAATTCTATTAAGGCAGAAAATAATGAGGTTGCAGGCAGACGCAGCCTCCAGTGTGGTGAAGCATGGCGTCGATCTCGTCACCGTCCTCCATCTCGAGCTGAAACACGTTCAAGCGGTGAAGAAACATCAGATATGATGGTTATGGTTTATAGCATGCTGGAGAGCAGGCACACATGACATGACACACCTCATCAGGGGTCTGATTAGCACGGAGCATACGGTCATCAAACAGGAATGCGATAGCTCTCAAATCGAGCGATTGGTGGTCGCAGTAGGCATTCATCAGCTTCTTCAGCTGGGTTGATCTCTTGATGCGGAAGAACAGCTCGCTGCCATCCTAC
Organism: Zizania palustris; assembly: GCA_019279435.1. NCBI lineage: Eukaryota > Viridiplantae > Streptophyta > Magnoliopsida > Poales > Poaceae > Zizania > Zizania palustris. The sequence goes on from JAAALK010000282.1 coordinate 9,809,491, forward strand.
ATACATAGCGCAAGGGATGATATAGATATAAGTTTTTTTTTGGCAGCAAAACACAAACTGCAACAACCTCGTAAACACAAGTAAGGCTCACTTTTAGACAGTTTTGTCTTTTTTATTAGTAGGTCAGTTCAAGCTTAACACTCCAAATAAGCTGATATAAAAAAACCTCTAAAAAGCTAGATGTCATGTTCTAAATGACTTCGAAAATCTATACTCACTGTCTGAAAATATTGTATTACTATAGTCATGTTTTGTTTCGTGTTAGTTTCGGACATTCTCGTGATATGAAAATAGGGATACATCTATAGCTTATTTGGATAATAAGTTTTGGTTTCTAAATAGCTTATGACTTTTTTACAGCCATAAGTTGTTTTAAATTGGGGCTAAAACTTTAGCAGCATCCTATCATCACATACAAATAAACAAATTATTTTCAAATTCTGCTTGGTGAGTAAATTGATAGATGATTCTGAAACTTCAATTTTGATGAGTAGTACATACATAAAAGAAAAAAGGATTCCAAACATTTAAATTGAAAATTCCTGTCATGGTATAAATGATACAACCACAAACAAATACATATTTCCAAATTCTATAATATAATGTCTAGAATATTTTTAGTGAAAAAATAAAATATAATGTCCACCGTACTGGTAATCCACCAAATATGCAAACGAGATCCTCTGCAGTCGGCGCCGACTGCAGAGGGAAGTCGGTCCTTCAGCGCCCTCCGATTTCAATCGGACCAACGCGTGAGGGACTTCGCACAGGTGGGATCCACTTCACAGGATGCTTCAGAGAGAGCGAAGGGAGCTTGATCGAATGGTTACGGAGCCCGACTGCCCCTATGCAGTCGACATTCCGACTGCAGAAGACCCAGTTCCCCAAATATGATGCCCAAAACAGTGAGATATATTTTGGAAACTAAACCATAACACATTGATTGATCAAACATTTTCATAAGTGCTTTCATCACAAGCTCGCTGCGATAAAGCGCGCACAGAAATTTGATAGTCCAATCTACAACTACATTATCTAAATCGACGAAATTTCGAGAACACTATCAGAGAGGAAGATCGCGGCTACAGACAATTCGAGAGGTCGTTAGAGGGCAAAGGAAGGATCGGAGGCGGAAGCTAACCTGCCCATTGACCTTGAGGTTGATGTGGGCGTCGCCGCCGCCCTGCTCGCCGGCCAGCGGCTTTTTCTCCTCCTCGCCAGGCATCTTCACGAGACGAGGGTAGACCAGGCCAGCTCGCCGCCTCGCTGTACCTATGTCGTCTAGTCATCTAGCTTGATAGACAATGGCGCGGCATAGAAGACGTACATTAGGAAGGTTCACGAGAATTAAGGAGACGCAGCTCCAATGGAATGAAGGACACCTTCTATCTATAGATATACATACGGAGTACACTGCTATAGCTTACCCAACCAGAGATCGAGAGAGGCGGAGTTCACCATGCGTCGCCGGAGAGGGTGAGGGGGCGCGGCGGCGGAGGCCCCATTATATGGCATTGTGGCGGCTACTAGTACGCGGGCTCACGGCCCGATCTCCTCCGCGCCTTCGGCCTGCGGCGACGACTGGCTGGGCTTGGAGCCGCGGCCGCACTGCGTTTCTTGTGCGAGCACGAGATCAAACGGACAACGGCCGTGGGCCCAAGCCTGACTTTTTTTTTGCCTTTTTTGGCGGGAGGAGGTTATCTAAAGACGGTGTTGTATCTATAACTCTATAAGGTTTCAAACTCATACCCATTAAGGAAAAACATTTCTGTCGAGTTACTCATATATACATGTAAGTCTATTTTTTTTCTCTAAAAACATACCCGATAAAACTCGTCGGCATGATAAATAATTGTCAAGTCACTTGATACTTGAAGTCACTACTGACCAATGGAAAATTGGAGATGACTGGCCCTAGAGGCTAGAGCATGCTCCACTAGCAACAATTGGCATTAGAATCCGAGCGGTAATACTGATAGCTTCTAAATCAAGCTGCCATTGGGCGTCGTAGTAACTGGAGGTTGGAAGAAAAGCACTAACCAATGTAGAGGAATTTTTAAAAAAACTAAAATGGATTGAGTTATTAGATTGAGCTACAAATAAATAATCTATTAGGTAACGGGTATCCGTCGGGTAACGAGTATGGATAGTATTAAACCATACCCATACCCACCAAGTTTTATTATTTCTCATTAATAAACACACGAGTAAATAATTTAACTCATATATATACTCTAATAGGGTAAGCCATTGCTATCTTTAAGGTTATCCAGTCCGCCCCGCTATCTTTCGGGTACCAAAGAGAAGATAAAAATATTTAAAAGTCAAAATGAATTAGATAAGGAATCGCAGAGAGTTTGTAACTTTCTCAATTCTCATACTAACAATGATGTGTAGCTATAAGATTTTCGAAAAAAAATGTTATACTGGAGTAGAGAAAGGCACTAGTACGATGGACAATCCTCACAGGACCAATGCCTCGCATGTTCTTTAGGCTTCTTTCATGTATTCTAGATATAGAGCCTACTGAAGGCTGCAACAACTCCTACGCTTCTAGTTCTAGAAAGGGAGGCAGCCTCCAGTCTGGTGGAGCATGGCGTCGATCTCATCACCATCTTCCATCTCGAGCTGAAACAGTTTTCAGTGGACATCAGTAATGGATCTCGAGCAGCCGAGCTGAAACTGACTGCGCACGAAGGGTTACACCACGTACCTCGTCTGGGGTCTGCTCGCCACGGAGCCTACGACCATCAAACAGGAATGCAATAGCATTCATATCCACAGACTGACGATCACAGTAGGCATTCATCAGCTTCCTCAGCTGAGTAGATCTCTTGATGCGGAAAAACACCTCATTGCCATCCTACAAATCGAAGGGCAATATTAACAGTTGTCACAAAGAACACAGAGACTGTACTGACTTCCTAAAACAATTCCTCATATGAGAAGTATATTCGATATACAGGAAATGCTGAGTAACCAGAGGAACATTGCAATGCTCATAATCAAAGGAAATATATATCAATTTATGGTCTCCACAGTTGGACGGTAACGTTACTACTATTCTCTCTGAACTGATAGGTAAGCTATCAAAACCCACCTTTCAGCAAACCAAACTAAAGTTACTAAACTAGGGAGTAATCACTAGAAAATGCATGCAACAAAACCAGATAGTTTGTTCAAATAAACAAGACCATTAAAAATGTCTCCAACTTAGCAGACCAGCACATACATTAGCATAAACAACAAGATGGGCTGACGATGGTAGTAATAATCATCCAATCAACGCAGTTAACAAAACCCTGAGTCCCTGACAACGTTTCTTTCCAAGTTGTTATACCAAGTTACAGAATAACATACAGATAATAATTGACAGGCTCTAGCAGAGTAAACCAAGGAATACTAACCACATTTTCCATACTGGCAGTTGAAAATCTGAATCTTTATGGCAAAAATCGAAATTTCATATTCTTTCCGGTCTCTAAGAAAAATCGAGTTTTTATGTACTTTAAGGTCAAATGAACTAATAATGTGTTGTTTGAAACTTCAGATGAGGAATACTTTAAATTCTTTCCAAAGGAATACTCTAATCGGAGTGATAAAAACAGATGCACGAATCCCGACAGGAAATTTGCCACTAAGCAAAGTATCAAATATTTGTTCATATATAAATTAAATTTCACCCTAGGATCCGCAATAGCAAAACGTTTTAATCAAATATCACTCCCAGATCAATCTGAATTTATCGTGCGAAGCTGCGAACACACTACATCAACAGCGCCGGGCTGTGGCAACTCTTTCCGCCACTAATACTCAAATCGGCACAATTCTACAAGGGCGACAGCCACTACGAACAGATATTTCCACTGGATAAGACAAGAATTTCAGGGAGAGGGAGAGGGAGAGGGACGAACAGAAGGCGGACCTGTCCCTTGACCTTGATGTTGATGTGGGCGTCGCCGCCGGCCAGCGGCTTGTTCTCCTCGCCTGGCATCTTCACGAGACAAGGGAGAGAGAGAGAGAGAGAGAGAGAGAGAGAGAGAGAGAGAGAGAGAGAGAGAGAGAGAGAGAGAGGCGAGTTCGCAATGCGTCGCCGGAGAGGGTGAGGAGGCGCGGCGGCGGAGGCCACATTATATGGCGGCCGCGGGTATGCGGGCTCGCGGCCCGACCTCCTCCGCGCCTTCGGCAACGACTGGCTGGGCTTGCTGTTGCGGCGGCCGCGGATCGCGCCGCAGCCAGTTCCGCTTGGTAGGTGGGCCGTGGGTGCCCACGTAGCACAAAATCACAAACAGCTGAACAAGTACTCGACCGCTTAACTAGCGACAGCCAAACACAACAAATTAATATTTTAAGAAAACGAAAATTTATAAAAATACCATTATAATTTTCTATAATTTAAAAATGCCACTGACTGTGTTAGGTCCCGATGCACCCTTACACCAATGTACTAGTGGATATGCTCTGGGAGGTGATGAATGTGGTGGTCAGCAGCAACCCCAAGCCGCAGCGGCACAATGAGCGGACGAAGTGAACAGGTTTGCGCACGGCTAGTGGTGGTCGGCGGCGTGGTAACGACATGTGAGGCGGCGACACGTCTGGAGAAGTGGAGTCTGCGCGAGAAGGGTTGGGGTCATGCGCGAGGAGAAAACTCCCGCGCTTGGCGTATCCATACGTTCGGGATACAAATTAAAATATTTTTATTTAGACACCTCGTATCCGGTCGTATTTGGACATATCGAATATCGGTATGCGGCTTTTCAGCCGTATCCAAACTTTATAGGTGCTTTTTTTTGTTCGGTACGACAAAAGCTAAAGTTTAATCTTATCACGTAGGATATTCGAATGATAATCAAAAGAAATTAAACATAAAATAATTATAAAACTAATTGCAGAAATCACGAATTATGCTAATGATAGATTAATTAGACTTAATAGTTTTATCTCATAAATTAGCTTAGAGCTTTATAACTAGCTCAAATTTAGTCCTTCAAATATTAACATCTAGATTGTCTCGGCAGGGATTTACAAACTTGTCTTTTTCTCACATTTGTTCTATTTTTAAAAAAGTCAAATTATTTTTTTGTGAGATAATTTATTTTACAAAACACCAAAGAAAATATAAAGAAGTTAAAAATGATTTATATTTAGAAAAAGTTGAAAAAAATGTTATATTGCCGCAGAGAAAGGCACTGCTACGATGGAGTATGGGAATTTCTGAAGCACAACAGAACTAGGCAGAGAAGCCATACTTCATTACATTTACACCTGCCGCAGGTGCACACATGGACTTATTCACTTCTCCCAGCATTATAATGGATCCGTTTGCAGCATGGGATTTTCCAAAATAACCAAAACAACATAAACCAGACATAAAGCAATTCGTCTCTCCCTAACCGAGGACAGAACAAACAGCAAGAGATGCAAAACAAAGCATGCCACATCTGATGAACAATCAGCAGATCATCTGCAAGTACCAACAAGGATGGATATATTAGGGTATGGATAAACAAGTCATGACAGCCGAGGTACCAAATCTTGCCCAAACAAAAGCTCCTCTAATGTCCTTCAGCTATGGCACAGGACCAATGCCTCGCATGTTCTTTAGGCTTCTTTCATGTATTCTAGATATAGAGCCTACTGAAGGCAGAATGTTAGGAGGCTGCAACAACTCCTACGCTTCTAGTTCTAGAAAGGGAGGCAGCCTCCAGTCTGGTGGAGCATGGCGTCGATCTCATCACCATCTTCCATCTCGAGCTGAAACAGTTTTCAGTGGACATCAGTAATGGATCTCGAGCAGCCGAGCTGAAACTGACTGCACATGAAGAGAAGGGACAACGCCTACCTCATCTGGGGTCTGCTCGCCACGGAGCCTACGACCATCAAACAGGAATGCAATAGCATTCATATCCACAGACTGACGATCACAGTACGCATTCATCAGCTTCTTCAGCTGAGTAGATCTCTTGATGCGGAAAAACACCTCATTGCCATCCTATAATATTAACAGTTGCCACAAAGAGCTCAGAGACTGTACTGACTTCCTAAAACAATTTCTTGTACGATAAGTATATTTTATATACAGGAAATGCTGAATAAACAGAGAAACATTCCAATGCTCATAATCAAAGAAAAAACACAACTCAATTTATGGTCTCCGCAGTTGGGCGGTAACGGTACTACTACTCCCTGTGAACTGATAAGTAATCCAATAAGCTATCAAAACCCATCTTTCAACCTAACTTAACTAGGAGTAATCAATAGAAAATGCAGTATTACATCTTTCAGAATAGTACTTGCATGAAACAAAACTAGATAATTTGGTACAAACCTATGTATCACTGATACGCGATATGGGTACGGCAATACACCGAATCCTCTAAAACTAGGATACATCGAAATATATTCCTATTTGTTCTTCAAATAAAAATAATTTAATATATCTTACAATTAGAGATGGTAATAATCCCCAACTTCCCATTTACCTATATCCATACAGCTTCACCTGTTACCCAGTTAACATTAATATATAAGTAAAATCTAAACCCTAAACACTCAATCCCCACCCCCCCAGCAGCCACTCCCCCCCCCCCCCCCCCCACACACCCACGCACTACCAATGACGTCTTCGCCATGGCTCCATATATTGAGCTTAGTGTATCAGCAAGTATCGGTCACGTATCAAGAATTAAATTGTTTAAAATCGAATTAATCTGATACTTCCAATACGCATATCAGGGCGTATCAGAACGGATCACCATATCCCGCTGTATCAGATATAGGTATGGCCGCTGTTTCAACGTATGGGTGATTCATAAATACAAAATCAGGAGACCAGCACACACATTAGCATAAACAACAAGATGGGCTGACGATGGTAGTAATAAGCATCCAATAACCACAGTTCACAAAACCCTGAATCCCTGACAAGTGACAACGTTTCTTTCCCAAGTTGTTATACCAAGTTACAGAATGACATATATATAATAATTGACAGGCTCTAGCAGAGCAACCAAAGGAATACTAACCACATTTTCCATATTGGCAGTTGAAGAACTGAACTTTTATGGCAAAAATCGAAATTTCACATTCTTTCCGGTCTCTAAGAAAAAAATCAAGTTTTTATGTACTTTAATGTCAAATTATCTAATATATGTTGCTTGAAACTTTAGATAAGGAATACTTCAAATTCTTTCTAAGGGAATACCCTAATCGGAGTGTTAAAAAGATATGCTACTTCACATAACTGTGTACGAACCCCCACAGGAAATTTATCACTACGCAAACTATCAAAGATTTGTTCATATATAAATTAAATTTCACCCTATGATCCGCAATAGCTAAGCGGCTTAATCAAATTTCACTCCCAGATCATTCTGAAGCTATCGTGCGAACACACTATATCAACAGGCCGTGGCAACTCTTTCCGTCCCTAATACTCAAATCAGCACAATTCTACAAGGGCAACAGCCACTATGAACAAATAATTCCACTGGATAAGACAATAATTTCAGGGAGAGGGAGAGGGACGAACAGGAGGCAGACCTGTCCCTTGACCTTGAGGTTGATGTGGGCGCCTCCCCCCTCGCCCGCCGGCTTCTTGTCCTCCTCCCCCGCGCCCGACATCTCCACCTACGGCTAGATTCGACGGCGGATCACCGGCAACCCCGTGAGCTGCGCCGAGGGATGAGACAACGACGAGTCGACGGCGGCCTGTGCCCTGGCTCTGTGCTGCGCTGCGCGGCGCGGACGGCTGGACCCGAGGGGCCTTATAGAGGGGCGACTCAGAGCCGGATTTGATTGGGCCGCGTGGCGTCCGGATCCACCCTGCGCGGGAACCCTGTGGGCCGCCGGTTCCGCCCCTCGGATTGGCCACTGCGTCGCGCGCGCTGTTCGGGCGCGGATCGCCTGCGAGCGACGGCGCCTCGGGGCGTGGGCCCGCACGAACCACGCGCGTATTTTGCACGCGGACCGGGTCAAGGCCGCTCTTTCTTTTTACGAAAAAAGCTTGTATTTTTTTTTTCCTGACACGATAATACTGGGACGAAAAAATGACTCTTGGTTCTTATCCAGCTTTGTGAATTAGCACGTTTGTTTATTGAAAAAATATCATAAAATAAAAAAATAAAGATTTACTAGCTATCATGAGTTAAGATTTTCCATTGAAAGATTGGTTTTTTGAGATTTCTAACTTTTTATTTGAAAATAATTCAGCGACCTATATTCGAGAAAACCCTATATTTTATAATAAAATTCATTCAGATACAGATTTCATAGATTTTTAACCAGCTGTAACTGAACTATAACGAAAAAGATTACTGTGATCTTATCCAGACATCCAGCTTTGTGAACACAAGTGTTTGTTTGGTTGAGATTTCAAAACTTCTCGATCGAAAATAATCTAGCGATCGACGGTTTGATCTGGTATTGAAAGAATTAAAGCATCTGTTTAGTTTCTAAAGAAACTAAACTAAACTTTAGCCCTTTTTTTTTACAGAACTAAATTTTAGTCCCTCTCTGTTTAGTACTAAGAACTAAATGACTAAATGAGGGTGAGGGCTAAGTAGCACATTTAGTCGCTTTTAGTAAAGTTTTAGGGACTAAAGGGCTAAAGTTTACCTAAACTTTAACAGCCCCAAACCAAACACCCCCAAAATCAATTTTAGATTTTATAAAATATTGAATTGTGTAGAATTTAATTGAAATTTAATATGGACATTTCATATAATTAAAATCTAAGAATTAATTACAAAACAGCCCACCTGCAAAATCTCCTTCAGAGCTCATACAAAACTAGGCTAAGCTTATGAGACGAACATATTTTACTTCTTCAAAGTTTCAAAAGGATTATAAACCTGGCTGACACAAATATGCAGGTATTGTGCAGATTGGTCCAACAAATTTCAGGCTTCAATTTTGTCACGAAAAACAAAGGATTTCGTCTCTTCACCAAAATGATCCTTCCAGGCAGAAAGAGACGCAAATGGGAGTATGGTAACCAGACAACTTGCTCTCTGTGAGGTACTGAAATAGGTCCATGAAGAACACGGTACAAAACAGATGGATAAAGATTTCCAAGCAAATGAATGGAACAAAGAACATCCCAGCACAAGAGCCAAGCTTTTCCATTACCGCCTAGTGTGTTGGCGCAAAACCTTCCAGCAAAGCCACAGATAATTCCCAACAAAATACAATTGAATGTTATAGGCATGTTTGATCCAGTATTTGCAGAACGCTGAAATGCTAGCCAAGCAATTGCCAGAATTATCACTATGCCAAAGCACATACGTGTTGCTGCAATTACATGACATCTGATAAAAAGCAACCTAGAACTGAAGTTCGACAATGAATTTGGCATCCACCAAGACTTAGATCCCTGAAAGAGAGAGGGACAGAGAAATGATCTTCTGATTACTAAAGAGACTTGGTAAGAGTAAATTACTCATTTGATAACAGAGGAACATGAACGTACCCTTGAAGTGACATTGCAAGCTGGTGTAACATCTGCTATCCTTTGGTATGAGTAAATATAAGTTCCATATCCAAAGCACGCTGAAATAACTATTACTGCACTAACAAGAAAATCTATGAGTGTCCAGAGGATTTGTGCATCTCTTGTCTCCTGCATCTGAGTCTTGAATTTCTCTCCTTGGATCTTGGAAGGAAGCTTTCTGAAAGCTAACTGTGACTGTTTAAGTTGCAACTTTGTCATGTAAAGCCCTATCTCAAACTCCTTGAGTTCACTTGAGCGAGCTTGCTGCTCAATTTTGTTTGTCGGATTTTGCATATCAGAAGTCCTCAAGTTGTTTACAGACACAGAATCTTCGTGTTTAGAAGAACATTCAGAAAAATGAATTTTCTCATTGACAGGTATCTCATTAATAAGATGAAGTGTCTTAAATGTGCTGCTGAAAGATTTTTCAATTTTTTTGATGAAATTGTTGGAACTGTCACCATATATCTAAAGAAATGATAATTGAAGGATATTAAAAGGAATGCTAACAGAAAGTGAACGCTGAACAGTAAAAACAATCAGGCTTACATTTGTCAAAGATTCCTTGACTGCTTATGTACAGATCTGCATTCAGACCCAGTTTCTGGCTATTCAGACCCTGAACAATAGGAACATTGGGCTAAAGCAGTGTGCAGCTGTTCAAAATCTGCTACAGATGAAGAGATAGTGAACTGTGACTAGGCAAGAAAGCCGAGAATAGTTTTAATGAATTGGAAAAAGGGACGGTGGATTAGTAGCATAACACTTGACAATTTAATTTGATTGGTGATTCTTCTTTCTCAATTGTGATCGGTCATGGCATCCATTGTTAATTTGTTATGGGTAGGGGGATGGGACAGATTAGAGCTAGGAACTTGCCGAAGATTGTATTCAAAGGAAGTAGCAGGCCGTGGCCCTGGACCCCGCCGGCGCGCCGGAGTCGCAATGGTTGCGACGGCGCACCATAAGGGCAGGTTTCGGCCAAAGGTAAATTACAATCTTAAGCTTGTTTAACCCTCTCTAATGACCAGCTTATATAATGCTGGTTTACAACCACTTCCTAACAAACCCCTCTTATCTCTAACAAAACTTATCTCTTAACAAAACTGATTGCTAACAAAATTTATCTCTAACAAAACTTATCTCTTAGCCGCCTAGGCCTTCTGGTGCTTCTTGCGCCGGCCAAAGGGGATTCCATACATCACATCCATAGTGTTGCATCTTTTTTGGCACCATGATTATAGTAATCGGTCGAATATTGAAATAAAATGGAAATGGCTGAACTACTTAATTAGTTAACCGGCAAGATTACTCCACTCCATGTGGAAAAACACAAGCTTTGCATAGCCCGTAAAGCCACCACAACGTTAAGCCCAATCCCTCTTCTGCATTAATGCGTTATTCATAAGAATCAACTATTATCCAACAATATATCCCATCATTTTACATCCATGTGGAAAAGCACAAGCTTTGCATAGCCCATAAAGCCACAACAATGTTAAGCCCAATCTCTCTTCAGCCTTATTCGTAATTATTGACTGTTATCCAACAACATATCCTGCCATTTTACATCCTGCAGTCACCAACGAACATTATGTTTTGCCATTTGTGCCCCCCAAAAAAGAAGCTTCAAGCTACTCACTCAATATATTATTTCGCACAACATCACTCCCTTTAATGGCGGTATAGCACAAACATTTTCTTTAGGTTTCTCGCTGACTCTTGACAAGTTGCTTTTCTATCTAAAGCATTACAAAAGTGATGTGCACACGAAGAAAAGATCATGGTACTACCCGATAGGGATAGATGCTCCAGCACATAAATCACAAAATCGAAGATTTTGTCCTCCAATGCGACAACATTTGCACTTGTCCGGCCCCAAGATGCCACCTCTAACAGTCTAACGTTCCATTCCCGTTCTAGCTAAAATCTACAGCACTGCCGATTTCGGTTGCTCGCTCGCCGCCGACGATCGAACATTGCTGAGAGGCTCATGATTCATGGACAGCGCCGATTGCCTAGGACGCACCTGCGCGAGGACGGCAGCGAGAGACATCCCGAGGGTCAGCGCGAGATCTTCCTGCGTGGCGCCACCCCCATCGCCGGCCCAACCGGCGAGGGTGGTGGGCTCTGGCTGTCGCCGCCGCCGCGGCACCTAGAGACCGGAGCCGGACGCTTGCGTACCTGACGATGGTGCCTCGAATAAGCAGGAGAGTCGGCCGATTATTCTCGCGGTTAGGATGGCCATCGTAACTGTTAAATCGGGTTTATTTCCAATTTTATAATGATGGATAAATAATTATTAATTATTAATATTTATTTACCCGATTAGTTTCACTATAAAAATAAATGTGAAACCAACATCTCTCCATCCTTCCACCCTCCACTAGCCGTCACTACCATCTCAACCCCTTTCTCTCTTTCCTCATATCCTCTTTCACACCCTGTACCAGTGCGTCTCTTGGTGGGTGTGTTGTAATGGTCGACATGGTTACGCCACTCGTGTGTTGCTTGTGTCGCTGACTCTCATTCCCACATCGTCGACTGCCATCCCACGCTAGCTCAAACAGTGTGGGCGCGTGGCCATCATGTGTCGCCTGACGTTGGTCTACGTGGCCGCGCGTTGCCGCGTGCCCCCATGCATTGAACGACCGGTCTCTATGCTGACTCGAGTTCAGTGCTCTCATTCACTTTTTTGTTTCGTGGGTAAACGAGTATATCCGTGGGTATACAACGTCTCACGTATAATAGATATATAGACGCATATTTTTATTCGTTGGGTAAATAAATACAGATATGGATATACACTATTTGTATCCGGTTGCCATTTCTACTTTTGATTTATAGAATTATTATTCCGACCCCCTCTCTCTCCTCTTAAATAAAGAAAAAAAATATAGAAACTTAACGGGAATAAAGGGAACTCAAAACAGAGGATCTTTGTTGGTAGTGGCGAACGATCACTGTCCGGAGCGTAATCTCAACATATATATTTGTATTCTTTATTACAAAAAGTAAACACAACCCATACTACTACTGGAGGATCTTTGATTTACTCCGAAATTGCAAACAAGAACATCTGGTTGCCTGATGCACACGTGCATGCAACTGTAACCCAAGATCACAGAGAATAAACACACGAACAACCCATGCAGATCGATTAGCACGAGACTTAACCAAGCAGCATCTGGTGACGTGGAATGCGAGCACGGAGCAATGGCGCCGGTCAGCGGCCTCCGGGCCCGCCGAACCCGCTGCGGCGGTCCGCTTCGTTGTTGTTCATGCTGAAGCTGTTGGTGCGGCGGCCGTCGGAAACGGCGCCGTTCAAGCTGAAGCTGTTCTTGTGGGGCTGGCCGGCGTCGACGGGCGCCGCGGTGTGGCTCAGCAGCAGAAGACCCAGCAGAGCCAGCCCCAGCAGCGTCAAGCGCAGCTCATCGGACCTCGTCGCCATCGCCGCCGCCTCCTCCTCCTCCTCCTCCTGGATACGCGTGTCAACGTCGGCGGCGACCGCAAGCACGGATTGGCTTGTTTATTGAGCTGGGGATTATTGGTTTTGCTTGGTGGGTGGAGGAAGGAGGAGGGTGTCATTCTTGGAGTTTTTTTATAGTTGGAGTGGTCCAGATGACTGGAAACGAGAGGATTCAGGGGAATTGCTGATGCTGTTGTGGTGCTGCTTAAGAGTAGGCGAATGGTGTGGAATTCTTGGTTTGGAGGTTCACACCTACAAGTTTGATCATGTCCAGTCCATCCATCCATGCATTCATGCATGCAATGGGTTTGGTTCTTGTCTGCAGAGAACAATCCCTGCTATTATTGTCTGAACTTCTTAAAGTCCATCTCTGCATATGCACTGTCAGGAGAAAAATTGACAATTTGTTAAATTATGATGTCACTCCGAGACAATAACACGTGGAACTGTTTAGGTAAATAACGTGTTGATCATGATAATAAAAATACGAAAACGCTTCTTAACGATGGTAAATTATCAAATTCGCCTTGACAGCTTTTCGTTTTACAATAACCACTGGAGTGCTTACTAGCAGCTTCAATGCCAAGGGAGGATATTAATTTCCTCCATTTCTTCTTCTAGCCTCTGCCAATCCGGCAATCCCTGTATATATTATGTAGGAGTGTGACAGTTTCGTTCTGATCTTGATTAGGAGAGACGTTTTAGCAGTAAAAAGGTTCAATGATCTCCAGTAGGGGAAGCAAACACAATGTAACTTTCTCTGGGGCGTTTGAGATACCATCATGCTGGAAGTTCTGTAGGCTGATTATTTGTCAGTCAGATAGTGCTAATCGCACGGCTTCTTTGACTAATTTTACTGAAACTTAAGTTGCAAGACATTTAGAAGCGCAGGAGTTATTTATATATATAACAACTGGATTAGCTCACGAACATCTGAGACAACACTGTCATCAGAAGTTTCGTAATTATTTCTCACAGCAAGGTAAACTCGTGGTAGTATTCATAAGATTATGCAGAAAACTAGATAGAGAAAAAGAGCATGTCTTTGAGCTGAACAGCCACGAGACACCACCAAGCTACATACCACTGCTCAACTGCTCAAGGCTTCAGTCTTCAGAGATGAGAAACTTCCCAGGAGCCAGGAGGCTCTCGCCTCTCGGTTACATGATGCCACTGGAAGCCTTGGAGACCTCCTTGAGAGCACGCATGATCTCATCGGCCTTCAGATCGCCCTGCGTGCTGGCAATCAAGGGGCTCTCGGAAGGGACGACGTCTTCTCTGTGATAACTCCCTGAGCTCCTGACCAGATCTTCCGAGCCCTTGTCAGTGACGCCTCGGATGATCACTGTCTTGTGTAACCCTGACAGCATCTCCTCGTGGTCCGTGTCGCCATGCTCCCCGACGATCAGATACATGTTCCCCACAGACAGTCCCCAGCGTACGAAAAGATACCTGAAAAATTGTCAACGAGATTGCTGGATCAATCACCTGATGTCACTAAATGATATAGTGAGTAGTAATGTGCGATGCTGCCATGTACACTTCACGTCTTCACCTGAGGGCTTGTGACCTCGATGCTAGGAGAGGAACAACTTGAAGCCTCGTGGAATTCCTGCAGTATATGAGATGGCAACGGAGGCCACGCATCCTCATCCTCTCCCTCATCTCATCAATCGTTTTCACCTGATGGATCAAGAGAATAGCAGATTCAGATACCAACAGAATGCATTTGTCATGTGCAAGCCATGCACGGACCTTCTTGGGGTCTTTGACGAAGAAGGCGACGCAGTGCGGGCTGCAGGACTCCACGTCGGGCTCGACAGGGGTGCCGGAGCCATCCTGCGCGAGCTTGGCAATGGTCTGCCTGGCACCGTCATGGCACCAGCGGTGGTTGATGTGCGTGAGGTAGTCCTGGTCGGGGCGCAGCCTCCCCTCGGCGTCCACGCACTGCGCCGTGCCGGGGTAGTACACCTCGCTGCCGCTGCCGCAGATGAGCGCGTCGAAGTCGGCCGGGGGGATCTTGCCCAGCTGCAGAAGCTTGAATGTCTCCGACAGCGGCATCGCCGTCGACAGCGCGAACCCGGAGATCCTGGACATCTGGGAGTCCGAGCGTACAGCCCTGAACACCTCCTGGATCACCTGTAACATCCTCTTGCTGGCGCGGCCGTCGTCGCCGTAGCAGTCCACGGCGACGACGAACAGCCGGCAACGGCGTCGGAGGAGCGAGTACTTGTTCACCGCACCTGCGGTGGCTTCCGCTGGAATCTTGGCAGCGTCCGCGTCTAGGTACGCGGTCTGCGGAGACGACACCGACGACCGCTTAATCTTGTTCATGATCCTCTGCACAGAATCCTGTGGGTCCGACGGCGGCGGCTCGTTCATGGACGAACCCCGCTCGCCGTCGATGGACAGGCGCAGCGAGAGGTCCTGCACGTCCATGAGCGAATCCTCCAGGGCCTCCTCTTCCTCGGCGGCCGCGTCCGCCGGTGTGTCCGTCAGCCAGCGCGGGTTCCTTATGCGGCACCCGGCCACCCTGGTGAGGTAAGTCCGGCAGTGCTCCGGCCACGAGTAGAGCTGGATGTTGCGCAGCCCGTTCCTCCGGCACTCCTGCCACATGTTCTTGTCCGCCACCAGCTTCAGCAGCGCATCGGCGATGGCGTTCTGGTCGTGCGGATCAACGAGCAGCCCATTGTTCAGTGCCTGCCAACACCATGCATGAACACACAGCTCTAACCACAAATCCATCTGTTGCACAAACATTGGACTAGATAAGTTTCACAAGATTTGCAGAGAGTGAGCTCTTACGTTTCTAATGTCAACAGGGCCGCCGTTCTTGGTGGCGACAGTTGGGAGCCCGTGAGCAGCAGCCTAACAATGGCGCCATGAGTTTGTAGGTAAAGGTGTACACGAAAGCATCATCAGGTGATTGTTAGAGAACTGAAGCAGAAGCAGACCTCGATCAGGGTGAGGCCGAAAGGCTCCACCAGAGCAGGATTGATGAAGACGCCCTGCAGTGCAGAGGAGAGCCAGTGTTTTTCAGTGAGTTCATGTTCCACAAGCTGAAACAAAGATGACAAGTAGCAAGCAGCAGGCCTTCATTTTCGCGGCAAGGCGATAGATCTCCGGTACATCTGCCTGCTTGTGATGCTTGGGGAATGCAACACTTCCATAGAGATCATACTTGTCGATCAGCTTCAGGACGGTGGTGAGGACGCTTGCGTTGCCCGTGGACATGTCATCGATGTCATCCCTGTTCCCCATGATAAGAGTCTGCAAACAGAAGCAGGTTGAGAAGATTCTTCAGTAGTTTACTGCTACATTGTGATCATGACAGATTGATACTGTTCTTGTGGAGCAACTACAAAGTGAGTACACTGCTAAAGTGCTCAAATGCAGTTGTTCAGGTTAACTGTTGCTCACTAGGTTTGCAAGTTCCCTCAGTGGGCGACATTCTCCAAATGCTTTGACGAGGGTGGTGATATTCTTCTTTGGATCAGGTCTTGACAGAGCCAGGATCATTGGCTTGTGAGGGTTGGTCAAAAACCGCATCACCTGCAACAAGCAGTTTTGTCAGTCATTAGTAAGAGCTCTCTGTAAACGAAACAACTGTACGCCTCACAAGAAATCAAGAACCAACCTCAGCCCAAATTGGGGGCAATGACCTCGGCGAGGAGCCCTCCAAACTAATCATATCATCTTTGGTGTCACCATCTCCATCGCCGATATCTTCAGGAACCACAACGTTGCTGAAATCCATCCCAGGAGGAATTACCTGCCAAGGAGTGTGCAGTGCATTGTTAACAAAAATGTAGATCATACGTATAGATTATTATAATTTCAATATGAAATAAAGAGCACTACATCTGAATACCTACCACCATTCTAGGCATGAAACGGCCATGGGAGGTGACTCCACGCCTCGCACGTGCCCTCAAAACTTTCTCTAGTTTGACATCAAATCCATCATACAGCCCCCACTGCTCGTCAATCTCCTGCCTCGTGCTTGTTATGACAAGCTCCGCTGCATCCAGGGACAGCTCCTCGCCCTCGATGCGCCTCATGATCTTGTAAGTCGAGTCGATCTCCTCCTTGGACATGCGCCCTTGCTTCATGATCTGCTCCAGCTTGTTCCTCCCGAGTGAATGGCCGGTGAGCACCATGGGGACGTTCAGAGCACCGGAGAGAAGAGCAGCGACGTCTCCGGCATCGGCATAGTGGCCGTGGATCACATACGGCAAGACCAGCCTCCCATTGCCGACCTGCTCACCCAAAGCCTTGGACATGTTGAGAATATGCGCGAGAGCTCCGTCGACGAACTCCTGGAGGTAAGGCCACAGCGCCTCTTTACGTAGGTACTTGTCCTTCGGTCCGCACGGGATGCGCACGATGTACGCGCCGGCGCTCTCGCCGCCGCCCTCGCCGTCGGTGGAGCCAGAACTTAACATTTCTGTAGGCTCGCCGTAGCTCCAGTCCACATCAGGAGATGCCACTTGGCGAGTGAACAGGTCCACTCTGTATACACCAGGCATCATTGCAAGCGCTCTTGCGAGCTCCACGACATATTTCACCTACAAGACATGGGAAGCAGTAATTTGCAAGCATATATATGCACGGTATGCGTGGCTAAAAGATCAGAGATGTTCGATTACCTGGCCGCCAGTATCTGAATCTCTTCCAAGTTCCATGTTATCTCCACGAACTAGACCGTGCACACTAGGAAGAGAAGAGTAAACAACAATGGCAATTAATGCTACAGATCATGAGGCCAAGAACTAACTTGATATATATACCAAATATTGCCCAGTTGAGAAGTGTTGCTGGATGCATTTAGATGATAGTTGATATTACGAAACATAAACTGTTTAGCCTATATAGGATGTCAGAGTGAGCATGCATGGTACGAGACCTGACGAGTACGATGTAAAGCTTTTTCTCCTTGTTGTCGTCGTCAGACCAGGCGGTGAGGTCGGAGAAGTTCCTCTGGAACTTCTTCTTGGGCGTGTCCTGCGGCACCAGCTCACTGACGGTGTCCCCTTTCTCGCCTTCCGAGAGATCCTCCGCGAGGTCCTCTGTCGCCTCGCGGCGCACCTGCTCCTGCTCTTTCCTCCGAGCTGACATCCTCTGGATGCCCTCCAGCTCCAGCTGCTCACATACAAATTCCGATCAGCTTGTTTCTGAAAAACAATGGTTTAGGAATAGGAGGATCACGAAAATGGAAACACGAGCAGCAATAACTTTCCTCACGAATAAAACGAGCATAACTATCTTTTGTCATGGCCAAAAGAGTGGCTTTGAAAAGATTAGATTTATTTGCAACTGTGAAGTAGTAATTTTTGTCATTGTGGCATATATACCATTGACTCAGAGCCTATTTAGAAAAACTTTTATCAGTTGTATCTACTTCTATAATTTGAAGCTTTCATGAACGATTCAGTTATAGAATCTTAAAATAAACTGAGAAACATAATTTCTCATAAGCTCTCCTAAACAGACTTAAGATATTCTAATGTGTCATTGTTACATGTGACATGCATATATGTACAATGAGTTTGCTCTCGCTCTCTGTTTTTTTTAAATGATGATTTTTTACTCTTAAGATGACACTTTAATTATGTGTGTAAACATGTGTGGTGTGCACAGTACAAGCTACAGAGATATCTCTGTATGAACAACAAGGGAGTATTTCATATCTGACATTAATTACACTATGAACGATTCAGTTATAGAATCTTAAAATAAACTGAGAAACATAATTTCTCATAAGCTCTCCTAAACAGACTTAAGATATTCTAATGTGTCATTGTTACATGTGACATGCATATATGTACAATGAGTTTGCTCTCGCTCTCTGTTTTTTTTAAATGATGATTTTTTACTCTTAAGATGACACTTTAATTATGTGTGTAAACATGTGTGGTGTGCACAGTACAAGCTACAGAGATATCTCTGTATGAACAACAAGGGAGTATTTCATATCTGACATTAATTACACTATGAACGATTCAGTTATAGAATCTTAAAATAAACTGAGAAACATAATTTCTCATAAGCTCTCCTAAACAGACTTAAGATATTCTAATGTGTCATTGTTACATGTGACATGCATATATGTACAATGAGTTTGCTCTCGCTCTCTGTTTTTTTTAAATGATGATTTTTTACTCTTAAGATGACACTTTAATTATGTGTGTAAACATGTGTGGTGTGCACAGTACAAGCTACAGAGATATCTCTGTATGAACAACAAGGGAGTATTTCATATCTGACATTAATTACACTACCCTGAATTATATCTACGGCTTGGTCTAGTCTTAATCGACGATTTGATCGATCGATCTATCATCTATCATCAGCATCAAATATCAACTGATGTAAATGCCACTAATACATTAAGAGAAAATATACCAGACTAGTGTTGATGAAAAGTTGATCACTATATATGTTCTGTTTTAGCTAAGGTCGGATCAGATTTCCTTTATACAATAAACTCTGAATTTCCTGTGGAATAAAAAATCTGAATTTTTTGTCAGCTAATTAATTACAGGCATGCAGAGTGCACCACATAAACAGTTCCCCCTGGAAAAGAAGCAGGAACTGACGAAACAACGAGGAATTGAACACGAGAGAGAAAGAGGTTGTGTATGTAGCTTGCCTGCTTCTTCTTGCGCGCGAGGTGCCAGATTCGCCAGCACATGTTCTCTAGGCGGGTGCTGCGCTCGCGGGCGTTGCGGGTGGCGACGACCTTGATCCATGTCCGGTGGAGGTCGCTCTCGTCGACGCCCTTCACCACCTCCTCCACGAAGTAGTGCGTCGGGTTGAAGTTCACGTGCGGGCCGCGGGGGCTCGCCGCCATCGACTGAGACGCCACCGCCACTGAAGACCTCGGATCGCCCCCTCCGCCGCCGCCGCCGCCCCCTCCTCCTCCTCCTCCCCCCGCCGCGCCGCCGCTGTCCAGTATCGCCTCCAGGTAACCATTGATCCACTCGTTCCCGGCCATCTCCCCGACCGATCAGCAGCCTCACCCACGTTCTCCGATCACACGCGAGCACGAGAGAGAGAGAGGGAGAAGAGCGGCGTGGCGACGAGATTGGAATGGCGGAACCGATCAAGAGAGAGAAAGCCGGCACGTACCACGTATCGACCGGGAGCGACTAGCGAGGAGAGAGAGAGAGAGCCGCGCGCTTCGAGAGAGAGGATGAGAGAGGGTGCGCAGAGGTCGACACGTGGCACGGGTGGACCCGCCCTGGGAGTTCGCGTCTCTGGCCTGTTGCGGTGTGGGCCCGCTCGGCAGTGACGTACGGCTTCCATAAGCGCGCCTCGCGTGATCTTTTTCCCCGTGATGATCTGAGCCGTCGGTGCATCAATTCTGTGGTTACGATCTGCCGCAGCAGCCGGCCGTGAATTCCTTTGGAACAGTTTGAAATAATCGGATTTAATGTAATTTTAATTATTAGATAGTTCAGCTTGTGTGCATAAATTGTCGTCCAAATAATTTAAACTTTGACGAACCTAAGTATTAATTGAGAAATTAAACTACAAGCAATAATAAAAAGCAAACAACAATTCCGGCCTCTAAGTTCTCATCATTTGGATTGACATCTCCGTGATTTTTGCATGGAACAGGCCCAGGCCGCAGCTTGATGCTTCCTCCATGCAGTGAGTATGCACCAACAAAATCCACTGTGATAGAAACCTAGTAATTGAATAAGCCAGGTAAATAACATTTTTTAGTGAGTTTCTGACGAAAACAAAATTGTTTCTATTCAACAAGTTTGTCCTAAATTCAAATATTCTTTTTTATACAAACCGCTAATTGTGGAGACGAGAATCGAACCCGTGATCTCAAGATTATGAGCCTGATGAGCTATCAAACTGTTCTACTCTACTAAACTCTACTAAACTGATATACTCTGGTCTAGAGAGCTGAAAATTAGTAGATGAAAAAGGTTGAATACGTGCCTCTACCACATCTAGACAAATAGAATAGTTCCTTTTAAAAGAATTAATGAAGCGGGTAGTAGGAATTGAACTCATATCGTTATTAGCTTGGAAGGCTAGGGGGTATAGTCGAGCATTGGTTGATTATTTTTAACGTCTCCAATTCAAAACCGAAAATGAATTTTTGATTTCATTTAGCTCGCTCCTTTATGGGTGACCACCACACTTAACATTTATGTCAACTTTTTTGTCTGAATAGAGAAAGCCCTCTACTTTATAGACGATCCTATAGAGTAAGAGATAGAAATTTGCATAAATCTATCTAATTTAATTACTTTGTTCCCTAATTTCGTACGAGGAAAAGAATTGGGTTTTTACCGACCTAAAACAATATGCTGTTGGTTCTATATTTCTAGTAAACCAAAGCTATCTTTTTTAGCTATTTGGAAATAAACCTTTTTTAAAAATTAGAATCCTTAATCCAATGCAAAATTATGCTTCATGACTCTGTACCCATAACCCAAATCCAATTTGTATTTTGGATATAATTTCAATTAGTCTTTGGATACAAACCAATTAATCTTTGAATACAAACCACAAAAATGCATATTCTTCCTCAATATGCTATCGAGAGAAAAATGATTAAATCCTTTATAAGAACTAAAGTTTTCATCGAAATGTAAAAAACTTAAGAACACCTTAAGTATATCATTTCATGTACTTGCTGGAAATCAAAGAAAGAAAAGGAGCAACCAACTCTGAAGAAGGAAAAGGTTAGTTTGCATTTGCCATAATTACAGGAGCACACTTGTTTTCTTGTATTTTAGAGTCCAACTGATGCAAACAAATAGAAGCAAGGTTTGAATGATCTTCACTGAAACTGTTGTATCCTTGCCTTGTAATCAAATAAATAACAAAGTTTGTCGCAATTTTAGGCGAGCTAAGCAAAAGGAGGATGATACTGTTATTTGGGATCAATCGATCAAAAAATGGGTTAGTAAGAACTGGCATGCAGATGATGAAAATAGACAATGGAAATTCTTAGAACATAGTTTGCAAGTTTTCATTGCAGTTTCTTGCACGATGTTCCTAATATTTTTTTTAACTTTATAACTGCACTCAGCCTACCCAAGGATTGAAAGGCTCTGAAGAAGATTTTATTGTAGGAGAAATTTTATAGTCTTTACCACATTTTTAGTGTTAATTTTGGTATCTCCTGACACATGAGGTACATGAGGTACCAAAATTAACATAAAAAATATGTTACTTCTTGATACCTCTTCAAAGACCGTAAAATAATTTATTGTAGTAGATGCTTCTATCATTGTTTGAAAGTGAGCATATTTATTTGGAAGTAGAGTATGTTGTAGTGGAAGTTGGTTATGTTTTTTTCCTCAGTTCTACGCATGCTGTGATGTTTTTTTGACGTAAATATTAATTTATTTTATTATTTGTTTCGAGTCTAAGATATTAATTGTTTTTTTAACGTAATATTAACATATAAACACTACTAGTTTTAAAAAAACTAAGTAGTTTCACATGTATCTAAATCGTAATAGCATTCTCAATTATTTTCTAAACATAAGTTGTTTTTAAACTTATTTTCTATGTGTTTGCCATTATCAACTAAATGCTACCATTTTTATAAATAAACGACTCGTAATTTTATAAACATAATAAAACAATTATTTTTTTAATTCTCGTGCATAAGTTTAAAACTATATTCTACATTCACATACTTCATTTTTTTCCAATAACACATGGGTCACAAATCTATTGTTTACTTATCTTTTAGGATATATATATATATGACACCATGCTAATAGGATATTAGGATATGATTACGCCTACAATAAAATTGTTTGGGATTAATGATCGTGTCGTCCCCCTCAATTAAAAGTTAAAACTATCGCCGTGTTCGTAAACAGAATCACTCGTCAACTGTGACGCGACACGACACGAAACCTGCCGTCGTCAACGCTCGATTTGCAAGTCATGATCGTCTGCTCCTCCGGTCAACATACGGCGTCCTCCAGTCCAGTAAACACCGGATTGGAAATTGGAATGTTTCCTTCCACGAAAAAAAAGAATTTTCAGCAACAGTGGTTGCTAGCTAGCATAACGAAATTAGAGCAAAACAGATAGAAATATGGAATCAAATTTATATAGTTTGACTTACTTGACTAGGCTACTCATTCACATGTAAGGAGTGCAATACATTATATTAAGTTAAGAATGGATACCCCCGGGGCCGGCCCTACCAGGGTGCCACATTGTGCTACGGCCGAGGCCCATGCCGAGAAGAGTCTAAGCTTTTATATATATATATATATATATATATATATATATATATATATATATATATACAAATGCGGGAACGCTATTCTACACTATGGGTGTAAATGCTATTCTACACCGATCATCCCAATCGTGCCCACCCCCCACTCAATCCCAACCCCTCCATTACACTGGTGTATAAATGCTATTCTACATCGACGTGGAATGGAGGGGTTGGGATTGGGTGGGGGGTGGGCACGATTGGGATGATCGGTGTAGAATAGCATTTACACCCATAGTGTAGAATAGCATTCCCGCATTTGTATATATATATATATATATAGTATACACATGTACATGCACTACAACAATCCAGGCAACTTCCGTCGATCAAAGCCGACGGAAGTTAGCCCTTTCCCGACGGAAGAAGCCAACTTTCGTCGGCAAAACGCTAACTTCCGTCGGCTTGACGTGGCCGACGGAAGCTAGCCCCGAACTTTGCCACGTCAGCAGAGGGGCAGCTAACTTCCGTCGGCTAGGGCCAAAGCCGACGGAAGTTAGCCTTTCTGCCCACGTGGCCGAAACCAGCTAACTTTCGTCGGCTATGGTAAAAGCCGACGGAAGCTAGCTGGTATTTTTTTTATTTTTTCCTGGTTCCCCTATTCACACTCACATCCAACCACAATTTCAATCACATTCACAATACACATCCAAATTCACATTTCACATCCAAAATCACATTCAAACTTCACATATAACATCCAAAATCACATCTCACATCCAAAACTTCACACATCACATCCAAAATCACATAACACAACTTAATTCACATTCAAAGTCACAATACAAATCCGCATTCACATATACCATCAAAATTCACATACAAAGTCACATAACATATCGAGATTCAATCCAGGTTCATTATACACATCCATACTCACTGATCGCCCACATTTGGGTCGTGGGCGCCGCCGCTGCCTCCCGCTTCGTCCACATTTGCCCCGGAGGCTCCATCCTGACCAGGCGTACGGAAACACTAAAGAAATGGACAAAATTAGAAACGAACTCAACTACCCTTCTAAACGCTAACTTAAGTATTTAGGAGGTACCTCAGGTGATGTAGGAGATAGTGGTGGTGGCGGGGGAGGTAGTGGTTGGAACATGGACATGTCAAATCCACTATTTTGCTGGGCTAGTTGCTACACATGTTGTAATGTAATCAGTTAGTTCTAAACCTATTTCTGAATACTTTTGAACTGCAACACTCTAAACTAAGCTTACTTGGATCATCGCCTGCTGTTGTGCTAAGCAGGCGGTATAGTACTCTTATTGTTTCCTGTTGTGCTCGTCGCGCCGCCTCATTTCCTCACTCATCCGAACCATCTCTGGATTTTCTTCTGAGCGACGACGGCTGGAGCCAACTCCGACGGAGCTCTGCGACGACTGAGCTGACTTCTGAGCTTTCACCGCTCTCGAGTCAATAACTCCATTGAACATGGAGTACCTGCAACATTGAATGAGTTAGTTACCATCACAATACCATACACAAAACATTAATAAAAACATTGTCTCACCGTCCATGGCTTTTGCCACCTCCGATGGAGTACACGGCCATTTGGTCCACAGGTTCTCTCCGCCAATCATAGTCCTCTCCATGGAGTCGAACCATGTGTTCACCATATTGCGCCTGCAAAAAACATGTCCGATTAGCTAGACGCAGAAAAAAGAAATTACGTAAACTCTTAATAACATCTCACCAAATGGTCTGTGGCTGTCTAGCTACACAAGACATCTGGCTGTGTCGGATCGCTTCCTTTGTGACCAGAGGTATACACCTCTATGTCACGTGGCACGTTGCCAGATTTAGCTTCCTGTACATTAGAAATGAGTTAGTCGCATTACAATGTATCTATAGCTAGAGAGTGACAGAAGGAGGTCTTACCAAGCGTTTAGCGTGGCGAATATGTCTGTCGGCACCATATCTGTGCTTCAGATCCGTCCCGTGGCATTTTCTTTTCTGCTCGGAAGTCTTCTTAAATGCGGCTGAAGACCAAATCTTGCAGAATTCGAAATAGGCGTCCTCGCGGTTTGCAAACCACGGAATCCTCACCTGAACGGAGATGCTATTTGTATTATATGACAACAAATCTCAACAATCGAAGATTTAAAAAGTTAGAATTGTTTACCGAACGGTATTCTTCTTCAGTCAAATAGATTGACGATGAGCCCGTCACCTTGCTCATTCGTTGCCCTAGCTTCTCCTTGTAGTAAGCATTGTTCGCTTGAATGCGGGCATACGAAATGGCGTCCTTCACCACCTTATGTGCATTGTTGTTGAAGACTTGAAGGGCATGGTTATGGTGATTGCCGACTTCTGGCAAGCAAAAGCGTAACTGCAAAAGTAATGATTAGTAAAGTGTTGTAACTCGAAAAGCCTAAAAGAAGATTGAAAAAACACTTGCATACCCAGAAGTCATGAGACACCGCCCCCTGAGCAGTTCCGTGGCGCCCGTCAGGAGCAAACCGGTACTGGTCCCATTTCTGGCATAGAACCCGCTCACCGGTCGGCATTGTCAGCACCCCTGGGTAGTGCAGACGGCACATGTTACCCAATATCTGGTTAACCTGCCTGACCCTCGAAGTGCCGTCAAACCGAGAGTCAATCCAAGATCTAGAAATACATAATAAATAAAGTTAATTCAATCAAGGGGCTCGCAACATACACACACCCTGGCCACCCCCCGCCTCCGCCTCTGGACAACGGAGGGGAAGCAAAGGCGGCCGGGCGGCCGGCGACGCAAGGGGAAGCAGAGCCCGCCGGCGACGCGATTCACCATGGCGTCCGGCGGTGACCGCCTGGACGCCTAGTCGGCGCAGGCGATGCCGTGACAACCATGGTCTATAGGAAAAGATAGGTCCTAAACCCACCCAAGAGTGACCGACAAAACATGGTATTTATGACGAGCCATGAGTCCGAACGAAATTTTAGCAGCATAACCACGCTGTTCTCCAATTGCACGCCTGATAATGGTGCAATGGAGAACAACAAGGTTATGTTACTGAAATCCCATTCGGACTCATGACTCATCATAAAACCACGCTCTGTCGCCCACTCTGAGGCTGTCCAAAAAGGGACAATTCCGGACCTACACATCTCACACGCATGACACGTGTGAGACATGTTGGTCCGAAACGGGTGACGCATAGGTTTCGTTACACTATCTACGTTGTTGTCAAATAAAAAATTGGATACGAAAAGAAATATATATAATAAAGTATATATATATACAAGCATAAGTATTCACAAGCATAAGCATACATACAACATGTTCCTTATTCGACAACAACCTATACAACACATATTTTCATTGCATATATACTTTTAGAATACAACTTCTAAACAAACATCTAGAGTTAATATCAATATTTTACTATCCAATTCAATTAACTAAACCAACAAATTTGTTCAAACCAATTTCAACTAGATATCCACAAGTTTCATAAATTTTGAACACAAGAACTTAGAATTCAAAACTTGAAATCAAGTTTATAGCATTACTTAATTGTCAGGTGGCGACGGCGAGCGGCGATGGGCGACGGGCGACGGTGTCCGGATGGTGACGACCGAAACAGGGGCGGCGGCGGCCGGGAGGGGCCGGGGCGGCGTCCGTCGGCCGGCGGCTGCGAGGGCGGGCTGTGGGGGCGGGCTGTGGGGGCGGGCGTGGCATCCGGTGGCTCGGACCGGCGGCGGTGGGGCACGGTGGCGGTGGGCCGGAGGTGGGCGGCACCGGCGGCGGCGCCGGCGGGAGGCGGCGCGGGAGCGAGGCGGCGGCGGGTGTGCGACGCGGGCGCGCGGTCGGCGTTGGAGGCGGGACTGGCAGCGGTGGCCGGGCGCGGGCGCGGGGTCGGCGGCGGCCGGCCAGAGGCGGCGGGGAGGCCAGAGCGGCGCGGGTCGGCGTGGGAGGCGGCGATAGCGGGCGGCCCGAGGCGGGCGGCGGCCCGAGGCGGCGAGAGCGGGCGGCGGCGGGAGGCGGCGAGGGCGGGAGGCGGCGGCGGGCTGGGCGCGGGAGGCGGTGGCGGCGTGGGCGCGTACAGGGAGTTAGGTCTCCCTGTACGCGCCCGCGGTTGGGGGAAACGGCCCCTAACTTCCGTCGGCTTTAATGCTGGCCGACGGAAGTTAGGGGGATCCGATCGGCCGCGGAAAAATCCCCGCTAACTTCCGTCGGCCACTGTTAGGAGGGAGCCGACGAAAGTTAATTTGGTCGACGAAAGACTTCTGTTTTGTTGTAGTGATGATCGTAATCAGCTCAAGATTTTAAAATTATGAGTATAGATGCTACTCCCAAACACATTGAAGGTGTCATATCATATTTTAAGAAGTATAGAGCCGAAGGTTTCATTTCTAGTATGGATACAACAAAAAAACATTGCATCTGAATTGGATATAGAGCCAATATTTCCTACAAAACGTCAACGAACGAGAAAGGGACATTTTGATGAATAAGATGAAAACGAGAAAATACAACAATCTGTCGCGGACTCCTTTAAAAGAGAGTACTTTCTAGTTATGATTGATAATGCAATTGCTTCATTGACTACTAGATTTGAGTAGACGATGACATTTGATAATGTTTTTGGGTTCTTGTTCAACTCAGAAAATTTGAAATCCTTGGATGAAGTTGATCTTTGGGCGCACTGCAATATTTTTGTGGATAATTTTTCTCATGATAACTCATCCGATGTTGAGATCAATGATTTTTTCAGAATTAAAGGTGTTGTAAGTGACTTTGATAGATTCTTTGATGTCAACGCCTGAGATTCTCAAGTTTGTTATGGATGCAGATTGTTATCCAAATATTTCAGTTGTCTATCAAATTCTCTTAATTGTACTTGTGACTGTAACTTCTACCGAAAGAAGTTTCTCAAAATTGAAATTGTTGAAGAACTATTTGAGATCAGCTATGTCCCAAGAAAGGTTAAATGGCTTGGCTATGTGCACCATAGAGAAGGATATCTTGGACGCTATGATGAAGTTCTATTCTTATATAAACTAATCATATTAGTTATACAAGTACAAATGTAATGTTTTTATAGTCTACATTGTTTTTCGCTGTTGATAATTATCAAACATATTAAATTAAAAATATATTATTAAATTTACTACCCCTTTATACAAATAAAATTAGCTTATATATTATAAGTTTTATGATCTATAGTGCCGTTGGCACGGATTCACTGGAGTGCCTCAAAATCACGGTACCGGCGCTGAGTACCCCTGTAACCAAAACATGGGATTAATATTTGAAAAAACTGTATGTCTATCTGCAAGTTCTTTGTGGCTTTGCCCCCATTGGTTACAAGAACATCGGATTTAGAAAAATTATACTTTATTTACAAAATAACTAGATAATTATTTGCGGTATCCGATCAAAATTTTCTTCAATCCAGTCTAGACCAAGATTCACAAGATCACCATCCGCAAAATGATTTATAAAAATTTACTCAATAAAGTGTTTCTATTGTTGCCGCAAACAACTTGAGCCACAGAAGATCCTGAGGATGGTGGGGTACAGCTAGGATTTTCTGCAAGCTGCGGGAGAAAACGGGGGCCCACACGCTGAAAGCTCCGCGTGGGGTTCCCCTCTACTTCGTCAGATAATGTCCCCACCTGTCATACTGTGGGCCCTTCCCTTCACTGACACACGAGCTTCTAGCCGTTCTACTTCTACTTCTCCTCCCCAATAGCCCATAGGTCACTTAGACTATTTGTAACGAGGGATTTATTAAGTATTTTATGTATTTCATGACACATCAGATTTTTTGCTAACATAATATTTAATTAATAAAAAAAGAAAAGAAGTAATGTCATCATCATGACACGGTGTTAACCCGTTTCCAAGACGGATGAAACGAAATAAAACACCTATTGAGAGCCAAATCGTTTCATCGGAGATATGATATTTCATGAGAACTAGTTGTATTTAATTACACTATTAACCTAGGAAATAGTGAAATTAAACTCTCCACTGAGAGAGGCTATTTCATTCAGTTGTAAAGCTGATATGATATTTTAGGAAACAATGTTATAAAACCCACCACTATGAATAGCATTATAAATGCTCTACTTTCTCTTCCAATTTTTTGACAGATCAATTCATTTTCGTACCTTCGTGTAATAACTAATGAAATTTAATCCGAATTAAAGACAAGAACAATGCCAGAATATGTGCTCCAATTTTCTGAATGTAATATGACAAGGAAAAAAACTTTGAGGCTTTTTGCTAGGCTCTAGTTTCTAAATTATCAATATGTTAGGAACATAACATGTAATCTGTTTAAAAAATTATATAAAGGTACAACTATTTTATGAAGTACACAACTTAGATGTCAATTAGTTCTTTAGTCAAAAGTTTAGTTTAGAACCGTCACATAGGATGTTTAGATGTTGTTTTGAAATATTAAATATAGATTATTTATAAAACATATTCATAATTGGTGGATTATTCACGAGATGGCTCTAATGAGTCTAATTATGTCATGATTTGACAATGTGATGCTACAGTAAATATTTACTAATCATGGATTAATTATGCTTAATAAATTCGTCTCGTGAATAATTTTTCGATTCTACAATTATTTTTATAATTAATTCACGTTTAATCTCGATGTTCAAACATCCAATGTGATACGGACTAAACTTTACTCCGTAGAACCAAACACCCACTTACAACTTCAAGTATATTCTAGATAAGAGTGTGTTTAATATAGTTGTAGTTTCGAGATATATACTGAATTTAAAAATTATATAATAAAATAAAAAGATAACTTCATGCTGCTTCAAATACACTATAGATTTAGAGATATGCAACTTTAAATATATTCCAGATATAGAGCTCTACCAAAAAAACAAATTCCCTTCCTCTAGTTTGGGCGTATTAGCTGGGAAAAAAAACAGAAGTTGCAAGAGACATTCCACACAGAATGCAGTCATTATCCCTTTGACTTGCACGACTATTTATTCCGGTTTCTTTCAGGAAGATACCTGAGCTTTCCCCAAATAACTGAATAAAATTATAGAAAGACAATGTTCGGGATGTCACTGTCACATTTAACTTTTGGCAAGTTCTTTTTAAATCTTGCAGAAAAAGTACTTATTTACTCTAATCTATTACTTAAAAAACTATAATTTTGATTAAAGTATGATAAATCGTGTGGAACCTTAAACCCCACAGACCTGTCATATAATAGAAGAAAAAGTAGGGGTGTTTTTGGAAAAAATGGAGCGCCGTCATGGGCCAAAGCACGAGGCGTCCCTCCATTACTCGTCGCAATCCCTCCTCGAGTCCTCGTCTCCAATTCCGAATTCCTCTTCTCGTCGCAGAATTCCGATCGCGCCTCGCCTGACCGCGAATTCCGAGCCGTCGATGGTTATCCGCCGCACCTGTGACTTCTCCCGGAATAAGTGATCGATTCGACCATGGTACGCCGCCGTTCTTGATCTCCTCTGTTTTTCTAGACCCCATGTTTCGCCCGAGTTCTTCAGAGCTTTTGATTAACTCGTTACAGCGACTGGAGTCGATTTGTCGATTTGGATACAGATTCGTTAGAGTTTTCGATGTTTCCGTTTGGTTTTGTTTGCTAAGAAGGGACGTAACGCTCTCGTCCTGAATTCACGCCGCTCTGCTGCCGTCTTTGCGGGGTAGTTGTTCCTTTTCTTCAGTCCATGCTGCTGTAAAAATTCGAATTTTCCAGGATTGATGTACGCATGATGCTTTGCGATTCCAGTTTTCTTATAAAAACTTGTTTTTGAATTGACCTATATGTTTTGCTTGTTCATCTCAAGTATCTGATTCTGCTTTCTTTAGACTAGATAGCTGTTCTTCTGTATGTATGGTTGCTGATTTGTTAACGAAATTCCATGAACTGTGGGGTCTACTTCAATATTCAATATCAATACTACTATAATAAACCAGAAATTCTTGTCCTGTTTCAATTCAATAACAAGTGCAATTTGTACAGAGTTTGTGTTGCCATATAACTTGAGCTGCACGTTTGGGTTGCTGAGTTTTTAGCCCTAGTGAAGATTTCTTCCTTGGGTTTTGGATTTAGTCACACATCGAATATTGACGAGGGAAAGCATGACTTAAAAGGTGGAACAATTTTAACTGATTAGACTAGTCTTTTAGATTGAATATACACAATATGACCTGGGCATCCTATTGTAGATTTAGTATAGTGAGTAATGCTCCCACATTCTTTGCTTTGAGGGCATCCTATAGTAGATTTCAGGGTGGGTTTTAGCCTAGCATTCCTTCTTCGATTGGGTTTTCAGGGAATATGGCTTTGCCTTCTCCCCCGTTCTTGATTTCCTATCTCTGAAGCTGTTGCCTCTCGACGCAACCGATCGCAATTCTCAACACATGTATGTATGTATGATGATGATGATGTGCTCACACGTTGCTGTTTCTGACGGTTCGCCCCAGGGTCCAGCATCGAACGACTCGCCGCACAAGCGGTTCTCCGGCGTCGCGCCGCCGGCGGCGCTCGTCTTCTTCGTGCTGGTATTCGTCGGCGGCGCGATCGTCACGCTTGATCACAAGGAGGTGTGCACCGTGATGCTTGTTTACATCAAATATATTTAGACAGATAATAATTCTCTGAAAGTTGGTGACTTGATTCTGCAGAATCTGTCAATTCTTCAGTTACAGCCTAAAGAAGTGGTTGTAACCGAGGAGACGAGGCCTCCGACGAGCGAGGTGCCCGCCGTCGAGCCGGCGGAGGAGCCCAGCAACATCTGCGAGGTCAGTTCAGACTTCAGACACCTGCAAAACCTGCCCATACTTTGCCCATTTCTTTGCCAGTTGCTGAACCCAACGATTGCAGTTTCAGAATCAGTGCAGGCCTCCAGGCAGCGAGGCATTGCCGAGGGGCATCGTGCAGGACATGTCCAACTTCGAAATGGAGTCGCTGGGCGGCCACCCTGAACGGAGGGTCGCCGGCCGGCCGGCGAAGAGCCTCCTGGCGATCCCCGTTGGGATAAAGCAGAAGGCCGTCGTCGACAAGCTGGTCTCCAAGGTGCCATAGCCCCCAACACTCGCATCATTCTTCTTCTTTTTCTTTTGAGTCTTTATGAGCTTACAGCCTTACACTGGTGCGTAACAATGGCGACGCAGTTCCCCGGCGACAAGTTCACGGTGATGCTGTTCCACTACGACGGCGTGGTAGATATGTGGAGAGACCTCAGGTGGGCGGACCGCGCGATACACGTCTCGGCGATCGACCAGACCAAGTGGTGGTTCGGGAAGAGGTTCTTGCACCCGGACCTGGTCGCCGAGTACGACTACATCTTCCTCTGGGACGAGGACATCGAGGTCGACGGCTTCGATCCCATCAGATACCTAAAAATCGTCCGCCGTGAAGGTCTCCAGATCTCGCAGCCCGCGCTCGACCGCCGGTCCCAGATTCACCACCGCCTCACCGTCCGCGCCCGGAAAGGAGAAGTTCACAGGTAGCAGAAAAACTTAATTTCTGGCTAGAAATTAATTGAACTGTTTCATGTGAAATTCTCGAAAAGCTACTCTTTTTTCATCAAAGTTCATGCTGATCGTGTGCTATGAAATTTACAGGCGATTCTACAAGACGACGGGACAAGGAAACAGATGCTACGGCAACAGCACGGGGCCGCCTTGCACGGGGTAAATGAGTCCACCACGCGGTTGATCTTGACGAGATCCATGGCGGCGTCGATCGGCGTTGTGATTCAGAGATGTTTGCTCGCATGCATGCAGGTGGGTGGAGATGATGGTGCCGGTGTTCTCCCGCGCGGCGTGGCGGTGCTCGTGGCACATGATCCAGAACGACCTCATCTACGCGTGGGGGCTCGACTTCAAGCTCGGCTACTGCGCGCAGGGCGACCGGAGGCTCAACGTCGGCATTGTCGACGGCGAGTACGTCCTCCACCGGGGCATCCCCTCGCTCGGCGACGGCGGCAAGGCGCCGGCGACGTCGTCGACGGACCGGTTGGCAGTGAGGCAGCGGTCGTACACGGAGCTGAAGATATTCAACAAGAGGTGGGAGGCCGCGGTGACGGACGACGCGTGCTGGACTGACCCTTACCCGTAGCCGGTGAGGCGACCACCGGCTGACCCGCAGGGCTCGTCGCCGGCGACGGCGGTGGGACGGAGCTAGGTACAGTAGTGAGTAGCTGCTGCAGTGAGCCAGTGACCTTGCTTAGGTGATAGTAGATACAGCAATACATCCAGAGCTCCTTCTTGATATATGATGTACAGATTTGTTTCTTGTTTCCTCTCATCAGAATAAGCAAAGATAGAATCAAAAATGATGTAATTTCTACAGATGAACAATCAATTTTTGGCATGAGCGTGAGTTTTCTTATTTACTTGTACATGCCTGGAATTTGGCTACAAATTATATACTACTTTAGAAAGCTTTAGATTTTTTTTTTAAAAAAATTTAGAACCTGATTTAAACATTAAATTAGAGTATCTCCGAGATAACTCCTAAATTGTACTCTCTCCTTTCCATTATCTCCATCATCTAACAACTTGACACGATGACCAAGATGAGAGATATGGAGCTTAAATTCTCTTCGTATGTTGTGTTTCTTGCTTTGTTTTTCCGCACTCTCAACCTACATGTGCATGTGACAATGTGAAGTACTAGTAAAATAAGAAACAAAAGCGGAAGTCAAAGCTATGTATGTAGACTCAAAATCAATTCACACATAATACGATGTGCTGCTTTAATGACTCAACTATTAGATGATGTAGATTGTGGGAAATCTGAAAAACGCTTAGATGATGGAGATAATGGGAAAGAAAGAGTAATACTTAATCACATATAGGGTTCATACTAAACTCTATTTATTCATAAAAATTAATCAATATACAAAATTTTTTCTATAACCTCGATCCCTATTTTTTAAATCATACAAATATAATCCATAATATGTAATAATTTTATGCAAAACAATAATGCATTGAAATATATGTATCATCCAACTTATAACAATACATACGGAGAAAACACATGCAAGAAAAAATATGTACAAATGGAAAAAGGGATTTGCCAAACTAATCTTATATTTGAGAAAAATGAATGGTGATTTAGGAAATGAATTAAGAAATATACTCATTTATGAGAACTCTTGGAGCTTTATTTTTCATAAAATACCTAAATTTAAATTTAAGTCGCCATATAGGTAATCTCTTGGAGATGCTTTTAATTTTTTCATTTTTAAAAGATTGTTACAAATAAATGTATTTTTTACCTAAATTTCAAGTAGTATTCTATAGCTCTCAAAACTGTAGTGTCACTTTTCAGCATACAAAAATAAAACAGGAGAATCTTATCAATTTTTTATAAATGTTTTTATTGTGTACATTCGTTTGGCTAAAAATCAATTTGAGAAATGGAGTCACTGTGAAGTGGGGCCCACACGGAATTCAGAGCTGTGGCGGGAGGAGCACGGAGCAGCCACCACCCAAAGCCTATCTCCTCCTCCCTCCAAAACCCCAGCAGAATTTGATCCCCATGGCAACCCTCCATCTCCCATGGCGCCGCCGCTCGCCGCCCCGCGCTTCCACGCCGCACTACCCAGCCACATCTGCCCCCGGAAGCTTCCCTCATGGCGCCGTGCCGCTCGCCCCAACGACGAGGTCTCGCGCAGCCGCGGCGCAGCGTTTGTGATTCGTGAATCGGATTTGGTGTTTGATTTGGCCGCACGCCAGCGGCTGTGGTTTTTTTTTGTTTGGATTTGGGGTTTGATTCGGTGGTTTTTGCAGGATTACTACTTTATCGACGCGCCTGAGTCCATTGGGGACGGCTTCTCGTTCAGTGGAGGTGAGTTAGGGTTTGTTTCAGCGTTGGGGAATCGGATGGTTCGAAATTATGGGCCTCATTATTAGGTTGCTTTCAATTCTGATGTATGCTAACTTTTTCCTGTTCTGCGCGGATTTGTGTAGGGAAGTATGCGGACGGCCCGAGCAAATCCGACGAGTGGTTTGCTCAAGGGAGAATGGTATAGTGGACGAGCGCTCTCTGTTTCGATTTGTTACCATGCACTGATCAAGGGCACGCCGTTTGATATGCTATTTCACAAGTTATAGTTTGACCGAGTGATTAGATTTCCTTTGTGCCTTTTTCATAACAATATCCTTCGTGCCATGAACATTTTGGTTTCAACATTCTGTCGTAGGAGACTCTGCCATATGTGTAATTTTGGTGGTATGGTGCCAATTTGCTGCATTAGGTTCTAGTTGAAAATTTGTGATACTTACATTGCAGGTAAAAGCTTATCAAGTATACGGGAACAAAGGGAAGGCAAAAGATCCCATCTTTGGTCTCACAATGGGATCAGGATCGCAATATTCCAATGATGTTTTCAGGTGAATTGAGCTATATAAGTGATTAGCAGGGTGTCAGGTACAACAATACCGTACCACATTTAGCCTTGTACTTTTAAGTTATCGGTCTCCTTCAGGGGAAGTATGTTAATTCTGGAAAGAGACCATTGCTCCTGTATGTACATTTTGATTGTGATGCAGCCATGCAGGTGGTTTTGTGTGGAGGCTGGGAACTCTTCAAATCCTTCTGTTCTTTTTGTTCATGGATTCCCATCTCAGGTGGGGTTTTAACTGGTTATTTGCCTCTATTTTTCTTCTGCTATAAAGAAGACTTCCAATACTGAATAGCTGCACTTGGACCTCCTTGGTTTCAGGCATACTCTTATCGAAATGTGATACCTTTGGTATCGGACAAATATCATGCCATTGCTTTTGATTGGCTTGGTGAGTAGCAGTGATATACACATTGTTTGATGCTTCATGAATGCAAAAGTAAAAAACAATTCGATAATTCGAAGTCATGGATATGTTCCGGAAAATACATTTAGAAAATGTATAGTAAGTACCAGTCATTATGCATTTATGCTCACTCAACATGTAGACCACCATCGGTATTCATCTTTAATACCTGATATTATCTTATTTTGACATTAATACTCAAGAGCATAAGAGCCATAATTTTATCAAGTTTACATACGACTTTTACCTTTTGTAAAGTTTTGCTGTGTAATGAATAACCATGGCTTTCCTAGTCAATGTTGCTGCTCTGTTCCTAGGAGTAGAGGTAACTATACATTTATCTAACTTGAAAACGAAGAATTTTGTATCTGCAGGTTTTGGGTTCTCAGATAAGCCTCAACCTGAATATGGTTTTGATTATACTCTTGATGGTAAAATGATCTACATAGTATTCCATTTCCGAAAACATGTGTATTCAAGTATAATAGTATGTGAATTATCCTTTTCCAGAATATACATCATCCCTGGAATCATTGATCAACGCTGTTGCTCCTGATAAGCTCTCCATCGTTGTTCAAGTATCTCTCATCATGAATATGCCTATTTTTGTATCTCTCTTATCCTTATGCAGTTATACAAGCATTTAACTTGCAGGGGTACTTTGCTCCAATTGTAGTCAAATACGCTAACAAACACCAAGACAAATTGAACCATCTTATATTAGTTAACCCACCGGTGAGTTATTCCTTTATTATTAGAACATAAGTTTTGTGGGGATATTTTGATGCAGTAGTGCAATACATAGTTCTGCCTTTCATTATATCTTAAGAGTCATAGACTGATCACGATTTTTTTTATATTTAGATAACTGATAAACATGCGAAGCTTCCATCTACCCTTGCATGTTTCAGCAATTTCTTGTTGGGTGAGATATTTTCCCAGGTTAGCAGGCATAATGCCAACCGAACTTAGACACCTTGTCACTTCTCTATTTTGTGCTTTGAGATGAAATTTTTTCTGAACTCTTTCAGGATCCTCTCCGAGCTAGTGATAAGGCCTTGACTAGTAGTGGCCCATACATGATGAAAGAGGAAGATGCAATGGTATATAGAAGGCCATATCTAGTCTCAGGTTCTTCAGGTTTTGCATTGAACGCAATCAGCCGAGCTATGAAAAAGGACCTTAAGGTAGTTTGCTAATCTATCTCCTGGTATTTTCTTTTGTTAAATTTATATGCTCTAAATGGATTGTTTTTAATTTTTATTATAGGTTTACATTGAATCCATGAGGAATATACTGACAAGTGATTCTTGGAAAACACAAACAACCATATGTTGGGGCTTGAGAGATCGTTGGCTCAACTATGATGGGGTTGAGGATTTTTGTGGTGGCCTCAATCATAATCTTTTAGAGCTGCCAATGGTTTGTTTCTTTACGTCCACCCACCCCAAAAGAACACTGTTCAAAATAGATAAGTAAAATTTGCAATGAAAATGACTAAAAAAATCTTACTGCAAGTTTGAATTACCCCCATGGTTAGTTGAATTTGGATATGCATTTTCTTATGCAAGAAATCAATGTGTTGCCTAAATTTTTTATTCACTTCGCGTTGCATTCATTTCAATTCTGTGGTGTCATTATTTATCATGCAGGCAGGGCATCATGTACAGGAGGATCGTGGTGAAGAGCTAGGCAATATAGTCAAACGTATATTGAGGTAACACTGCTGAAATTTCCCCCTTTTAAACTCTGTTTCATGGTTGCCTATGATATTTTTTTTCCAAATGAGACAAAAATCTTCTCTGAATTCTGATACTGTTCTCGATACATACTGATTTTTACTGCCTACTATCACTGAAATGGCTGGATCAAGGCAATCAAACTCACAGTGAAGTATTATTGTAACACATTCTTTGGAATAACAGAATAAGTATGCATTCTTGTTACATATGTTAAAAGTATTCCATAGCACTCGATAACTCACATTACCGGTTTATGCAATGAGGAATGTTGGCAGGAGATATTTCGCAACATTTGTTGTTAGCATGTATGTTTTCGAAGTTTCAGGGAACAACTTTGTTTCCTGATGTATCATTTAACTCTGCATCTACCTAATCAGTTCTAAAACTACGTAAAATCCAACTAGCAATGGCAGGGAGACGAGCATCCCAAAAATTACCCTGCAAAATTTAACAATAAAATGGTATGAGAAGAAGATTGTCATTGCTGCCTGCAGAAACATTTGCCTTCAACATGTAATTTATAGGCAGTGAAAATACTTACGCAGTACTAAGGACATCAGCATGCAACCCATATTCTTTTGCAAATATGAATGATGTGATAGATTGAGGTAATGCTGCCTGGAAAAGGTTCAAAGAAAGGTCAGCTGAGCGCTTGTTCCTTCGTTTCAGGAAGATAAAAAAATGTCGACAGAAATTACGTGTATATGTCATGGGCTAGGTTTCTGAGCCAGTGGACTGAACAGTACCTGCGAGCCGTGGACAGTGTCACACGGTACTGCTCACGCGAGTATCACATGGTGCTGTTTATGTGAACAGTACCTACTCCGGGACCTTAGTAGAATTATGGTAGGTTTAGGGTTAAGAGTCCAATCATAATTAGAGTCGATTTGTCCTAGAAATAAAGGGCCCTCTGTCTTATATAAAGAGGTACATAGTTTATAATTAGGTAATCAAGAAAGATTAGATTAGATTAGGTGGTTAAAGCCCTACTTTGCTAGTGCTGCCGCTCTGACGAGCCTAGGGGCAATT
Source organism: Zizania palustris (assembly GCA_019279435.1). Taxonomy (NCBI): domain Eukaryota; kingdom Viridiplantae; phylum Streptophyta; class Magnoliopsida; order Poales; family Poaceae; genus Zizania; species Zizania palustris. Next base: position 9,848,260 of record JAAALK010000282.1, read on the forward strand.
TGGCCATGTTTTCCAAGAACTATCTTGCGCATGATAACTTGATTAATGTACGCAACAGTGTGTGTATATATATGGAAATTTTGCTTAGATAACAAATAAAAAATCCTACACTCGTTTTAATCATTATAGCTCAATAAATAAATTAATACGAGTTTGGTGTCTGAGATCGAATCTATGCAACCCAAACTACCTGGTGGTCAGGTAGACGCCAATTCCACCCTCTTTTTGGCTACATTTTATTTGTAGACAAGAATCCAGTTCACACTTGTTCCAAGGACCACTTCAAGAGTAATATTTCCCTTGTCACCTCTATTTTGGTAAGCTGAAACATTGTTTATCTTAATTACTTGATATTGAGAAGCGCACTGTCACCACAAAGCAGAAACCGCTTCCACTTTTGAGTATTGTGAAAATTTATAGATAGGAATGAAGTGGCTGTGTAGACCGTTGGTAAGGGATGACAGAGATATCTGTCATCAAAGAGGATAGATTATTCTTTTAGTTTTATAACTGTGGTGCACACCAAAAAAGTTTTATACCTGTGATGCACATCAAAAAAAGTTTTATAACTGTGATGCACATCAAAAAATAGTTTGCTTCTCCCAGAAAGCAAACCCACTGTTCATTCAGATTATAATCACTCTTCTCCAGTGAAAATGTGCACTAGTTGTGTGGCTGACAAGATAAGTACTTAAGTAGGATTTCCCTGGTGCGTCTTCTAAGTGCCGACTCCACAATAGCAACTAATGGTTTTTAAAACCTTGTTCATGGTTATAACTTTTGGTATAATATTATATGGGTGCTGGTGTTTAACTAACAATTGGGTTCGATTCATTGTTTATACGATAAGCATCTGATGAGTGGTCTGACTTGCTGCTTAGCGGATGACTACAATCATGTGGGGACACGCTCTAGAGCATGCCAAGAACAGATCCTCCACATAGGTGCCATGCTCATGCTGCACTTTATTTTAGCAAAGTTTTCTTTACTTTAAGCACATCTGATCTCTAGATCAATTCCAACGATCTTTGGCAAGCAGGGGTCAAAATGTGGCTGGGCAATAGGGACATGCACTCTTTGTATCAGAGGAGAAGCTGGACCAAAGTGATGGTGAATGTCTCGGACAAATAACGGTAATACCAGTTCGTGCTCCATGTTTTTTTCACAGGGTTCAGAGGTTCAAGCCTGGTTTAGTGCTTGTCCTATGTTTCCTCTGGATTTGAATTCTTTAAATCAAGGTCAAGGTGACCAATGCAAGATTTCAAGAAGATTATGTTAATGCTGATCACGAATGCACTGCTAATCTGTTATCGTTTGGAATGCGCACTTGCACACCGACTACGTAATTAGCATCTCTCGCGATTAATTAATCTGCTACTGCGCCTTTCGTGTGCATGCTTTTTATCTAAGCAACTTTGTTCATGTTTGTGGCTCCGCAAGCAACGCTGCTCAAGTGGACAGGGTCAGTGGTGCTGTGCATTGCTGACAAATTAGGCTCAAATCTCACGTAGTAATAGCAGTGGAATGCGTAGTTTTCACATTAGATCCTCTCATCCTCCATTTGTTCAAGGACTCTCTCTTTGTTTTCCTTTTGTCTTGAGACATTTGTATTCCCATACCTAAGCTGGCAATGGTTTTTTAGGAAAAATTCTTTTATTTCTATATTATTGAAAGTTCACATAATTTCTTATTTGCACCTCATCCTTTTACTGACACATCTCCTAAAACCCACGTATCAGTAAAAGAGCGAGTAATAAATAAGTACAATGATGAACTTCCACTCACATATAAAGAATTAATCTTTTTTATCTCCATTAGTGTTGCATTATGTGTGACATCTGACATGTCTAGACAAAAACCTTTGGGCGGCTGCTCCCTGCCATAATATTTTGCGGTTGAAGCGATAGATCTAATGTCGGTGAAATGCAACTATATATGGTTGATGACTTTGTTGTCACGTAAAAGTTTGGTTAATATATATACACACAAAAGGAGACTAGCAAGGGCTGAAAAGTAATGGTTGTCTGCGTGTATCTGTCATCTATCAGTTTTGTAATGGCACGGTGCAGCCGGAATCTTCAACTAGAGGCGTTTTTGTCAAAAGTAAAGCTTCAAGATTTATTAATAAATTGGTGAACCACAAAATGGTTAAGTTGCATGCCCATGCATGAAACGTCTTGCAGTTACCATCTTAAAAGTAATTACGTTTTTTAGAATCCCTTCAAATTTCTGCTTTATGTGTTGTAAATAGCCTTGATATTTTCTTTTCAAAAATAAATAAATAGGCTTAATATATATGAACAGTCTCAACCAAGATGAAATCAAGTTGGCCCAATACTAACCATGTATCACATCTTCCTGCCACTCAACTTATTATGTCACTACAGTCATATTAATTTCAACCCAAACAGTTCAATCCCTTATTCCTTGTTTAAAACACACAAGAATCTCTTTGGTGCAGAATTTCAATAATCCTATGAAATGGAAATGCTTGCATGCGCGTACAAATAACGAACTGTATCGAGCTGAGCTGCATATGAGAGAGAGAGAGAGAGAGCTTGCCTGTATGATGGCGACGCGGAGGATGTCGCCGCGGAGGCCGACGGCGATGGAGCCGACGGCCATGGCGGCGGGGCCGAGGGCGAACTTTAGCACCAGCCCCAGCGCCGCAAGGCTCGGCCCGCATGCGATGATCTTCTCTTGCTGCGCCATGAACAATCCTGCATCATGCATGCGATCGACAACGACGGCGACGTCGATCATCGCGTAAGCTCCAGATTAAAAGCTAGCTATAGCTACGCGCATGTATGCATGCATGGCTGCTTCAACGGTAGACCACCAATGCAATTCATGATGAATAATTCGTTTCTTCTTCCTATCATCTTAATCTTCTTACCTCGATTTTTGATTATATTTTGTTTAACTTTTTAATAAATAAATATATTTAAAACAAATTTATATAAAAATATATCAATAACAATGATATTAAATTAGTTTTATTAAATTTACTACTAGTTTATTTAATCATATTGATATTGTAGATGTTAATATAATATCATTTAAACTCCATCAAAGTTACAAATGTTTGGTTATTCAAAATTTTCAAATTACTAATAATATAAAAATATTATAATATAAAATGAAATGACTACTTTTTACGGTTTTAATTTCTTTTCTTTTCGAGCTAGCTCTACCGAATACCGATCACGGCATGCGCCTTCAATATAACAATTGGTTCCCCCTAACGATACTGTTGATTTCTTTTTTATATAGCTAGGATCGGATTCTTAATTTCTTATTAGATATTTTTTCTGGGCAATTATCTAGTGGAGTAGTACGTACGTATTATATTACTTGCTCGAGCACTAGCTAACTAGACACGAATTTGGAACTTGTAGTGGGACACAAGTCATTCATAAATTAGGAAGCTAAATATGCACGTCATATATAGCTAATTACTACTGTATATATATAATATATATACACAGAACAGAAATAAGCAAAAATGCAAGGAGCTGAGGCTTAATTAGGACGTACCCATGCTGAACATGGCCATTCCTGTGCCTGACTTGGACATGATCAGCACCGATCCTTCCAAGACGCTCGGCAACGCCACGTGCAGCCTGTGCATTGCATGCAGTGGTTTTCATTTCATCAGTTCATCACGCATCGATCAATCGATCCATCGGCAGATTGAACGGTCGCAAAATAAACTATAAACTGTACGTGGAGCTGAGCTAGCTGACAATAATATATATATTCGTACGTGCATGTAGTGTCACGTCAGAACACACCGGCAAAAACCGAATATCTCCCTAAAACCGGTGTCACGTTTTGGGTGATATATTATTTGTAGTTATATATTTTTTAAAAAAATATTAAAAATGTAAATATTTAATAATGTTTTTATAATAAATCTACTAAAATTACTTGTACATATCATATTATATATATATATGTTTTAATCTCTTAATAATTTAAGATTTCGATGTTTGGCCGGCCGGCCGTACGTAGAGCTAATAGAGTAGAACATCATTTATTGATAAAATTGTGAATTTATTAACAAATATATTCACTTGAAATTTTAATCACTCTTTTTTGTTAATAAATTCAGTGTAGTGTATACGTATATATACGATATGAATACTATATATAGCACGTACATACGTACGTACGTACCTGTTGGCGACGCAGGCCCAGGTGATACCGACGAAGCTGGCGTAGGTGTTGGGATTGCGCACCAGCTTGTGCGCCACCACTTTCACCAGCGCCCACAGCGACGGCTTGCCACCGATCGCCGGAGCAACTCCTCCCTGCTCCTTCTCGGAGAACACGGTGGCGGCGCTGGCCTCGACGTCCTTGACGGCCGGTGACGGCTGATCGGCGGCGTCGATGTACATACCGATGGCAGCCTTCCTGAACTCGAGCACGAAGAGGAGGAGCGTGAGCCAGACGATGGCCTGGAACACGGAGAGCTGGACGACGAGCTGCTGCGCCCACTCGCCGTACATGGCGCGCGCCAAGGGCACGCCGACGACAAGCGAATTGGTGAGCGTGGAGAGGGAGAAGCTGGTGATGGACCAGCTGACGGCGCAGCCGCTCTTGCTCATGAATCGGGCCCACACGCCGATGACGGCAACGATGATGGCCTTGGAGATCACGTCGGCGGCGACGGCGCGGTAGTTGACCTCGAACGGATCGGTGTGCAGCGTGAACTCGAACGTGAAGAAGGGCAGCGCGAAGAAGGCGACGAGCCGGTTCACGGCGTCGCACTGCTCCCGTGTGAAGATGCGCCACCACCGCACCGACCCGTACCCCAGGAACAGCGCGAAGTAGAGCGGCACCGTTGCCGCCACCACCTTGTACACGTCGCCCCACCCGATCATCTTCTTCTCTGGGGCCGGCCGGCAGGCAATGTTAGGGATCAACCCTGACGAACTCGTAGAAGGTAGAAGCGAATGCTTGGCGAACTCAGAGAGGCGGCAAAGCTTGTTTGTGCTGCGAACAACCAGTGCAGTTTTCCTTTTATTGCATACAAAGCAAACGACGCAACTGAATGGAAGCTAGTGGGCGCACACATCACAGACGTGGGCGCACTCTAGGCGTTAGACGCGCTCCAGCATGAACTGAATGCATGCAAGAAGCTCAATACAAACTCAAGTTCAGAATTCAAATCGCAGTGTGAGACTGAGCTAGGCAGCTGGTGGGTGCAGTGAGCTGGGCTTTATAGCGAGCGCTGCCTCCCGGCCGGCCACGTCATGACTGCACCCGCGTGCGGACATGCATGCATGCATGCCGGCCGTGTGCAGGTTCTGCAGATCACACGGCCGTCGAATTGAATCCGAACGGATGGCCGGAGATCGAATGTGTATTAGCCATCGATCGCTAGCTTAATTAGCATGATACAGTACATAATTTTGATTCGATCGGATGATAGATGATGACATGGTGTGTGTCCAGTGTACGTTAGTGGTCTGTTAGGTTAACGGGATCATGTCGCGCGTTTCTCTCTCGATCTCTTGGATTATTTGCAATTTTTGAGTGCTCAGAATGCCCATGCGCGCGCGCGCGTGCAGTGCATATCATGCAGATCTAGAGAGATTTTTGCTTTGCTTCAGAAGAAGAATTATTCAAAGGGAGCTTTAAAGTCTTCATTATATTCATAGTGAGGAATTCTTGGATTGGGATATATATGTGATCACTGTGTTTATCTGAAATTAATTAGTGACCATATCATGTATGCAGTCTTCGGACTTGAGGTGTGTGCATTTAACAGTGTGGCCGAAAGCCAAGTCTTCCTCGTTGCACTGGTGTTCAAATGATTTTGGTGCAAGGTCATCTTGGTTATAACATTGATCACTTTTTAATTACCTATCTCGGATTACCCTTGGCCTTACGTTGGCCAGCCAAACATGAGTGGCACCTCCTATTGGACGGATTCTCCGAGAAGTTGGCGGACTGAAAACCTAAGTCGTTATCGTCGGATGGACGACTTTACCTTATCAAATCAATTCTAATGATCTTACCGGTACACTTCATCACAGTCATGCAACTCTCACAGTGGACCTTAAAGGACATTAAACACAAATGTTGTGGTTTCCTTTGGAAAGGCCAAGTGGATGTTAGTGGTGGTCATTGTCTAGCGGCATGGGACATGGTGTGTTTGCCTCTAACAAAAGGTGGGCTCGGTATTAAAGATCTTAATCTGGTAAGGCTCTTCGCATGAGATGGCTAGCACTCAAAAATGAACAAAGTGATCAACTGTGTCTCTTTCCCAAAACGTGAATGACCAATGATCTTGAGGATATTTTTTATGCAACAACAAGACCACCAGTTAGGAAAGGTGTGGCCACAAATTTCTGAAGGCGCCCTGGCCGCCTAGGGGTGATTTTGCTTCTTTTGCTTCACGATGGTTGACCCTATATACTTATGTCAAACACCCCGACATCATTGTATGTAGCCTAAGGTCTACAGGACCACAGTTGGGTCTATAATTTTTCTGGTGATTTGTCCACTCATACGCTTAATGAGTAGTGTGTGGTGTCCCTAGCTTTAGGTTTCAGAGCGCATCGTCCGATCGATCGATCTATGTAGATATACGGTACACGTACGGTTGTTTTAGTATTATGTCCATGAATTAATGATGTCAACCAACATCTAAAATCTGCAAAATTTTCAGTCATGATGCATCATTCAGGTCTGTTGCAAGTGAACGCAGTAGCTCGATGAACTTGAGAAAGTTCAGCTTCAGGAACGACTTACACCAGCCGCGCCGGCACAACTTAGCTAGCTAGACACGGAGTAATTAATTACAGGTGCCTGGCTAAAAGGAACAGATCGTAATATTAACAAGGAAATGCAAGCATAATGCTACTGGTTTCAGGTCAGTGGGCAAAAGCAAGTGATTTCAGGGCAGTAACTAGATTACTAGTGTTAGATCTAACACACATATACGCGTCGAACTTTGAGAGAAAGAGAGAGTGGATCGGCACAAGGAATAAGATGCAGATAACAGTGGTTACTATTCTACTGCAGCATGTTGCCCAAATTATTGTTTTCCAGTAGTGTCTCCTCTGAATGCATACATGTATATCAATCAGTATATGTGATCGACACTGGAACAAAAAGATAAAAGGAACAAGATATTGGGAATTGTTTTGATCGTCTTGTAGTTGGCCTGGGAATCTATACCTTGCAGACTATATTTATTTTCCTCGTCTTGTCTTGTCGGGTACATACGTATGTGTGTGTGACAAAACAATACTGAGTAGTACTCTCTCCGCTCGCTGTACAAATATTAACCGTTTAGACAGAAATACACATACTAAAATAATATTAAATAAAGTTACAAATGATTGTCTCAACTAGTTATGGAACATAAACTTTAAGTATCACCCAAGTTCAACTCTTGATTTGGCAGTCTCCATTTTTTGTGTTTTATTTCAAAAACGTTTTGAAAGAAGAGGGCAATTAAAGTGACAGACGCTTCAATTGATGGAGTAACTAATATTTGTAGTATACATATCCAAGTTAATCCAAAACTTGGGTATTGATATTACAATTACTATTGTACTAATAAGTACTTAAAGTTAGATAATTAGCGCTGCATTTGCATATGTAGCAAAGCTTCCTGCCACTGTCTGATATAAAAATACTTGTGCTTAAATGGGAAATCTGGCAATGTCAATGGTTAGTTAATTTAGTTACCATATAACTACATTAGTAAATATAAGCAACATGGAACCTTAAAACAATTGTCAACATGCACTGAGAACACAGATTGCACCCAAAGCATGAGCAGATTAGCATAACAGCATCTGCAGGTGCAGGCAAATTAAAGATCAGAGAAAAGGGAGCTCTTTTTCTCTGCATCCATGCTAGTTACCTAAGATGGACGGACGATTCAGAAATCACGGCATCAGTAAAGCAAAGAGTGATGTCCACTATATATTCCCACTCGAGTTATCTGCAGAGAGGATCAGGGAATTAATCCCCACATACATGCATGATCATGATCCATCTATTTGCTCGTCGAACCAAATGCTGACGCCATTGAATTGATCCGTAAGTTGCAACATCTGAGCATGCATGGCGCACGCTCCTGTCAGTCCACTGAAATGAAAAGAAATGCTCCAATCCATCTCAATGTGTAATGAGTTCTTTGCTTCCATGAAGAGCTCGATCGATTCACTCTGATCTGCCTCCCCTGAATAATGAGACTGTAGATCTGCTGCTGCATTACTCCCTGCAACTTGGCCATATGCTTTCCTCCCTTTCAGGTGGCAAATGGATTTTTTTGTGTCAGTTAGGAGCTTCATCCATTTATTCAGAGAAATTTGCTCAGCCATTTGCTTGGAACAAAGGCAGGCAATTCTTGATCTGAAAACAGAATGAAAATGAGTGGCAATCAACGAGAGTAGGTTCAATTAAAATGCTGCAAATGAAAAACTGGATGGTCAGAAACAATTTTAGGTACTCTCAACTTGTACAGTACATATGGCTGCCTGCCAGACGAAGAGAAGAATCTCAATTTCCGAGCATATATCTTTCTATTTGCTGAGCATATATCTTGGTGCAGAATTTCGTATATTAACCATCTCTTCAGGCACGTGAATGACAGAACTCGCATGCACAGATTGTAATGGGATCGGATATTCTCCAATGAAATGCACTAACAATGGCATCCGTTGAGCCACATCTCGATGAAGCACACCCTGATTTATGCAGATACAAAAATGTCACTCTCGATGAGCCACAGGCATCCGTTGCTGCCTGTCTACAGACGGATAGACAGTTACACTACACAGCTGAACCTTATCAAATGTACGGCACTTCATTCACTGCAGGTTAGCAGGTATACCACCAGTACCGGATATGATCCTCAGTTCAAAGCTGTCATTTTTTTGACAGATTTTAACAGACCTGAACTGTGAACAGCAGCCAGTTGAAACACACGAGCAGATAGACAAACTGCACGTCCAGTACTTGTCCAATCCACACGGCCAGAAGTTGTACACGAAAGCAGAAAAAGAAAAGCTAGAACACAGACGCACATCGCCCCTCTATTGCTCTAAGGAAAGAGATACCGATGAACAAGATGCCCTCAGTCCATTCATTTGGTCAACCTGAAGAACTAGGTAACGAGGCACACCAGAGCTTGTTCTCAAGATGTGTCTCGACAAAGCATGGCTGCAGTCTGCAGAGACTGAGAGTACGCTGAGACCAAGCATGCTCACAGCTGAACTTCCCTGCCATATACCCAGCTGAAAGGCAGTGTGCCAGATTTCTTGGCTCTCGCTTGTGCCCTCTCATCCAGCCTTCTGATCCTAGAAGCAAGAGTGCAAAGGTAGTCTTGCGCCTTATTGCCCTCGCTAGAAAGGCCAGTTAGGTCGGCTACCTTCCACCTGCTAACGAGGAACTCAAGGATGTCGGCGTAGTCCTTGGCAGTGTAAACACCAAGTCTCTGAGCTACCATGGAGAAGTGGTCAAAGAGCTTGTCGTCCTGCCCATCAAACATCAGGTGGGCAGGCATAGAGATCTTCTTCTTCATCATGTCAGCGAAAGCAAGAACGGTGCCATCAGGGTCAATCTCAAACAGCTTCTCCACAATCTTGGTGTATGCAGTCTCATGCCGTTTCTCGTCTGAGGCGATGATGCCACAGATCTGTGCAAGTTTTAGGTCACCATGGTCCTTAGCATGGCGAGCAGTGTTCCCATGTGAGATAAAGGTTGCACGCTCTTGGAAGGAGGTGTAGATGAATCCAAGATAAGGATTATTCTCTGTCCTAGGGTCCTGAAAATAATGCAGCAAAAGAAATATATTTGAGATCTACAGATTCTGCTCAGTTAACACTTAAACAGGGCAAAAGGAACTAATAACATATACTAAAAAAACAAGTTAAAAGATGTCTCAGGTTGAATTTCTCATCAAAGTATGTTGTTAGTGCAAGTTATTAGTGTGCTCAAAGGAGTTCCACATGAGTATCATAATAGAAAACGCTAAGCAGTAGGAAAGAGGAATTGCTTTGAGGCAAAATGCATGAATAACAACAGGTTTAAAATGACCAGTTAAATATAGCTAGGAAGGGAGTTGAAGAGAACTGTTACCATTCCAGAGCCAATAAGATACTGAATTGTCTTCTCAATTTGTCTCATGTCCACCCTCCCAGTGAGGTAGAGATATTTGTTTAGGAGGTCACCATGCCTGTTCTCCTCAGCAGTCCATGCCCTTGTCCAAACAGCCCAAGCAGTGGGGCTTGCACCTGTTTCATCTCGGACACCATCAAGAGTGTTAAGCATAGTCTGGTATGTAGGAAGAGCTTCCTCGGTAATCATGTCTCCAACCAAACAGACAAAATAATCATCAGGAATTTCCTTGGCACGTTCTCTAAGTTCCCTAACTTCATCATGAAATCCATCCGTGGCTGGATCAGGAAGAAAATCCTGTGGCTGCCAACACTTCTCGACTGGCTTAAGAAAAGACAAAATATTTTCTCCAGCCCAGTCATCAAGAGACTTGAATATTTCAATCTTCTGGGGTGGCATGGAATGTGTAACCTGGACATGTACTTCTCGTGGTGGAACAAATGTCTTCTTATTCTCAACCCTGGTACAAAAATTAAACAAACTTTCAGCAACTCCCAGAAACATGATGGATATAATACTTGCTTTAGGCATTCCATGCAACAAATGTACCCGGCCAGAGAAGATAGATGTGGCTGTGATTTCTACTCAGTTCGATGAAGATAAAGACTTCTGATACATGTTTACAGACATATAATGATAAAGAAATAAGCATGGCTCAAGTCGTTGTTCAACACGTTAATGGCACAACACAATGTCACCTCCAGCATACATAAGCATCACCATTACTCTCAGATTTGTGTTTCTGATTGAACATTGTGCCGGTCATCTAAATGTGCCACGAGCATGATGTATAATAATTCATATTTGTTTACAAAGATATTATCTTGGTCATCCTAATGTTTTTCCCTTAAGGTTAAAAATAAATCAGTTATGATTGGACTGTTCTTTTGACAAAACAAATAGATTATGCACAAACAATTGAAGTGTACAAAAGTACAATAAGCTTTAGCCTCTAGGCAACTAGGCCTCTCTAGAGTTTATCAATTATCAGGTAGACATGTTAGAGAGAACACTCGCATTGGTAGGGATGACACTCAAGAGTTGGGGCAATTTTCTTCTCTTTCAACTCACTCAAATGCCATGCCAACCCAAATGGTTGGGGATACATATTTATAGGCTAGCCATGTAGCCCAAGATGCTAGATGCTAGTCTAAGATGCTAAAGCAAAGATGCTAGTCTAAGATGCTAAAGCAAAGATGCTTAGTCTAGTCTAAGATGCTAAAGCAAAGATGCTAGTCTAAGATGCTAAAGCAAAAGATGCTAAAGATGCTAAGACTACAAACTTGTCCACACATGGACATCACACATGTCATGCCAAACAACATGTCATGCCAAAACATACACACACACATAGACTTATTCTCTCAATCTCCCCCTAAGTCTTGTGTGGCGCCTTCTGGGAAATCTGAACCATCCCAATCCTGGCGCGAAGCTCCTGGAACTTGATCCGCCCAAGCGACTTGGTGAGGAAGTCGGCGAGCTGGTCTTGGGTGTTGATGTAGCTTGCCTTCACACTCCCCTCATCCAAACAACTCCGGATGAAGTGGTACTTCACCCGGATGTGCTTGCTGCGCTCGTGGAAAACAGGGTTCTTTGCCAAAGCCAAAGCAGACTTGCTGTCCACCCTGAGCTCCACCGCTTCGGCATCTCTGCCAAGAAGATCGCCAAGCAACCGAGCCAGCCAGAGAGCTTGAGTTGATGCAGAAGTGGCTGCGATGTACTCTGCCTCACAACTGGACATGGCCACCACCTGCTGCTTGACCGACTGCCAACTGATCAGACACTTGCCGAGGAAGAACAGCGTCCCGCTTGTGCTCTTGCTTGTGTCGATGTCGCCGGCGTGGTCGCTGTCACTGTACCCGATGAAATGCGCCGCACCGGGGCACCTCGGGTAGTACAAGTCGTAGTCAAAGGTCCCCGCGACATAGCGTAGGATCCTCTTCACGGCCTGTTGATGCTCCGTCGTCGGTCGCTGCATGAACCGACTGACGTAGCCAACTGCGAACGCCAAGTCCGGTCGCGTGTGGACAAGGTAGCGAAGGCTACCCACAATGCGCCGGTACTGCGTCGCATCCACCTCCTCCGTCGTGCTGTCGCGACTCAGCTTCAGCCTTTCCTCCATGGGAGTGTAGGCTGGGTTGCAGTCGGTGAGTCCGCCCAGCTCGACGATGCGCTTGGCGTAGGCGGTCTGGCGAAGTGAAGTGCCAGAGTTGTCCTGGTGCACCTCGATCCCCAAGTAGAAGGAGAGGAGCCCTAGGTCGCTCATCTGGAAGGTGGCCTTCATCTTCGTCTTGAACGCCTCTACCTCCACCTCCTTGGTGCCGGTGATCACCAAGTCGTCAACGTAGACGCCTACCAACAGGGCATTGTCTCCCTTGCCCCGCCGATAGACTGCAGCCTCATGAGCACTCTGATGGAACCCCATCTGCCTGAGAGTGGAGTCCAACTTGTCGTTCCAAGCTCGTGGTGCCTGTCGCAAGCCATAGAGGGCCTTGCGCAGGCGGAGAACCTTGTTCTCCTTGCCGGGGATGACAAATCCCGGCGGCTGTCGAACGTAGACCTCCTCCTTCAAGTCGCCATTGAGGAAGGCGGACTTGACATCCATGTGATAGACACGCCAACCCTCCTGGGCTGCCAGCGCGAGGAGGACACGAATGGACTCCATCCGTGCAACAGGAGCGAAGGCGTCGTCGAAGTCGACTCCCTCCTGCTGAACAAAACCGCGTGCCACCAGCCGAGCCTTGTGCTTGACCACCACCCCGGCCTCATCTTTCTTCAGCTTGAACACCCACTTAAGGGTGATGGCACGGTGGCCGACCGGAAGATCAGCCAGCTCCCATGTCCGGTTCCGCTCGACGGCGTCCATCTCCTGCTGCATCGCGGCACGCCAGGCTGCGTCTCCTTCCGCCTCAGCGAAGGAACGTGGCTCACCGTCATCGTGCGCCAAATGCAGCTCTGCATCGAACTCATGTTGCGCCATCCCAGGAACGGGCTGCTCACCAAGGATGTTATCCATGGTGCGGTATCGTAGAGGCTCGCCGTCATGGCAAGCATCGACACGGTCCCCGTCATTTGATAATGGAGTAGTGAACTCCACTGTGCGCTGCTCATCATGGACTGAAGCCGCGGATGCCGATCCTGAAGATGTGGGCGCCGGTGTAGGAGAGCGAGGTGTGGCCGGTGCAGGGGGTGGTGGAGTACTTGCCGGAGCTGATGATGTGCCAAGTGCTGGGGCAAGCGAGCTCGGTGAAGGTGAGCTGCTAGCTCCCCCTGCTCCCTCGAAGTAGACGTACTCGACGACGAAATCGTTGATCGTCGAAGTCGAGCCATCATCCGCCATCTTGCCCCACGTCCAGCCTCGCCCTTCGTCGAACACAACGTCTCGTGAGATGTGGACGCGCTGTGTCGTAGGGTCGAGGATGCGGTAGGCCTTGGAGCCCTCCGCATAGCCGATGAAGACCCCTTGCGTACTCCGATCGTCAAGCTTGCCGACGTGGCTGAGCTCCTTGACGAATGCCAGGCAACCAAAAACGCGAAGGTGGCCAACCGTCGGCTTGCGTCCGTGCCAGGCTTCATACGGCGTCTCGCCGTCAAGAGCCTTGGTGGGCGAGCGGTTGAGGAGATGGACGGCAGTCATCACCGCCTCTCCCCAGTAGATCGCCGGCATCCCCCTCTGCTTTAGGAGGGCGCGAGCAGTGGCCACCACCGTCTGGTTGCGGCGCTCGACGACGCCGTTCTGCTGTGGTGTGTACGGCGCGGAGTAGTGGCGTTGAATCCCCTCGTCGGCGCAGTACGCCGCGAACTCAGCTGCCGTGAACTCGCCGCCGTTGTCCGTCCGCAACACCCGGAGCTTGCGGCCGCACTCCTTCTCCGCGGCAGCTTGATGACGCTTGATTGCATCTGCGGCTGCTGCCTTGGTGTCGAGAAGCACCGCCCACATGTAGCGGGACACATCGTCGACGAGGAGGAGGAAGTAGCGCCGGCCTCCAGGGGTAGCCGGTGTCACGGGACCGCAAAGGTCGCCGTGCACGAGCTCGAGCTTCTCCTTGGCGCGAAAGCTCGCCTGGTGAGGGAATGGGAGTCTCCGCTGCTTGGTCAGCACGCAGGTGTCGCAGAACTGCTCCACATGCTCGACACTCGGCATGCCCCGCACCATCTCCTTGATGCCGAGCTGCTTCAGGGCCTCAAAGTTGAGGTGCCCAAAGCGCTCGTGCCACCGCCACGCGTCGTCGTCGCGGCGGGCTGCAAGACACACAGGCTGCGCCACCTGCACATGAAGGACATAGAGGCGATTGCTTCCTCTATTTACCTTGGCGACAAGTTGGTGCTGATGATCCCAAATGCGCAGCACCCCATGCTCGATCTCCACGCGCGAGCCATTCTCATCCAGCTGGCCCAGACTGATGATGGAGTTCCTCAGCTCGGGGATGTAGTAGACACCGGTGAGCATCCGATGCTCGCCGGTCTTGGCGGTGAAGATGACAGAGCCGACGCCCCTTATCTCCACGGCGGAGGCGTCCCCAAACTTGACGGACCCTCGCACGCTGGAGTCCAGGTCGGAGAAGTGGTCCCGCCGCCCGGTCATGTGATGGGTGGCGCCAGTGTCGAGGAACCACCCGTCAATCTTGTCATCATTGGACCCATTGCCGAGGAAGACGTGTGCGCGCGGTTCGTCGACGTGAAGAAGAGCGGCAGCTGTCGACGTGGGAGGGGAGTGCAGCTCAATGTTCCCATGTATAAGGAACAGAGCTGGCTCCTCTTGCGCTTGCGCGACATGTGCCTGACCGCCGCGCTTCGCCTGCCGGCAGTCCCTAGCCCAATGGCCGATCTTGCCACAGTTGTGACAAGTGTCATCACGGGTGGCCTTGCGGCCACCGTTGGCGCCGCCAGTAGCGCCTCCATGCGCCTGGGGGCTTTGCGCCCCCTGCGTGGCTGGCGCTTGTGGCCATTTGACGAACTTGATGCCTCCCCCTTCTTCTGCTCTCGCTGGCGCGTGAGCCACTGCTCCTCGGTGAAGAGAAGCTTGCCACCAGTGGTGGCCGGCTCTGAAGATGGCTGGGGCTCGTCGATGTCGACGACCTTGAGGTGACCTATCGCTTCTCCGATCGACATCCTGGAGAGGTCCATCAAGGACTCGATCGAACGAGCCATTTGCTTGTATTTCCCGGGAACGCAGCGAAAGAGCTTCTCAACAGCTCTTTCCTCGTTGATGAGGTCTTCGCCATGCTGCACCAACTTCTGCAGTAGAGAGTTGAGACGGAGAGCAAAATCATCAACATCCTCACCTGGTTTGAAAGCCAGGTTCTCCCACTCCTTGTGTAGTGCCTGCAGCGTAGCCTTGCGGGCGCGATCGCTGCCGATACATACTGCAGCGATAGTATCCCAAGCCTCCTTGGCAGTCTGCTTGCAAGCAATCAAACATTGCATCTCCAGCGGAATTGCAGCAACGAGGGTCTCCAGCGCCCGTCGATCATCATCGTAGTTGACGTCGTCGTATGTGACCGCCTCCCACATGTGTCGCACTTGGAGCTTCACCCTCATAATCATGGACCACTGGGTGTAGTTGGTCTTGGTGAGGGTGGGCCATCCACCACCAGCACCAGCATCCTTGATGATGGTCTGGAAGCCGCGATGACCATGGCGCCGGTCCGGGGAGGGAGAGCCACGCCGCCTGTGAGGGTCGCGTTCGCCATGAGCACGACCGTCGCGTGCGCATCCTCCCGAAGTGTTGTCGGCGCGTCTGGGCCCGTTTGGGCTGCCGCCGCGAGCATGGGGCTGCGCTGCTGCCCACTGCGCCACCCGCTCATCCTTCGTCCTCCTTGGTAACTCGGCCTCCAAGTCGAGGCTACCTCCCTCGGAGGCAGTGCCACTGTTGCTACCGTGGCGCAAAGCTTCGAGCTCTGCCGCCGCAACACGTGCTGCAGCCACAGCCGTCGCCGCTTCCTCTTCCGCTCTCGCTGCTGCCAGTTCTGCCGCCGCCAACCTCACCTTCCGAGCCTTCGCTGCCACAACCTCTGCTGCCACCCGGTCGCGCTCCTCCGCCGCGGCGACTTCGGCCTCCTGCCGACGTCGTGCGCTCGAGGTGACCGAGCGAAGAGAGTCTCCTGTGGACATTGCGAGGTGGTAGAGTGGAAGGGTCGTGGGGGTTGCTGCTGCCCTGGGAGGAAGCCGCTACACTCGTGCTGCTGCTCGGAGTGTGGGTGGAGCTCGCCGAGTCGTTGGTCTCCGGTGGACCGGCAAGGGAGGAAGATGAACAAGGAGAAGGGCGTCTCCGTTGGAGAGAGTCGCGGAGGGGATTTGAAAGGTCACAGAACCATACAGCTCTGATACCAATTGTTAGAGAGAACACTCGCATTGGTAGGGATGACACTCAAGAGTTGGGGCAATTTTCTTCTCTTTCAACTCACTCAAATGCCATGCCAACCCAAATGGTTGGGGATACATATTTATAGGCTAGCCATGTAGCCCAAGATGCTAGATGCTAGTCTAAGATGCTAAAGCAAAGATGCTAGTCTAAGATGCTAAAGCAAAGATGCTTAGTCTAGTCTAAGATGCTAAAGCAAAGATGCTAGTCTAAGATGCTAAAGCAAAAGATGCTAAAGATGCTAAGACTACAAACTTGTCCACACATGGACATCACACATGTCATGCCAAACAACATGTCATGCCAAAACATACACACACACATAGACTTATTCTCTCAAGACAAACATAAATGCAGTTAGGTTAGTACTCCTACTAACTAATGTCATGGACCTTGTTCACACAACAGTCGCATGCCATGTCTACTATATCAGGATATGAGGCTCTCCCCGGCAGTGTTAGAAAAATCGGTGATCGGTAACTGGTCGGTCAACTACTGAGTAGGGATTAATCGGTTAATCGGGAATTAACTGAATTAATCGGTCAATCAATTAATCGGTTGACTAAATAGTTAAATAATATATTAAACAACTTCAGAATACATATTTTAATAAATCTTTGACCACCTTTTTATATTTTTTCTCTCATCTTTTTATTTGCCTACCCGGTCAAGTGGTCAATTACTGGCCTACTACCTGCTCTCTTTTTTCTCTGTCATTCGTCATCCCATCCCATGCTTTTTTCTTCTCTCCCACATACCATGCCCTGCTCTCCCGCAACCATTCCCATCCCATTTTCTCCACCCCTGCTCTCTTTCTTGTCTCTCCCACAGTCATTCTCATCCCATTTTCTCCACCGAACAGCTACCAGTAAGCTCCAACTATGCAAGGATGACGCACGCAATACTTAGCGTCGATCCGACGGCGACAACATAAATCTAGCACCAGGAGGGCGGATCCGGCACCAGCCGCGCGGACCTGGCGGTGGCCGCGCGGATCCGGCGGTGGCCTCACAGATCCGGCGGTGGCCGTGCAGATCCGGCGTCGCCCGAGCGGGTCCGGCAGCGACCGCGCGGATCTGGCGTCGGGCGGGCGGATCCGGCGGTGGCCGCGTAGATCTGGCGCCGGTCGAGCAGATCCAGTGCCTACGAGGCGTGGCGGTGCTGCGCGGCGATTAATCGGTAGAGGGCGATTAATCAGGTTGACCACCGATTAATCGGCTTGACCAACCGATTAATCGTCCCTCCGATTAATGGGCCGATTATGCACTAAATTAACTGTTGAGCCACCGAGCACCGATTAATCGGCCGATTAATCGGCTAATCGGCCGATTTTTTCATCACTGCTCCCCGGACTGAACGTATTAATGCACGGACTAAAGAAATCTGATCTACATCAAGGACGTCCGTTGCATGACGTTTAAGTCTGAATCCTGCATATCACTGTCATGACCATGAGCATGTATGGCACTACTTTTGCAAATAAGACCAACCAGGTGAAACTACTGAACCAAGCGGTCAAATCTGCCATCTAAGGTCATCTCCAGTGGCTGGTGCAGTGGTGCATCGTCCGACGTGGATTGTCAAAAGTGAATCTTCACCAATGCAGCAATCGAATCATAGTGAAACAAAATGTAACTTAGAGAATCTTCATATAGCAGTAACTATTTGCAAAAAGGAAAAAAAACATTAGCAACTATGATATCCACGTTCTGTGAAACAGTCTGATTCAGAAATATAAATGTGTAAATAGCAAAGAACGGGAGGGCCTTCCTAAGAATCAAGAAATCTAGGGCAGTATGGAACGTGTATGGGCTTCCATTTCAATGCCATACCTAGAATATGACACAACCAGCCTCCTTATAATGACACAACCAACCTGTGAATCCGTCAACTGAACAGGTCGGCAAAACAGAGCTGCCATAAAGCATCAACCTATGGGATTCCAACGAGGAACAAATCAAATTAAATTCCACTACACTGAAAACATCAACATGGTGTGGACCACCGCTAGGCGCTAGCAAATCCGGATGACAATGATAGGAACACCTTGGACTCCAACTGAAGTCACCCCAAGAACAGGCTATTGAAATCGATACCGTGTACCACCGATTGTCCGTATGCAGTACAGTGCAGCAATTAAAGGCGGTATGGTTCTAGAGTGCACACTGCACAGTAAGTAATTAAAGAGATTTCGCAAGATGCAACTTGAATGTCCCATCAAATTTAATGCCGATGAAATACTCATGTAGGTGCTCTTGCAGAGTTGCAGTGGAATGCAACGGAACACACTAAGGTCACGTTTGATTCTGAATCAGATTATTGTAATCCAGCAACAGAGATTATAATAAAGATTAGACTAAGTTTCTATTTGCTACAGTTTAAAATTATTGTAATTTATCTTATAAACTGGCTTATAATAATCTCAAAGAAAATAATAAAGTATATCAGATGTTTAGCCACCTATATTATTAGTATTGATTGTTAAGACTATAACACTCTCAAAATAAAGTGCAATAAATTGAAAAAAATGAGTTCAACTAACTTATTAGATTAAGAGTTATGCTAAGCTGAATCTGCTCATTGTTTATTGCATTTTAACAAATAAGTTAACTGATAAGCTGGATTAAAAAACAGTGCTTTATCCACATAGTGAAACTAACCTTCACCAGAAGAATTAAACGGCAAAACAGCCATCTCTGCGCCTGACTACAGTGTAATGCAACGGAGCAGATTAATCCGCGTAGTGAAACAGACCTTCCAAATAAGAATAAAATGGCAAAATTGCAATCTTTGCGCCTGATCTGATGAAGCAAATAGACGCGCGTGGTCAAGTGCAGATGTTAGCATCACCGAACGGGGTCGAATGTCACAATCCTGACACCAGCGCAAAAGTGTAGAAGGGAAGAGAGAGGGAGAGCAAAAGGAGGAGGCAAGTGTCCATGTCGCAACGTCGACCCCGCCCGAATCGCCGCGCCAATCAAGAGGAGGTGCATCCGAACCCCTGACGCGGCGTCGAGGCGTCGCAGTCTCGCAGAGCGACGGATGCATCGAATCCAACACAATCCACAGAAACCAGTCCTACAAGGTGCGGCGAGTGACGGCCTCGAGAAGACGAGAATGGCAGCGCTTACTTGGTGGAGACGGTGGAGGGGGTAGACGCCACGGCGTAGACCCTGACGCCGGCGCGGCGCCGGCATCGGGCGGCGAGGGGAGGGGACAAGCAGAGGGTGACGTCGTGGGGGCGGAGCGCCATCCTGGATGCCATTGGTAGCCGCCGCCTCCTCCTCCTCCTCCTCCGCCGCCGCCGCCTCTACGGGATAGTGGAGATGGCCGGTGGGGGTGAGGGTGAGCGGTGGACTTGGTGGTGGTGGTGGGAGATTGGAGATGCGAGGGGTGGCGAGATGGGGTTGCCTCGCCCTCGCGCGATCTCGACCTCAGGATTCCTGCCTACCAGAGGCCGGATGGCAACTTGGCGTCCACCAGCGGTGCATGCTGGACACGCTGCGCCTGCGCGGGTGGTGGTGGTTGTGGTCGATTGTCTCTTCTACACGGGGTAGCGCCGCCGCTCCGCTCGGCTCGGCGTCAGCTGTTTTCTGTTTTTTTCCTCTCCCCATAAAAAGGTTCCAGTTCTGACAATTGTAGTATTTTATTTCATCACAAAGATATTTTTTATAATTTTTAAATAAATCATTAATTTAGATAAATAACTGTTGATAGCAAAAAATGGTATTAATGGTCGAAATTGTCAAAATTTTTGGTAATTTAGGCCGAAAATATGTCTTTCCTGGCACAGGCCGGTCCAACCGGCCATGCAGACCTGGTTAGACTGGTCCAATGGGTCTGGTCAGACCAACCCAAGTCTGAAAAATAGAGATAGAGTTGGTTTCGAGAAGTTTTGATCTCTAATTAAATCTTAACCACTTTTTAACCGAATCCTACTCATATTAGATTAGGTTTCAAAAAACTTAAGACCAGTCCCTATAAATATAGGGGTAAGGCCGATTCAAAAGATATCTCTTCATAGATCAACACAAAACCCTAGTTTTGAATCGCACTTTTATTTCAATCTACTTTCCTTGCCCTAGAATTAGTCAAGTAACGTCCATCTTCCTGAGTTTGCACCGGAAGCTCTTCGTCCGCCGCGTCGTAATCACGGTAAGTCCTTGTCGGTTCGCTCGAGAATCGTCTGTTTCATCCGTCGCGTCGTAATCACGGTAAGTCCTTGTCGGTTCGCTCGAGAATCGTCTGTTTCATCCGTCGCGTCGTAATCACGGTAAGTCCTTGGTTTGACTGTGTCGTGCCGTCGTCAGGCGTGCCGGCACACCTCGATTCGACTAGCGCCCCGAGGCCGGTCCGACCGACCCCACACGCCTGAGCCTCGCGTCGGGGTGTATCACGCCGAAGCCCAGTCTAACTGGTGTTTTTACGGCGGTCTGACCAACTCCCTTCGCACTGGAGGGTTTCGTCGCACCAGAAGCCATACACCGAGGGGCACCTCGTAGCAAGCCTCTGGAGCCCTTCACACACTCTCGGTCCGACCGCAGCCCTGCTTCTGGTCTGATCACCCGAAGATCTGAAGCCCCCTTCGTATTTCTTCGGACCCCTTCGCACTCGGACGCCGAAGGCCCCCTTCGGCGAGACCTCGCACCACTGGTCAAATCGATCGTGTGCCCTTAGTCTGAC
Organism: Zizania palustris; assembly: GCA_019279435.1. Classification (NCBI taxonomy): domain Eukaryota; kingdom Viridiplantae; phylum Streptophyta; class Magnoliopsida; order Poales; family Poaceae; genus Zizania; species Zizania palustris. The sequence continues at coordinate 9,869,453 of JAAALK010000282.1, forward strand.
CGGACTACCTTGACCGGTCTGACCACTTGTGATACTTCGGTCCAACCGGCCTGTTTTGGATGATTTGATCTCTTACCCCTACAATTCGGATAATTAAACATTATTCCTAGATATTTTTTTGATTGTCTGGCGACTCCGTTTTCCCTTACCACTATTTTAAGGTCGTCGGAACGCGACGTCGGCGTCTCGTGACATTTTAGGGTTTATCCTTGAAACGAATGCATGCTTTTGGATCGTCGAACCGACACCAGTGTGTGGGTGTGTTTTTGTGTCAACAATAACTTTGTTTCTAATTACTTTATCGAGTATTTACATGACAGATTTTGAATTATGAATGGACAAACCATACTTTGCCACATCTAAGATATAAGTTTGACCAAATTGCTATATGTTTGGTTGTTGCCACAATATTTTTAGTTTCACACATTAATAACTTTAAAAAATATGTAGTATTGTCAAAATGCGACAAAGAATATAACAACACAAATGTAATAATTCTTATTTGCACATTGTAGCTGGCAATCGAACGGCCCATAAGCTCGCGGCCGGAGTTGGGGAAAAGCGTGGGCACCGACGGCCCAAGCTTTTGGCAGAACGAGCAAGGCCACATCCGTGCGGCCTAACATGAACGGCACCAATCCAGTCGATACCTCTCACTGAACTCCAAGAAATCTCAATTCTCACAGAACATCTGAAAAACAGAAAAAAAAAATAATGCCTGCCTGCCTATCGGAGAAGTAGCTGTAGCTCTACTCACACGATGCAAGCATCAGAAACGACAACACAGGTTGACAGAAGACGTCCACGGTCTTGCTCCCCTCCCGTAGTCTGTCCAGAGCAACTCGCATCTAACGATCTAAGTGAGACACATGCATGATCGGATACAATAATAGAGGGACAACATGTACGATGAGTGGAGTACGGAGAACATGCCGGAGTCTGCCATGGTAGAACCGTACCAGTCCACGACGAGTTTCAGTACAGTACAGTACAGTAGGCAGCACGCGCTGCTGCAGCCAATCACCACCGAGCACGGCAAGAATCGAGCATCAAGAGATTCAAGATGTCGCCGGAGACGCGCTCCTGGTGACCGCGTTGAAGATGTCGGCGTAACCCACGACGCCGACGAGCACGCCGTCCTCGTCCGACTCTCCGTCGGTCACCCACACATGCGTGGCACGGTGGGACAGCATCTGTGCCATGACTGCCGCGAGGGAGCTCGTGCTCTTGCACGTCAGCAGCGTGCTCCTCCCCCGGTACATGCTCCTCGCCCGCCCGAACGCCATTTGGTGCGCCTGGCTGTTGAGGAACCCGATGCTCCTACTGCTGAACTTCTTCGCCCTGGGCGAGCGCCCCGTTCTCATCTCTTCCACTGGTGATGAGCTGATGGGAGGTTCTGGGATGGCTGAGATTGGTGTCGACTCGTTATCCTCGGCGCCAATGACAAACTGCCCTGCCGATAGGTTTGCCAGCGCCCATGCTGCTGCAACATAGTCACATTTCCACAACTTGTAGGCAGAGATGTCTCCTATTATCTTGCGAGTTCCATCTGGTGCAGTCTCCACTACAGCTACAGCACTTGGATCTTGAGGGACCTTCTGAATTGCTTCCATGGCTGAGGCAGACGCATTGACATGACAGTAGTGTGGATTGATGGCTCCAAGGGAGGAGATTGGAGATAATGGGGTAGGCGCGAGGGCGCCAAGGCATCCGATAAGGAACCGGAGAATGTCTTCCCTTGAGAGACAGCAAAACTTGTGTGTGGAGCTTGCTGAGGAGGACAGCTGACTACTGCTGCAAGCAGAGCTTGGAGATGCTTGTTCCATATTTTTCAGCCATTTCCCATAGTAAAGCACTGAAAACCGCTTGGAGATGCCTCTCCAGGTGCCATTCTTTCGAACAAGAAAACGCTTCACTCCTTGCTTCATCAAATCCAGTGCATCGATCAACCTTGGAAGACAATACAATAACACTTGTTAAGCAACAGGGTAAAGATCAAACATTAGATTTGGAAAAGATGAACTGCCTACAAAGGTGAGAGACCAAAGATGCCACCACAATAAGTAGTCACTACATATTTTTCTGGATCAGATAAACTAGTACCACAAATGCTGATCAAATTGACAGACAATTCACACATTTGTTTGCTATTTAATTATTTTAACTTTGCAAATGTAACCATGGCTAACTAGTTAGTGTTTCCAAATCATGTCCAAGCATGATTGGACTACCCTGCATGTGCATGTGTGGGCTGATGTGAATTATTGTCTTCACATATGATACATTAACAGCCTGTAGTACAGCTCCAACATAAATTTTCACCTTCCTGATTCGGACATTACATTAGCAAATAGAACCTCGTCCCCACTTTGTTCCCTGATGACAACACAATCATCGTCATTTTACAACATGATACTAAAGAAGAAGATTGCCAGCTTATCACCAGAGCATCAGGGTTTCAAGTACAATGCTCTTGAGCTATTGCTACTGAAAAATATTCAGTTAAGACAATGATCTCTCAGTGAAAGTCCAACGGAAAACTTCAACAAATGGAGTCCAAATTAGAGTCCTCTTTTAAATAAAAGAGGATTATTACAACAATATACACATTGTAAGATCTACTACAGAAACTCAATGCAACACACTAACACTAGAAAAGACTGTAACTTCCGAATTAGACTCTATTCATATACTCCTAGACAGACTTGAGAGCAATCATGAAGAAGCTTAAATGCTGCTAACCTAACACAACTGGGCTATGATAGCGACTATTGCCTGCAGAGGTTACAACAAACAGGATAGATAATTAAGATGCTATTTTATCTTATCAAGTACAGGTGCTGTTTCGCCTACTGAAAGAAAGCTGAATATTCATGAATAATATATGTTGGCTAGAGGTAATATAGAAAACCAAAGTCCACTTAGCTATATAATTCAATAGAACGTTTCATTTATATATATATAAGGGTTAGTTGGATCTATATCATTACAATTTTGCGAGTTTAGAGAAATGTCATTACAATTCACATATTTTAATTGGTACCATTACAATTTCAGATAACTACAAGACTGAATTGAAATTGTAATGACATAAATCTAAATATGCAAATTGTAATGATATTTCTTCAAACTCACAAAATTGTAATGGTATGATCCAATTATTCCATATAACAAAACCAAATTACGTACATATGTGTTCATGAACATCTTATTATTATATATAACTGTAAATCAATTATATAATGCCATCGAATTACAAACTGAAAAAAGTAGAAAAAATTGCAAGGGCGCACTGAAGACAAAATCACCAACTAGATCGCATAAAAAAAGGCTGGTGCAGCATCGACAATAAAGTAGGGACGGATCCCGGCTGAACAAGAACAACAGGTGATAAACTCCTGCCTACGACATGAAAAATCATTTTACAAGTTACAAGAGCCAGGATATGCCTCGAAAACGCATCAAAAGAAGAAGCTGGACAGAATTTAGAAGGCTAAAACGCGGAAAGGTTCCATTTCGATCATGGATCAATCAAAGCACAAGGAAACATGCTCCCGTATGAATCCAACACTGCCGCATCACGATCGGATATAATCATGGTAAAAATCCCAACTCTGGTGGCGAATCAATCGAAGCAACCCAACATTCTGGCCAGTTAGACGCGGGAAAGTAGCAGGCTAGCAGTAATAATAAGGTATACATGTGGAAACAATGGCGGAGACCTCACCTCGTGCCGGGATCGACCTCCCGAAGCAGTCCGGGATTGGGCTGCACGACCTCGCCGACCACGGAACCCATGGACCGGTCGCCGATGCCGGCGGAGGCCACGAACGCGGCGATGTCAAGCGTGGATATCATCCCCAAAAACCTGGCGCCGGAAGGCGGCTCGTCGGGCGTCTCCTGCGGGCTCCATACAGGCACGGCCCCCTCGGGACTGGCCGCGATGGCCCGCGCGGCTGCTTCGAGCGTGTCGGTGTCGTGCAGCTCGGCGACCGCGGGCTTGCCGACGGTGAGGTCTCCGACGACGTGGTGGAAGAGCACGGCGACCATGCCCTCCCCCGCCCCAACCAAACCCCACGCGGCGCGGGGCGCGGGCTATAAGAGCGAGTGGAGGAGGAGGCTAGAAGGACCGAGGCCGAGGCCACCCCCAGGCGCGACCGAGAAGAAGAAGCAGCAGCAGGCGGAGGGGTCACCGGCGGCTCGGGTGCGGGGATCGCCGGCCATGTCGGTGGGAGGGAAGGCCCATTAAAAGTGGGATCAGATGGGGAATACGGCGGCTGAGCTCTAGCCGGCGCCCGGCCGACGGGAGGGAGATCAGCAGAGATGAGATGCGAGCGAGAGGATGGCGTGCCGACGCCGGGGAGGCAACGTAACGGAAGAGGAGAAACAGGAAAAGCTAGGTGGAGTTGCTTTGAGATTCGGGATGTTCCTTGTGATGGACGGCCCTTCATTTTTCTCTCTCTTTTACTTCACGTTTTTAGAAAGCGTTTTTTTCCTTCGTAATTCTTTCTTTCTGTATTTCTGTCAACATATATATATATATATTTAGAAATCATTTTCCTTCTTGAGTATTATTTCTGCAATTATGTCAGCATATATATACATATATATATAACATCTGTTTGCTCCAGTGGTGTAGCCATGATAAAATCTTTAGGTGCTCCTAGTTACGACATCATAAATTCAATATATATATATAATTTATAAAAGCATATAAATTAGAAATAATCTATTATAGCATTGTAAAATGACATAAATCAATGATTACATGCTAAATTTGCAAAAAAATGATATGAAAATTTTAAATTTAGACCTATTCTACATATGGTGGTCTTGAATTCTTGATGGGTCATTTTCGGGGTAGTTCTAGGCCTACCTGAGCTACCCTATCTACGCCATTGGTTTGCTCTCACCCACAAATCTCAAAATTGCTCCATTAATTTAATTCATAGTAGATGGCTTATATCACACAATTATAGAACTTTCAGTTTTGTTGAGATGATATTTGTTTGATTCAGCCGTGAGGTTTTATACTCTCTTTTTCGTATACTATAAATTACTTGACTTTTTAAAGTCAATATTCTTTAACTTAAAATTTTATATAGAAATATACAAACAACTACAGTATAAAATTAATTACATTAATTTTACCATATTTAATATTTATTAAAAATATATAAATAATTGTTAGATAGTAGTATATTTTCATTGAAACTTAATTAAAATTTTAAAAAATAATTAAAAATCTAATAACTTATGAAACATCTGTCCATCACTTTTGCTGTCGTCGTCTTCCTGACACCTTAATCGCCGGAACAGCGACGGTTAAATTTTAATGCATCCTGTTAATTTGCTTTAGATATAATATAACTAATATTAAATTTTATAATGTAGTTTTAACATTAATTTAGATTTTTTAAATTATTTTATATTTTATTAGTCATAATTGTTAGACCAGTAAAATATAAAAAATATTGTTCTCAAATTCGTCGTCGTCAAGTGGTCTTGGAACATCAAGTCTGTACGGCAACGTCAAGTGGTTCAGTGCAGCACGTGCCGCTAAAGTTTAGTGGTGTCAGTACGTTTAAACGTCAATTTGAAATTTGAAGTATTGAATTTAAATTAATTATAAAAATAATTGTAGAATCGAATGATTATTCACGAGATAGATTTTTTAAACCTAATTAATTCATGATTAGCAAATGTTTATTGCAGCATCACATTATTAAATCATGGTGTAATTAGACTAATTAGATTCGTCTCGTGAATAATCCACTGATTATGAAGGGATTTTGTAAATAGTCTATATTTAATAGTATAAAATAGTATCTAAACATTTGATATGACGAGACTAAATTTTAGAGCAGAGGAAACAAACAGGTAGTTATTACCTCTGTGTTGGAACGTCGATGAAATGAAACTTTAAGCTCAAAGTCTTTCCTAATCTTTTACTAATTTTCGTTGATAGAGAGAGTGATTTGTTTTGTAATCTCTTGGTGTAAAAAAACTTTTTTAGCCCTTCAACTATATATGCAATATTTATTTCTATATTTTAACGATAATAAACTATTATGGTGTTTTTTTACTAAATCAAACCGATTTCTATATTTTCTCAGAGATGTTAAGGAGGATGTTTTCTCAGAGAAGATTGGTATTAGATGACAGATTTCAGAGCTTGTGCCACGCACAAAAACGACACCCTTTACATAGTTCTAGACTTTATGTAGTGACGTGCGGTACACTTTAGTGCTAGGAGCTCAGGACACACCCTAATTCAAAAAAAAACTGATTTTTAGACGCATCTGATCATTATCACATCATTAGGGTTTGTTCGGTTAGAAGGGGATTTAAGGGGATTGTATATAAATTCCCTCCAATTTCTTCCAACCCCCTCAATCTCTTTAATAGGAGGATTAAATGAGTAACCCATTAAGCTTGTTTGGGAGTTCATAATCTCAACCCATTCTCTGAGGATAGCCTGAGATTTTAGTTCAAAATCCCGACCTATCCTCAAGGAATGGGCCGGGATTGTGGGCTCCCAAACAAGCCCTTAAGGATTTGTTTGAGTCCAATATACATATATACCCGAGGTGCAAATTAAAGACACACATACGGACACCAAAGAATAAAGATCGTACAGTTCCCCTTTGAAAAAATGGAATGGACAAAAATAAGTGCTATCATATTGGTTTTCGTATTCACGGAAAACAAAAGCGGATATCTCAAAAACAGATATGAAAGGGAATACTATCGGAAATGAATATAGACGGAATAAGGAATGAATACAGAATCAAATCTCTATCGAAATTATAAAAAAGTTAATATATAAAAAAGTACGATAAACCAATAAATAGATTCAATTTACACACATATTAATAAATAATGATAATATACATATAATAAGTAAAAACAAGTTTTATTTTAGTTGTAATTAGTATATATTATTTATTTATAGCAAATAATTATATATTAATTTAAATTAATTTTTTAATATTTTATGAATAGAATATAGTTTAAACTTTTATATAATGTGAACAAATAAAAGCTAATATTCTATATAGTGAAGTAGAAAACCGTAAAACATAAACTTTCTGATTTTGTTATGTGAAATATTTCGTTTTCGTATCCGTTTTCGTCGAGAATGGCTATTATGTTTCTGCTTAAAAATATGTTTTTGTTTCATTTATCTGCTTTCACATAATCCTTTCCTTTTCCGTTCCATTTTCATCACCGACGTTGACTGCGTGATGACCAAGTAAAGCAATTCAGTCAACGGCGGTAAAGCGGGCACCGCTCGTCCGCCACGTAAGCACCAGATGACGTACGAGTTTCGACATGCTATCGCCCCCGGCCGACGTGCTGGTTGGGCTCCGAGCTCGGGGTAACGAGCCCATGGGCCGCATGATTCGTCTCACGCGTATCGAGTGTTTCATTATTATACTTATACGTGCTCTTGATTGGAATTTAAAGCTCCTCGCTTTAGATTTTTTTATTTAAATCGTAAAACTGAATAGTTATGTAATCTAAAAACTAGATATTATCATTTACATATTTAACTAGTACCTAGTATTTCTTAGAATCTATAGCTTTTTTAAACAATCCAATTCTCTCTTTTTCAAATTTCAGGTGCCTTGTAAACAATACCCCTTTGTCTAATAAAAACTTTACTTTCAATATAATGTTAATAATTTCGTAGTCAGATACTAATAAGAAAACAGTAATATGAAAACATATATAAATGTAGTGAAAAAAATAAAATTTATTCATCTACGAAATGTAATCAGAGGAATAGAAACCAAAATTTAACAATACTAAAACACCTAAATTTCAGGTGCCTTGTAAGTGATTCTAGTGGTTCCGCTTATCATTTAACACATCAATAACTTATTTCTAAACCTTAAAAATTACAAATGATGTATTTCTAACTTTTTATACAATTTAATAATTCCAGGAGAGGATGGTTTAACGATTTTTGCCCTATGATGTCGAGGTTATCGATTTCTACACATCGAGGTAAATTTAGTGTATAATGATGCATATAGAACTGAAATCTCCTACTCACGAGCGAAGAATGTTCACTTGCCGTTCCTCGCGGGTCTCCCTGGGAGAGGGAGAGGCAGTTTGCTGTTTCCAGTAAAGAAACCCACTCCCACTGCGTCCTCTTCTTCCTCCGCCACCCCCAAGAACCCATGCTCCCTGCTCTGCCTTCTCTCTCGCTCGCTCGCGCGCGCTCGCTTCCTTTTTCGTAGGAGCTCTTCCATGGCGATGTCTGTAGCCGTGGCTTGAAAAGGGAGGGAGGAGAACTGACAAGTGGAGCAAGAAAGATGGGTTCTTGCGCTTCGGTTCACAAGGACCCCGGGTTCCCCAATAAGCTGTTTCTTGCGTCGCCTCCCAAGGCGAAGAAGGCCGTGAACGGGAAGGGCGGCGGCGGCGGCGCTCCTGTTGATGATCTCAGGGCCAAGGTTGAGGAAGAGCAGCAGCAGCAGTCGACAGGGCTTGGCTTCAAGAGCCCGGGTTCTGGTACGACGGTTCATCTTTGCTTTATTGGGTCTTTCCCTGAAGTGAGTTTCAGATGGTTGTTTGATCGATCGGCTTAATTACTTATACCTAGCCAAGTTTATCTTCCATGGTAAAAGAAGCAGATGAAATAGTCTCTTCTTTCTGTGGAAAAGGTGACCTTTGGGGTTTGTTTATTGATTTATTGTTTGTGTCTAGATTTAAGAATTTGAAAGAGACTTTATTGGTATTAACCATAGCTTCTGAAGAACAAACAGAGTGATTGATTCAGCAGGAATTGGTGATCTTAACTGAAATGGGCATCCAAATCAATACCAATAAAGTCTGGTTTTCGATTCAGGTTCATCCAAATCAGGAGCTTGATTTATAGCTACTAGTCGTATTTGATTAGCCTGGGTGCAGTGGGTTTTGTATCTCGTGTTACTTTGTTCAAAATCAAATTTAGTTTTTTCGTTATCAATCTTCTAAGAGAGGTGCAAGTTGATTGTTTTCATTAATTTTACAGATAATGCCTCTGCGCCACACAGTTATCATCAATCAAGCTGATTGAATTTATGCCTCTGTTACACATGCTTCTCTGAATTGAATCTACTGTTTGTTTAATGAAGAGAGTACCTTACATAACTTAGTTTGCAGGTAGCAAAGATGAAACGTTCTTCGACTCGCGAGCATGGCTAGATTCTGACTGCGAGGACGACTTTTACAGTTTGAATGGAGGTATTACAACATATGAACATGTTAATTAACTCTATAAGAGAATCTGTGTCTAATACTGTGATGACAGATTGATAGGAGTAAATAGGTTCCTTTTATTCTTGTCTGCCAACTGTGATTAGTTTGGACCTTCATACTGACATTGCTATAGTGCCAGTGCTTTGGTTCAGTGGCGGAGCTAGCGAAAAGTAGAGGGTGCACCATTTAACCATTCATAATCTATTTAGGCTTGTTCTCTTTGTTAAGTCCAAATTGCATGTGCTCTGATTGATTTGGTGATGATACAGCTTTTATTTGTCTCTCTTGATTCTAATGGTGTCATTTTAGCCATTGATTGATTGCTGAGACAAAAGGTTTTTTAGCCTTTGGTGTCATCTTTTTGCACTATCATGTTTCTGGCATGTAATGATCTATGAGCTGCACTGCCCCCCCCCCCCCCCCCCCCCCCTCTTTTTAGCTCCAGTTACATACATTCCATGGGGTCATTTATTTCAAAACTCTCTCTATATCCTGAAAATATGATAAACCTATCTTCTGTCTTCTGCATCATTCTTAGAAGTTCAGTAACAAATAACTAGATATGTGTAATATATGCTCTTTGTGTGCAGATTTGACTCCGTCTCGTGGTAGCACTTCGAACTACCAACCTAGAACAGAAACGGTTATGAGCAATGTGTTTGTACCTGATAATGTACATGATTCCAAATCATCAGAACCTTGTCCAACTGGAAGGAGGAAACTAGCCGAGCTCCTGCAGGAAGCAAGGCAGAATTGCTCTGAAGAAAGCACTGACACTGCTTTTCCAGGTATCAGTAAGAATGAGAAGCATCAGCTGCAGTCTTTTTCTGCAGCTGTGAAGCCAGTATCTGAGTCCAGCTCCAGATGTAGCACAGAACCAACGCTGAAAGAGAAGGCGTTGTACACTGGGCGCTGTTGCTTGCCAACCTTTGTTCATAGTCTAGCCTTAGATGAGAGGAGCCAGAAGATGAGGAGCCCTGGGCCTTGTGCTGTTCGACAGGGATGCTCCCTTCTCTGATACTGAGCTGTATCTACAATATACTACATACCTAATCCGGTCCTGAAGTCACTGTAAAGAAGACAAGTATTAAGAGCACTAATCCTTGTAATAATCAAGTGAATAGTTACTCTTGAGAATTCATGCCCTGTATCCATGTTAAGGTCCCGTTTTAAAGAAAATATTCAAAATGTGTACCAAACATGTAAAAATTAAAGTGATTCATACTAGAATTTATAAAATTTGATTCTTTTTTATATTGTATGATAGAATTAGGTGAAACCTTACTCTCCCTTAAAAGTACTTATAGAAGTTTAGGGTAGAATCTTATTAGCACATCATATATCATAGTTTAAATTATTTTGTTTATTTCTATTCATATAGTTTCAAATCATATAACACAAGTTACCACATATATAATGCAAAACAAAAAAAACTATTCTCTCTTACAAGAATTAGAATCTAGTCGAAAATAGAGTTGAATTTGACCCAGTAACCCACCACAAAATCACTTTCAGCAATAATCTAAAATCAGAATTAGAATCCAGAGGCATGCAGAAAGAGCCCTAAATCAACTACAAGGAGAGGGAATATAGCTCAAGAAATGGTCAATTTGTTCATATTATGGATATAATTTTGAGTTGACAATTTGTAATCAGTCAGAATGGGTACAAGTGGCATGTGGGGGATACCATGCCTCATTTCATTGATTGGAGGATTCCAGTGACCCTTTTCTGGGCTAGCTTGATTGACGCCAGACAAATGGATTGCTCTACCCAGTACCAATTGCCCTATACTTTTTCTCCTTGACGATTCTGCGTGGCATGTGTCATAACGTCGAGCAGAATTTGTGATTTGGCATTTGTGCCATGAATCGAGCAGGATTCGTGACCTGACAATTGCTTGATAGCCCCAACGTGTATGTGGAGCACTTTTGATCGAGTTCATGACAATGACATGCCAACTATCAGGATATAGATGATAAGCGATACATTCGTCATTTCTGCTGTTTTCTAACTACCTGTCAAATAATTTTAAATAACTTTTACCTTTTACTCATACAACCAATTTATTAACTTTATAGTTTTAAGCTACGGAGAAAGTAGCTATTTGCTACGAAAACTCTAAATAACAAGGAATATATCAGCAAATAATGTCAAATATGGCAGCCCATACAACCAATGAACATAATCAAGATATATCACTTTTCTAATTACGATTGTCTAGAGGCAACCAAGCCTTAACACAATGCAGCGTTACAAGCTGGAAGGTTCCATTAAAAATACATGTTCAAGGTTTACATCTAAGCTTGGTAAAGGTACATCTGGAGAACAGGCCCAGCTGCCTGCCTGACAGAGGAACATGTCGACAACACCATAAAGATTGCTCGATCGTTTTGGTGTTGATATTACCGGATGCATTATATTCCGCATTGTTCATCCCCCACAAGATCATAAACCTCCACACTTGTGAATCCAACCATTACGGCAAATGGACTACCGAAGTGAAGAAGACAAGAGAAAGGATCGGATACGTTGCAGGAGCTCTGCTTTCACAGAATCAGGCACTGATGCTGTTCCAGAGACAAGGGATGATGAGAACAATATGAGAGGAACCAAAAAAAAAACACTTCCCCACTTATGATGGGAAGCACTGGGGTGAGAAAAGATAAGTCAAAGCATGACAAAGCTATGCTATTAGTGTATAGTAATTATCACTATATATTGTGTTTGACAAACCGTTTGGTGTGAAGTGGACTCAATAAATACAATTCCATACACATCCAGACAAGAAAAAATTGGATAAAAGAAAATAGCTGACCTCTCCCTTTTGGAGTAATAACATGAATAAGATCATCTACTGTAACATTATTTCTTCCTTTCTTCCTTGCATAGGCCCTACAGAAAACAAAAGGAGAGCTGATAGCATCAGTGATGGTATGAAATCTATTTCATGATGTAAAACCATAGTGACCTAGTTCTTAAACAAAGTGGGATGAGTTAGTACATCACAAGTTCTAGAATGCTCCAACATGACAACATTAGGTCTTAACTCTTAAGCCTCAGGGCTTTCTTAATCTCTCTTGCTATGATCTCTAACTATGACTGCATAGTACGCTTAAGAAGAATCATACTACAAGTACTATGGGGCCTATCTACTGTGGAAACCTAACAGTTAAAGTAGCCTTCTGCAGAAAAGGACTGCAAGCACCCTGTAATGCTCAAGCCTCAATGAGAGCAGGCAAAAGCTTATGTAAGGACATAAATGCTGCTTGGTTTACTTAAATGGTTAAACCTTTGGGATAGTTTCAGAAACAGCAAACCAGGTAAACATGTGGTTAATTACAGAAGTCATAAAGATCTATATAAACTGCAACAACAATCTATTGAAGCTACTTATTCATTCATTCATGTTAAATCTTTACAAATGCCTGTGCTTTGTACATTAAGCAAACAAGTAGCTAAGCACTATAAAACCTAAGACATAGATCATTGTTCATACTTCATAGCAGTTGCATTGGTCGCAGAATCATTGCCAGACCTTGGCAGCAGCAAACAGATACTCATTACTAATTAGTCATAACATAAGAATTTGGTGGACGAGGAACCAAACCTGCAGAGAGCTTTCATGTCGTCCCTCCAGCCGCACTCGACGAGCCGTTCCCGGAGAAGCTCCACTAGCTTCTCCTTCTCCCCACTCTCTACCAACTTCACAAACCAAAACCCACTTCACTGTCACCACACTCGAAGACAAGAGCATTACAAAGAAAATACCTCACCAAATCGATCCACCGCCCAGTTAACCGAACCCTAACCAAATCAAATCAAATATTACCCTCTTCCTGGGTGATTGGGCATCACCAGTAGCCGGAGAACCCCTCTCCTTTGTGCACCAAGTGGCAACAACTTTAGTTCCGCGCAAATGAAAAATGCAGCCGCGGTTTCGCAGATTCCCTGCTCGGTTTGTGCAAGAAGATGGATAGCAAGCCGTACCTTAACGTCGATGATTTCTCTGAGAGAATGCTCCTTCTGCGGCTCATCCTCCTGATTCGGGGTCGGCGGACGGTTAATCGACGCCCTCCTGAACAGAATTAAATTAAATTCAGTAAATCGAAAACAAAGGCGTCACTCCATCGCATCGATGCCGAATTTTTCAGTCCCCCCAACGGAGAAGCCAGATGAAGTGATGGAGTGCAAATTCGTCAGCAACATCGAACGAACTAGTCGGGATCGATCACAGCGCGAACGTGCATAGGATCGATTAGGTCGCTTACATGGTTGGATTTGATTCCCCGCTCTTGCTTGCTCGCTTGCTGCTTCTTCGTTTCGTGGCTTCCTTTCTCTCCGCTTCGGCCGGTCCGATTAGGCCTCAGGCGGAGACGGCTTAAGAGATGAGACTATTGGGCCTTATTGGGCCGTATCCCGTAGCATTGAGGGTTATTCGGCCTTTCTTTGGAACTTGGAAAAGGCTCATGGCTCATGCACTGATATGACTCACGTAGACAAGAGACTTTTTAAAGGTAATTCTGGGACTTGGAAAAGGTGGAGCTTTTGCATCATTCAAGTTATTACTGTTGATGTGCAGGTTCACTTATTATATGTGAACTCCATGCACCGCAGCGTAGTAATCTTTAGAAGTAGCTTATCATTTGATGATGAATAAGAGCATTACAATGTATGATACTCTTAAATTAATAGTGAACACGTAAGTAAGATTGTTTTTTAGAAAAAAATATTATAATGTAAAGATAAAAAAAACTATAAAAATATGTATATTATATTCAATAAACAACTATCAAACTAAAATATTATTTAATTTATAGGAATATTATCTATACATAAAACTCATACTTAAATTAATTTACTTAGCACTACCATCTAAAACTAGTAACTCATACTTATCTTAATTTACTTGACACTACCTTCTAGAACTAATACCACGTTAAAATAATATTCTTAACACCACCACTTACATCCTAAAAAAGGTCGACAGCACAGTGACTTTATCACTGTTATTGTCAGTGACTTTAAATCACGGTGAGAGTGAGTTTTGGATTTGTTGCGGTATCATCTGATCTAATTTTACAGTTTACCGTTCAGATGTATGAATCTTATTGGTTCATTGCTATTGTAGAATTATCAGATAACTGCATTATCCCAAACCTGTCAGACTAGTTCGATACGAAGCAACAATTTTTCAATAAAGAATTATTGTTATGCTTAATGAACAAATAAGTGAGCACCTCTTTCACAAATGACAGTTATCAACTGAAATCACTGTAGTAATAGTGGTATAGGTCAAGAACCTTGTGCAACACAAATTTGTTTTGCATCTCCATACCAAACTACCATGTAAGATTTTGCAAGGCAAAACCGTCCTTTGAGATACAGGCACTGGACGCTCGCCGGTACACCTACAAGCAGCCTCGTCCCTGGGTTTCAACAAAAAACTATAGTCATCACCGATATCATTTTATGGCGAAATGATTGGGCAACGAACGGTATACTGTACAAAGGGGGCAAACGGGCAAAACTGCCTTATCATGCTTCATTAGGCGCAACGCTGGAAAAGAATATAAGATCTAGAAAAGCATGCATCTATCAGGTGCCAACATACTGGATGCAGGATGCGTGCAACCACCAATTTGAGCGGCGGCGGACGTGGAAGGCAATGATCAAAATCCATTGCCGCTCGCTTCAAGATTGATCGGCAGCTGCTCTCCAGAGTGGCTTGATTTCCTAGACCTTGTTTGCTTAGTAGTCGAATGCGGTGAGTTTCCATCGTGGAAGGATGTAGAAAGCCCATGGGCTCTTGGCAGACCTGTTGCATCAGAGTCCAGGGAATAGCCTCTCTCAACGGTGTCAGCTTCAAGTGGTATTTCATCCAATGTCTGAAGAACATCAGAGCAACATCAGGCAAAAAAAAAGATAAATAAAAAAGACAGATCGGTAACATCTAACATCCAAATGGAGGCACTGCCAGTTGCCAAAACATACTTTGTACGCTTGCTGAAGGACCTTGAGAGTATCACGTATCTGCCTCCTCTTTATGGTTATTTCCTCGGGTTCTCTCAGCATGTCGACAAAAAGGTCGTCCCTGCCTCGTTCATAGAAGAGCATCAAGAGTCTGACAGACTATAATATATAGCAGACATTTTGACTTTCATATAAGAGTAGAAACTTTCCTCACCTATAAAGCTTAGTTATAAGGTAATTATGCAGCTCCCTTTTTGTGTGATTAACCTGCATGAGAAACAATTCCTTACCAACATGCAACACCAACCCAAGAACAAGTATACGAACATGTATAATCCTGCACTGCTTCTCTACCACTAGAAAATGAACAATGCTGAATCATAAGGGTGGAAAAATAAGCTAAGAGATTTGATTTAATCTACTAATGTGGTCCAGAAAAATTAAAGGAACAAATTGTGATTACCAATCCATCCAATGCAATGAAAACCAATCAGTTGCTCACAGAACAAATTGCAATTGCCACCCAAGGAGGAAATATTAGCATAAATTAAGTTCAATCCACAATAATAGTAATCCAGTTGCACTTGTTTTTTAAGTGATGCTTAATGCCGCTTGCTAATGGCGAAGAACAGTATACATACAGAATTTAAGGTCAATATATTGGTATATCTTATGTGTTTACTTTCTAATATGTTTACCAGGACACTAAAAATAGCACATAGAAAGTTATGTTACATGCCTAAGGGACTGTTTGGCAGAGCTCTAAATCTGAAATATATCTGGAGATGTGGAGCGGAGGAAAGGTAGCCGTAGCTCCACCTTCCCAATGTATTTTCTGGAGCAGATTCACCTGCTACGCTCTAAAAATTTGAAAATCTGGTAACGTTTGGTACGGCTCCAGCTCCACCGACCACCAGACAAGGATTCGGGAGTTGGAGCCCTACCAAACATGCCCTAAATATAAGTAATTACAACAGAAATGCCGTACATGCATAAATCACCATCTTATTGAATGTGAGAAAATACAAGTTGGAAAATGATCACAAACCAGAAAATGCATGATTGCTTTTGGAACAAAGTCCTCAACATTTTTCCGCACGATATTGTAATATGACTTCAATAGCAATTTAGTGATTGCTATTTCAAGGGCCTCCTGCTCAGACTGGGTTTCTGACGGCTTCAAGACTACTGGTGGCTGTTGAACAATTGCCTTAATCAATCAATCAACAAATTCAAAAACAATGGAGAGAAAAATAAAGGTATTAACAAGATAGCTCACCTCTCTTAACTGTATCGTCAAGAGTGAATGTTCCAGGTGAGTAGTAGAAGCCGTATAAGATTTGTTTGATGGGTTGTCTTTTGCAGAAGAATGTGTTCGGTCCTCATTGGAAGAAAATATTGATCCCCAGAAAGATGTGCTTCCACTACCTGAAACATGGCCAGTAAATTGGACTGAGCTCAACTCGTCTTTTTATAGTTTTAACAAGGTGTCACCGGCTGGGATAACACATCGGTTGGTAGAGACTAATCATCTCGAACTGTATTTAAAAGAGGTAGTTGGTCGAGGGCCTGGAATAGAAGAAAGGCACAAGCCAAACTGAATACTCAACCATAACTCTAGTGCATCAGCCCTATTTATATAGACACAGAACTGATCTAATCTAACAACCAGAATCTTAACTACTTCTAACAGAAAACAGAATTTAATCTAATCTGATTTAATCTAACCTGAACTCTAAACTAATTAATCTTAACTAATTAATGCTACAGTACCACCGGTACTGTTCACAGCAGGCTAGGGCATGATCTGAGGCCATGACACAAGGGCTCGTGAAAATGCCCAGGGAAGAAAGAATCATAACAATATGAACACACTCAGCAAAGGGTACACTGTTAACATCCATATATGTCAGCAGACCAGACTCAGCAAAATTCCAACCTGAAGATCCTGGTCTCTCAGCATCAGCAGCAGGCCGTAAACCCTGATAATGGATGACAAAATCGAAGGACGAAATGTCATACATAGGTAGACCCAAGAGATTTCACTAAGCATATGATTAGACATCCTATGGCTAACAAATATGGTAAGAGAAAAACCTGGATGTGATCTGTGACTACTCCATTTACACCGGTTCTACCCAACATCGCACGTGGTTTTTGAGTTTTCTCAGAAGCCTGTGACTTATCAGCATCTACTCCATCCTGCAGAGCAGTACTGTTAGATACTAAGGATAGTAAACAATATGAGTACTCTAGGACTGAAAAAAATGCATGAAGGATGTAAGTTGAATAGAGCAGGCTAGATGTCATCTAATTTTCCAAGAAATGAATATCCACATGTGCAGAAGAAATGATAATGTAGATTACATGAGAGAATTAAAATATTTGTATTCAATTTGCCAAAAGAGTACCGAGTAAGTCAGTGCATGTGCAACTAATCCTTCATTTTATAACAAGTTCAAACATGGTGTTCACCACACGAGTTTGTTTAGCCATGCCTCTTAATAAATAAAAAGGTTGAATACAAACTAAGTGATATCCATTATGATCTGGGTGTAAAAAGGTTAGCATGAAAATATGAAATGATGAAACATATTAAAATCATGGAGAAATATGTCAGGAACACGCCGGAGAGGAGGATCACGCCGGCGAGTACCCGGCCAAACAGGAACCGAACAGAAGTAGGAACAGGATGTTTTTGGGCTAACTTTGGCACTCAGCCATGACTCCCTTCATCAGTTTATATAGAGCAAAACATGGCAATGTTTGATACATAGCAAGGGAATATTTAGGCCCTTAATTATCTCAGGATAGACTACCAAATATAGAGGACTGCCAAATATAGACTAAGCCATTATGGAAAGACATAAACTAGGAAACCATAAACTAGAAAACCATAAATTTAGCACCCAAGGATTACTTTCCACAATCTCCTCCTAAGCCTTGTGGTGCAAATCTTCAGTATCAATGAGCCCGATCTTCTTCCTCAGCTCACAGAATCTGATCTTGCCGAGTGGCTTAGTCAATATATCCCCCAACTGATCCTCACTCTTTATGTAGTCCACTTTGATCAAACCTGCTTCAGCAGACTCCCTGACCAGGTGATATTTTACCTCAATGTGCTTGCTTTGACCATGAAGAACGGGGTTTTTAATTAATGAAATGGCTGACTTATTGTCAACCCTCAACATTGGAGCTTTAGGTTCTGATCCTTGGACCTCCGCAAGCACCCTAGCCAGCCATAGTGCTTGACAAGCTGCGTTTGCTGCAGCAATGTACTCAGCTTCGCAGGTTGATTGAGCTACAACATTCTGTTTAGTCGACTGCCATGTGATTGGACTTTCATTGAGAAAGAATATCACCCTGGTTGTACTCTTCCTTGTATCAACATCACCGGCATAGTCGCTATCACTAAAACATGTCAAGCACACTTCCTCTGCCTTCTTTCTGCCGAACCAAACTCCCCAAGTCTTGGTTCCTTCAATGTAGCGCAGAATATGTTTCACAACCACCAAATGGTCTTCTCTTGGGTCTTCCAGAAAGCGACTCACATACCCAACAGCAAAGGCCAAATCTGGGCGGGTATTTACCAAATACCGCAGACTCCCAACGATGCTCCTGTAGGCTGTAGCGTCGGCTAAGGGGGGTTCTGAACTGAGCTTGCTGAGTTTCAGCTTTGTCTCCATGGGCACTTGGCAGGGATTACAACCTGCCATTCCACTTTTCTCCAAAATCTTGACAGCATAGGCACCTTGACTAAGTGAAATGTCGTCCCTTTGCTTAACTTCAATACCGAGGTAGTAATGGAGCAACCCAAGATCACTCATCTTGAAGGCTACTGCCATCTCCCCTTTGAACTTTTGGATGTCACTTCTGCTAGCTCCCGTGATCACCAGATCATCGACATACACTCCAACCACCAATTGTATGTCGCTCTTCTTTCTGATATAGATAGCATGTTCTGAGGGGCTCCTCCTGAACCCAAAAGACAGCAGCGTGCTGTCCAACTTCTCATTCCAAGCCCGGGGTGCTTGGTGCAATCCGTAAAGTGCCTTCCTCAGCTTGAGCACCTTGTGCTCCTGGCCAGCCACCACAAAACCAGCCGGTTGTTCCACATAGACTTCCTCTTGAAGATCTCCATTTCGGAATGCCGATTTGACATCCATGTGGTGCACCTCCCATCCTTCACTTGCTGCAAGGGCAATGAGCAAGCGCACCGAGTCCAATCGAGCCACTGGGGCAAACACCTCACCATAGTCAATACCATGCCTTTGAGCATACCCCTTTACCACCAACCGTGCCTTGTACTTGGATATGGCTCCATGCTCATCTCTTTTCACCTTAAAGACCCATTTCAAGCCAATCGCCCTCCTCCCAGGAGGAAGATCAACAAGGAACCATGTCTTGTTTTCTTCTATGGACTCCATCTCCTCTCTCATGGCCTTCTTCCAGCTGGGACTGTGTTCGGCTTCACTAAAAGATGTGGGCTCATCTAAGCTCACGGCATGCAGTTCCTCCAACACTCTTGACACAAAGCCTGGTGGAGAACCCGACCCAAGGATGTTGTCCATCTTCCTGAACCGGAGTTGTTCACCCTCATCGTAGCAAGCATCGAGGTCTTCATCGTCAACACCTGAGGGGGGAGAGACAAACTCCACTATCTCTCCTCCTTCGGATCCTCCCGGTGTCCTTGCCTCCGAGGCAAGTGGCGAAGGAGGGGGGGTCTGTTCGGTGTCCGAAGGTGCTGCTCCATGCCCCCCGCCAACACCCTCACCTGCCGGTATGCCCTGTCCAACGATAGTGTACTCCACTGTGAAGACATCGTCATGGTTATTCACCATGTTGGAGTCGGACACCGTGCTCCAATCCCACTGAGCCTGCTCATCAAAGACCACATCCCGTGTCACATGGACACTCTTGGAGATGGGATCGTAGGTCCGATAAGCCTTTGTTCCCCTCTCATACCCGACGAAGATCATCTTGCGACCTCGATCTTCCAACTTCTTCAAGTGAGGCTTGGTGTTGCGGACGTAGACGATGTAGCCGAACGTCTTGAGATGATGTACGGCAGGCTTCTTCCCGTACCAAGCCTCAAATGGTGTCTTCCTTTCCACACTCTTTGTCGAGCACCTGTTCAACACATAAACAGCCGTGCTTACCGCTTCACCCTAGAACCATCCAGGGAGCCCCTTCGCCTTGAGCATGCTTCTTGCGGCTGCCACAACCGTCCCATTTCGGCGTTCAACCACGCCGTTCTGTTGTGGACTATATGGCGCCGTGAGTTGCCGGCTGACGCCATCCGCTGCGCAGTACTCCGCAAACTCGACCGAGGTGAACTCACCACCTCAATCAGTTCGGATAGCCTTCAACTTGACTCCCGACTCTCCTTCAGCTCGCGCTTGAATCTCCTTGATGGCAGCCGCTGCACGATCCTTTGAAGGAATCGCGGCTACCCACATGTACCTGCTCAAATCATCCACCAACAGTAAGAAATATTTATTCCCCCTTGGTGTTGCTGGCGTGATGGGGCCGCACAGATCCCCGTGCACCAATTACAGGAGCTTCTTCACCCTGAACTCCGCTTGCGTGGGGAAGGAGGTGCGCCTCTGCTTACCCGCCTGGCAAGCTTCGCACACCCTCTCTACTTGGCTGATCTCTGGTAGCCCTCGGACCAGTGTTAGAAAAATCGGTGATCGGTAACTGATCGGTCAACCACCGAGTAAGGATTAATCGGTTAATCGGAGATTAACTGAATTAATCGGTCGATCAATTAATCGGTTAATATAATAAATCATGTGTTCATAGTCAAAATATATATACTTTTCAAAAGAAGTTTAGCTATTTATGTGTCTCACATTGTCTCTTCCTCTCTCTTTTTATTCTTTCTCTACCTGTCTTTTCAACCTTTTTCACATCTTTCTCCCTAGACTGTGCTAGAGCTCTCTTTTCTACTTTTTCTAACATCTCTGCCGGCGCTCTTTCTTTTTCTCATCTTTCTACAGAAAGCTGCTGCTCTCTCTTGTCACCTCCTGCTTCCATCTTTGCTGCTGCTCTCTCTTGTCACCTCCTGCTGCCATCTCTCTCACATCCTCTCTTTTCATCACGCCGTGTTTATATATTTTGTGCCCCGTTTATTTCCTGCCTCCTCTCCATTTCTCCTCAGACCCAGCTCATTCTTTTCACTCCTCTCCTCTCTCCTGTTCTCCGCTGAAGCTGAAGAATGCCAGCATGAACTAAGGTGGGAGCAAGACAGGCGTGCGCTTGGGCGGGAGGGGAGCCGGCGACGCGCGCTCGGGCAGGAGGGGAGCCGGCGACGCGCGCTCGCGCGGGGACGACGGCGGGATGGCTGGGCGGCGGACGGCGGGGCGGTGGGCACTGCTCGACGTCCAGATCTGTCCTGTGGCGCTCGCGCGGGAGGGGAGCCGGGCGACGACGGCGCTTGCTGCGGGGACGACAGCGGGATGGGTGGGCGGCGGACAGCGGGGCGGCGGGCACTGCTCGGCGTCAGGTGTTTGACCGGGAGAGAGGGAAGAGGGGGAAACCCCTATTTTTTTGCAGCTCTCAAGGCCGGACCGATTAATCGGTTCGGGTTGACCACCGATTAATCGGTTTGACCGACCGATTAATCGGTCCACCGATTTTTGGCCGATTTCAGCGAAAATTAACTGGACCATGGCCGATCACCGATTAATCGGCCGATTAATCGGCTGATCGGCCGATTTTTTCAACACTGCCTCGGACTAGCTCCTCCCGAGCCAGCTTCCTCGGTGCAGCCATGTTGACATGGCCGAACCTCTCATGCCACCGCCACGCCACCTCGTCATCTCTTCCTCGCACCGCCATGCAGACTGGTGGTGCTATCTTGATGTGGAGCATGTACAACCGATCTTCTGCTCGCGACACCTTTGCTAGCAACTTGCCATCGGGCTCGTGGATTCTCATTGTGCCGGCTTCTATCTTGATGTGATACCCCTCCTCATCAAGTTGCCCGATGCTCACGATGTTCGAGGTCAAACAGGGTATGTAGTAGACTCCGGCGAAGCATCGATGATCTCCATTCCGGCACACGAATGAGACCATCCCACGGCCCTCAATCCGAGCCACTGAGTCATCACCGAACCGAACAGTGCCTAGCACTTCCGTGTTCAGCTTTGAAAACGCGACTCTAGACCCGGACATATGATTTGTCGCGCCAGTGTCCAGAATCCACGCCTCCGCCTCATTCTCCACCTCTTCTCCGAGCTGGGTGAAGACCCTTTCTTCCCGGATCTCGACTTGAGGCTCCTCCAAGCCTCTGCATGGTGCCTGCCCTACCAGTTGCAATGGCAGGCCGGCCCTTTGTAGTGGAGCCGCCGATGACTCCGCCGACTCTGTGCTGGCGACGGGGCTGATGACCGTCGGCGAGGCCCTGGCGACGAGGAGAGAAGCCTCCTCCTCCTCCTTGACCGCATGGGCCTGCTCCTTCTTGGGCTTCGAGCGACACTCGCGAGCCCAATGTCCCAGCTTGCCGCACCTCCTGCACTCGTCTCCACCCTTGTTGGACTGTGGACCACGGCCGCCGCGCCCGCGTCGTCCTCCCCCTTGGCGTCCACCTCCCGAGCCTCCGCCAGAGTGGTTTTCCGCCTCCTTCCTTTGCCGGGCAGCCCATTCCTCCTCCGTGAGGTAGAGCCGCCTGTCGTGCTGCAACGATCCCGGAGCATCCTCGAAGGTCTCCTCGGTTGCCTTCAACCGCCCCACCAGATCCGAGACGGTGAGGGTCGACACATCAAGGAGCGTGGTGATGGCGAGCACGATCTGCTTGAATCGTGGTGGAACGCTGCGAACGATCTTCTCCACGATCTTGCTCTCCTCGATTCCCGCATCGAGGGTGGCGAGCGTCGTCACCATTCCGTTGAGGCGCAACGCGAAGTCTTCGATGGTTTCACCATCGTTGAACGTCGCCAAGTCGAACTTCCGCCGCAGTTGAACCGCAGCAGACTTCTTCACGCGGTCGTTGCCGACCTACATCTCCGAGATGGTCTTCCAGGCCTCCTTCGCCGTGTCCTTGTCGGCAATGGAGGACACCATCTCTGGTGGCACCGCGCTACAGAGAGCGTCAAGTGCCATCATCTCCTCCTGCACGTCGGCACCGCCCTGCTCGACGACGTGCCAAAGCGCCCTCGCTTTCAGCTTCACCTTCATCAGCAGCGCCCATTCGGAGTAATTGGTCTTGGTGAGGACGGGGTAGCTACTCCCGCCGCCCACCTCACGGATCACCCTCTGGACAACAACGCTGTTGTTGGTGGAGCTCGAATTGACTGACGCCTGCCCTTCCATTCGGCCTCCCCGGTCCGCAAACCGGCTCTGATACCACTTGTCAGGAACACGCCGGAGAGGAGGATCTCGCCGACGAGTACCCGGCCAAACAGGAACCGAACAGAAGTAGGAACAGGATGTTTTTGGGCTAACTTTGGCACTCAGCCATGACTCCCTTCATCAGTTTATATAGAGCAAAACATGGCAATGTTTGATACATAGCAAGGGATTATTTAGGCCCTTAATTATCTCAGGATAGACTACCAAATATAGAGGACTGCCAAATATAGACTAAGCCATTATGGAAAGACATAAACTAGGAAACCATAAACTAGGAAACCATAAATTTAGCACCCAAGGATTACTTTCCACAAAATATTCTTTTTATATGCTACTCATCTAGTGTTTTGTTTTTGTTAGAGAATATGTTTCTTGTATTAGAGATGAGAATCAGGATACGCCCTGAGACTCAACAGAATTCTAACAGAATCCCAGACTTGCAAGACAAGCAAGCCGGTGGACATGCCAACTGGCACAGTACTGGACATGCCAACTGGCACAGTACATTACAAAACACAGTAATGTCTAACAGTTTTAATAGTCCTCAAATTGTGCCAATCCCCATGCAATCAAGTAGCAGAACTGGGCCACTTATGAGTTATCTGTACAGCAACGTCAGCACCCATTATTATTCTTGTTCAACAGAAAGCAATCAGCACAAGCACAAACACATTGTAGTTGGCAGTGATTCTATTGTATGTAATTAATTTGCTTTCTGAATCAAAACAAAAGGAAACAATGATGGTACGTCATATACATACTCTTCTAGCCACCACTGCCAGTCTAGCAGACCTAACACTCTGTTGTGCTTGCTCAACAGCCTTGCTGCCACCGATGAAATTTGGATGAGATGTGTTTATGTAATCCGCCTGAACAATAATATCATTGCAGGTTGTCATATGAAAAATATATTATCATATTTAACTATCTAAGCTGAAACAGTGAGCAAAATCAAGAGTAAATCAGGAAAAGATAATAATTAGCTATCAATGGGTCAAACACTAGCTGAAATGGAATAACTTGCTTTCTGCGTATTTCAAAGTTACAAAATTGTTGGTGTGGGGGTTATCAATATTCAATAGCTATGGAAGACTGGCTTCAAATATTGTTAGTGCCTTAGTGGCATATTTCTAAACTCCAATGGCTACCAGGAAAAATCGTGAACCATTAGATTCGACCAACAAGAAGATTTTTACCTCCATCTCAATAATGTGTGCTATCATATCCTGTGCTGGCTTAAGCCCATCCCGTAAAAACCTCCCAATTACTTCATCCATGCTCCTGCGGAGTAGAGGAAATTGTTGCAGCTCAACAGAAAGACACAGATGGCTCATCTACAGCAAAACAGAACTTGTCAACTCAAGGAGTAACAAGAGAAACAATATATCAGAAGTTCAGCATGTTAATGGATGCTGTTTGTGCAGTAATTAGTGAACCAGATAAATGTGTCAAATTCAGTCTCAAACATATTTTACAACTATAAGTGTCATATTAAGGAAAAGTATGTCTAGTAAGATACACTAGGCATTAGCATGTGATAACACCGGACAAGTGCCAGAAAGGTCATTAGCTGTATGGTTGTCAGATCTAACCTTTAATAGCTCGTCATATATGAAACCCGCACACTGAAGGCTTGGATCAAGCAATCTGCTGATCTGCCTGCGTACAAGGACTTCAAAAGGTACCTGCAAAATGTTAGCAAATGAAAAATTATTAGCTAAACTGCACATCATCCATAAATTGTTCCTTCCAAGAAAATGCAATGGCATACCTCAGGCACAAACAAAGCACTCCTAGGGCCGGTTGCATTTTGTATAGCCATACGGATGTCTTCATCGGTAACATCCTCACAAGGGTCAACATCCTATGTAACACAAGGTTTATGGCTTTATTATAGCATGAATGATGTAGCACAGCATAATGAGAAGGTTCATGCTAGAACATGCAACAAATCGCAAACCTCTAAGCTTTTAACATATATAGATTGAAAAATATAATGGATCCTTGCTCCACCAGAAAGCTCAATTGTTGATATGTCCTCATTTTTTCCTTCCACCATTGACGAGAAAGCTACAACATAAACATGTTTTCAAGTTTTTTCAGGAACATTTACAACTTTTAAAAAGGCACAATAAAAAACTGGATAAGACTTAAATAAAAGAAAAAATACATGATAAAACCTATACAAAAGATGGCTTCTAATCATATATATGGTATCAGTAACACAATTCCTCTACAAAAAACACCACAATTAACCATGGTTCAAAAAATACATTCAGGACATTATAGGACTTAAACAAAAGAATAACTACATGACTTCTAAACAAGTAAACATATATATAATCTTCATAGCACAGTTGTTCATGGTTCAAAAATTACCTTCACAGTACTTAGCTAGAATGTTCAAAAGCTTGGCACCTTGCCCAGCCTGCAGTCATGAAACACAGAGATGGGCCATCAACAAAGTAACTGAGAACACAGATGAATCAACCTGATTTTTCTCAGGTCCTAAATAAACAAAGTCAGACAATATCACTTGTTAAAAATCATTTCAAACAAAAGTTTAAGCTTATATCACTTTGACCAAAGAATGTTACATTCAAACCAAACCTTGGACTCGACTGGATCACCATAAAAGGACAGCTCCTTAGCAGTAGCTGTCAATTGAGAACTTATGCGAGACTTCAACCCAGGCAGAACAGTCTTTATATGTTGAACCAAAATCTGAAACATATACATGTATTTTCTTTTAAATTGCAACATAAAAATGAAAGTTGCAATATTAACAACTGATATTCAATTATAAAAATACCTGATTTAGCTTCTTTGCTAATTGTGATATACCACAGTACTGAGCAAGATTATTGTATGCCTAAAAAGTTGAGAAAAGGTGCATTTCACAAACATGTAAAAAGAATATAAGCCCTTAAGTAATAATGAAGATCATTGCAGCCTACTGGATGTGTACGGAAAAAACTTTCTTCACGAGCCAGAGCCTCCTTGATACTAAGGTCTGATTTGATATCCTGCATCATTGAGAAAGCTATAATGTAGACAGATCACAGAAAACTTTTAGCATGGAAAAGAAGCTTAACACTATTGTAGAAGCACTTCTCCAAGATTAATATCTGGAGGAAGAGGATCACATCATGACACGTGCATAATAATTACTAGGGCAAAATTCTAGAATAGTCTTTGATTATGAGGTACTAAAACCATTGAGATCCAGAGCTATGGTTATTAATCATTATTTATCAATTATCAACAAGTAGCAGGCAGTACCACAAAACTACTTCATCTGGAAGTTCTGGTTATCATACATAATGAGATCAGTCACAAGTCATCACAAAGTTAGATCACTGTTTCACCATCACCAAATAGCAATGCAGTAGGATCATGCAGATGTGCTTTTAAATTTAAATTAAGTTATGCAGAGCAATTTTAAATGAAGTACCTGCTGACTGCGGTTTACCACACCAAACGTAGCCTAGTCGCAATGGGATCACATTTCCCAGCAAAAAGTTCCGAGCATCAGTGCCCCTGTCCATTATGTCGAGCTGAAAGATAATAGAAATGAAGCGAAGATCAGAGTGGGATGGTATGAACACGATTATTATCTAATCCAGAACAGGAAAAACTTAAGGTTCAGGTATCAGGATCAAACCTTTGTGATAACACCAATTGTTCGAGAACCTACAAGAACAATGAATTGACCTATTAAAATTTTCTACTGGAATACATATAAAATTTACAGTGCATACCATCAGGGTCAGCATTTCGAGCAATTTGAAGAGCATCAGAATTTGATAAATCTGCATTTGCTGGCGAAACAGCCAAGATGATACATGTCTTGTGCTTGATATACGACAATATCATAGTCCTTATCCTGGCCTCAATGTCAGTTGGTTGGTCACCGACTGGCACCTTAGTTATTCCAGGCAAATCAACCAGCGTGATGTTTAGAACATTTGGTGAGTATATCTTCAATCGTATCTGCTTATCTGACACACCCTTGTTACCACCTGCCTCCCTGTCCGTTTCTGCCTGCATTGATGAGGAGGGACGTTTAACGGTACCCTATGGTAGAATCTGTTGAACACTTGCATGCATTGGCATATATTAACTAAAGAAACCAGCATAACTGAATCAATACAAGGATACCAAACAAACAATAGTGTTGTCTAGCAGATACTGAAAACAAAATATTAAATCAAAAGCACTATTGAGCACACTTCTCTGGTCCTGAATTTTTAGTTAAACACTAAACTCTCCAAACAGTTCTTCATGGAAACCACTGCAAGCAATGTCAATTAATCAGGTTAGGATAAGCACCAACAAATACACACTGGACCACGTGGCCTCCTCATTCAAGCACATCATTAAGACATTCAAACTAACAGTATACCCCGAGGCTGAATGCACAAAAATCTAAAAGGCACTTGTAAATCAAATAGACATTGGATAGTTGGATATGGCATTCTATAGCATACAATTTCGAAAAATTACCAACAGGCAACAGCACAAGTCAACCCAGAAAACGGCTACAGAAAATATGATCACCCCTAAACCTGACCATGGAAACATGGTCCACAAGGGTGTTATCTCCCAATCCAACCTGGGAATGGTAGATAGTACTCAGTTGAACTAAAACTATATACTGCAGCACATAGATCAGAAACCCCAGAAAGTTACTAATGATTCATCCAAACAGTCCCTGAAACTAGTAAAGTACCATCACAACAACATTGACAGTGAAATCACGAATAGTACAGTACACTACGTGCATAACCATAGCTAAAACCAACTTTGTCGAGTGATTAACCATTCAAACGCCCAAATCAATCATCGACTGGAGATGGAGAATGCGAGGGAGGGGAGGGGAGGGGAACCTGGATCTCGCGGCGGATTTCGCGGAAGTCATAGAAGCGGCGTCCGGGCAGGTGAAGGAACTCGCCCCACTCGTCGGCCTCGGCGTCAGCGGGGCGTCGCGGCTGGTGCACGAGCTGTAGCACGAGGGGGCGGCGCGTGCATATGTCGGAGCCCCGCGGCAGGAAGTCGCGGCCGACGAGCGCCTCGAGAACGCTGGACTTGCCGCTGCTCTGGCTCCCCACCACGGCGACCTGCGGCAGGTCGATCGTGGAGCCGCTCCCAAGCTGCGAGAAGATGTCCTGCAGCTTGTTCACGATCGGGATCACCGACGACCCCACCGCCGCCGCCGCGGCAGCCGCCGTGGACGCGGCCGTTGACGGCTGCGCGGAGGG
Source organism: Zizania palustris (assembly GCA_019279435.1). Taxonomy (NCBI): domain Eukaryota; kingdom Viridiplantae; phylum Streptophyta; class Magnoliopsida; order Poales; family Poaceae; genus Zizania; species Zizania palustris. The sequence goes on from JAAALK010000282.1 coordinate 9,898,291, forward strand.
GTAGTGACCGTCCTCCATCAGAGAGAGGGAGGGCTCCGCCGGCCGCCGCTAGTCCTAGGGTTTGGGGGGCGGAGGAGGGGGAGGGGGAGGGGGAGCGAGGGGATCCCTAGATTGAAAGCGCTCGCGTGATTAGAGGTATTCGGCTCATCTAATCACCGACTAACCAGCATGAATCCGACGGTGCTGAGCTTCTTTTGATTGCTCGAGGTAAATCTCACTATGAGAGAAATTACACATTTACCTGAAAGTTTAGGATGTTTATACATTTAAACCATTGCTAAATAGACTTGATATTTTGCCCCACCCTTGATATGTAACCTTGTTAATTTGTCTCATCTCTAATTTTCTCGCTATTTTAATTACTTTTTCATTTTTCTATCCTAACGTCCCACCGCCTATCCTCTCGACACATCGCCACTGCCCAATCCCGTGCACCGCCGATGCCAGGTCGCCGCCGCCCAACCTTGCGCGTTGTTGCCAGTCCTACGCGCAACCGCCTCCCAGGTCGTCGCCACCACCGCCCAACATCATGCGTCGCTACCCAACCCCCGTGCGGTGTCGCTAGTCCCGCATGCAGCCCTGAATTCATCGGCCCCATGCATTGCCGTCGCTAGCCTCCGTGCCATCGCCCTCATACTTGTTCCTTCTACCGCTTTGTAGCTGCTGATTTGAGAATCCTGCTTGTCGACTGCAGCAGTCAGCCCCTCAGTGTCGTCCGATCTCAATCGCATGGACGTGCGAAGGGGGCTTCGCACCGGTGGGACTTACTTCGCAGGAGGCTTTGGAGAGAGAAGGGGGTTTCGCACCGTCCGATCAAGATCGGATGGCTGCGAAGCCGACTGCCCTCTACAGTCACCCCTCCAACTGCAGAGGAACTGCTCCCGTAGCTGCTGGTGTTAACGCGACAGCAATCTATCCATGGAATAAGAACAAACTGAAGGATAGAATTGATATTTGATGTGCTGAAAACAAAAAAATTGAATTAAAATCTATTGAAAATGATGTATACGTAAAATCTGCAAATCATTTCATCAAATTTTCCAATCCCGCCAACTATGAACAAATCTACAAGACCCCATTAACTTTGGGACATATTTGTCATTACCCCTCTCACTATGCTCATGAAGCCACCCAGCACTTGATTTTAAGTTTATCCCATTTGCACCCAGCTTCGGAGCTCATTTGGAACGCGAGAATTTTATAAAAATTTATAGGAATTATGCTAAATATTTCAAAATTCTTTTAAAAAACTTTGTTCAAAGGAGCCCTCTCTTATGCATGGCTAGCTCAGCTCGACCGTGCTCGTCGTGTACGTACGATTAAAGGTACGGAACAACAACTGCGTTGAAAAAAGAAGCCACCTGGCATCGCGTTGACAAGTGGAGGGTTAGAACAGACGAGCACATGCACGCCGGCCTCTTCGAATCAACAACACTCAAAGGTACGTGTTGGCACGCAGCTAGCTAGGCTGACCAGATTAGATTGCATACCATGGGCATGGCACGAGAGCTGATCATCTGTCAGAAGCGAGAACAATTCGTTGGAATATTGCGTAATTAGTACAAGTCGTCGCGTTGGGCATTGAGCAATCGAACTGACAACGTTTGACGAACACGAAAATGATCATTGATCGATCGATCTAAGTATACTTTACATGGACCACGTATTATAAAACATGTTTATATGGTCTTTAATATATATAGGACTCAGAGGCTCACAAAACAGCTTGCTAAAACTATTGTAAACAGTTTAAATTCTATACTTAAATGGTGAAAGCTATTAGTTATATAATTTATAAATGAAATATGAACATCATTTCTCTAGAGGCTAGTTTTCCGTTACTCCGTCCGCAAGCCTCGTATTGCCTCCCCACTTTCCACAAAAAACCAATCAAAACTTATACCCTATAAAAACCGGTGCCCCAACCGTCCCTGCAACGCACATGCATGCATGTGCGCGCAGAAACTTGCGCTTGGCTGCGTGAGAAAAAAAAAGAAGAAAAGAGGAAAAAGAAAAAAGAAGAAAAAAAGGAAAAAAATAAAAAACAAAAAACAAGAAAAAGAAAACTGTATTTATATTTCAGTATTTTAATTTATGTATTTTGCGCGGAAGTAAAAACCCTTAAATTTCTGAAAAAATCATGTAGAAACATAAATTTTGCGCAAAAACCCTATTATAAAATAATATTCTGTTGCAAAGCACAGGCCTCCGACTAGTTATTATGTATATTTTCATCGGTTAGATATTCATTAATTGCTTCTTACAATCTAAAGATCTGTAAACAAACCAATATAATACTAACTATTAGTTATTTTCATTATATATTATCGATAAATATTAAAACATTAACATACAAAAATATTTTTAAATATTAATCTACCTCCACAATATATATAACCTAAATATAAATATCTTATAATTATTAATTAAAAGTTATAAACATTAACTTTATAGATGTCTTATACTTTTTTTTAAACGATGTGGTTGATTTTTATCATAATATTTGATTAATTGTATGTTTTATTTAAAAATATTTTTAAATTTTTATTTTGTTATAATTTATTTTATTATTAAAGTTATTTAAAATATAAATTATATTTTTACATATTATACAGGATTTTTGAATAAACCAAATAATCATATGTTGTGTGATAAAGTCAACGACCTTATTTTGAAAAAAAGGAGTATTATATTTAGGAATATAGAACAGTCTCCAGCGATCCCATATAAATAGGTAGCGAGCTCAGCTGCTAGCTTCTCGCTGTGGATTGTGGTATGTGCTCTCGGCGATCGATTGGATCGCGTCGCGGCAAGGGATTCAGTTGGAGAGATCGATCGAGATGGGGTGGTCGTTGGGTTCGGGAATCGGGCGGAACCACGTGGTGTCGTCGTTCCTCGCCGGCGCCGCGCTGCCGACTCTGCTGCTCTTCGTGTTGGCCTCCGACAGGGTGGGCGAGCAGCTCGTGAGCATTTCCAGCTGGGGAAATGGAGCACTGCAAGCGCTGCAGGCAGCTGGTTCGGCTAATGCCTCAGCTGGCCACGCTGCTGCTCTTGCTCAAGAACAACAGGTAACACATCAGTACTGCTCCTGCTAATACAAACGTCAACGTGTTCCGGGATTATGTCATAATTAGGAAGCTAAGTGCGCATTTATGACTTAATGCTGCAGGAAAAGTTCCCCGGGCTGGCTAAGCTGCTGCCGGATGTGGCCACGGACGACAGGACGGTGATCATCACGTCGGTGAACGAGGCGTGGGCGCGTCCCGGCTCCCTGCTGGACCTCTTCCGCGAGAGCTTCAAGAACGGCGACGGGATAGCGCACCTCCTCGACCATGTCCTCGTCGTCTCCGTCGACCCCGCCGGCTTCGACCGGTGCAAGGCCGTGCACCCGCACTGCTACCTCCTCGAGGTCACGTCCGCGAACCTCAGCTCCGCCAACCGGTTCATGTCCAAGGGTTACCTCGAGCTCGTCTGGGCCAAGCTCTCTCTCCAGCAGCGCGTCCTCGAGCTGGGCTACAACTTCCTCTTCACGGTACGGTACGCGAGCTAGCTAGCAGCAAGCTCTGGCGACAAGCTCGAATGCTCGATTCGCGCATGCATGATTAATTCACCAAAGATGAAACATTCTCCTGGTAAATCAAAACCGTGTGTCAATTCAACTGTGCGTGCGTGCGTTCGTGCAGGACGCGGACATCATGTGGTTCCGCGACCCGTTCCGGCACATCAAGCTGTACGCCGACATGGCCGTCTCGTGCGACCGTTTCTCCGGCAACGCCGACGACGTGATCAGGAACGCGCCCAACACCGGCTTCTACTACGTGAAGTCGACGAACCGGACGGTGGAGATGCTGCGGTACTGGCAGGCGTCGAGGTCGAGGTTCCGGCCTGACCACGACCAGGGCGTCTTCAACTCCATCAAGCCCGAGCTCGCCAGCAAGCTCCACGTCAAAATCGTGTTCCTCGATACGACGCTCTTCGGCGGCTTCTGCCAGTACCGCGACGACGTGGACAGGGTGTGCACGATGCACGCCAACTGCTGCGTCGGGCTCGAGAACAAGGTGCACGACCTGAGGAACGTGGTCGCCGACTGGAAGAACTACACGAGACTGACGCCGCCGGAGAAGAAGGGTGCCAGGTTCAAGTGGACGTTCCCTGCCAAGTGCAAGGCGTCAATGTGATTGATGTCATATATAGCACGCTGCATGCACTGACACTGACAGCAAAATCATCCGTGTAATAAAAGTCCAAACCGGAATCCAGGTTGAGCTGCTATTCGTGACATATATAGCGTGTAGTTAATGTCATTTTTACCTTTGCACTAATAATTAACCACACATCATTAATGACCAAACCATTAATAATAATGAACATATATCTTTTGGTCACTAATGCTCAACCAAAAAGCTAGTCTAAAAATTCAGTAACAGGTGGAATTAGTCCACCTATCATCTTAATTACCATGGGCATGAGAGGAAGAAACGGAAGAAAATACGCGCCATGCAGATCGACGTAGTTGTCATCAGGCGCTTTGTCTCGAACGTACGTCAAATTAAACTAGTGTTAATTCGTTGCATGGCCTATCAGACTATCTATCAGCTGGAGCTGAGTCGTCCATGCATCTTTTTGACCATTATCGCAGCCGATCTTTTGACAAAGCAAACCATATGAATGCAATCCGTGGATTGGTCAAAAAATGAATCTAACCAGGCGTACGTAGTTTAAGACTTCAAGAGTAATCCCAACCCTCCTCCAACTAGTATTAGTCTTACACATTTAATATTAATAGGTTGACAAGTAGGAAAAAAAAGTAATTTGTCAAGCAAATTAACAAAGAGAGATGATAAAATACAAAAATCTTCACAACTAACTTTTAAGATAGAAATAAAAAAATTGGTTAAGAGATTGAAAGATATATAAAAAAATATAATACAAATCGGTACTAAGAAATCATGGTTGAAAGGATGGTTTATAAAGAAATCATATAAGAAATCGTGTGTTGAGATTGACCTAAGTGAGTGACAATAAAAACGATATAATAGTAGATAGCTAAATAACTAATAAGTTAGGCACCCTTCTTTTGGCCCACATTAATCTCAACAACATAAATAATCTGTTGTCTAAAAAAATCTAAGAATTTCGATGTCCTATTATAAACAAGTTCTGAAATACGAGTTTATTATAAATATATCAGCAGTTGATAACGCTAAACCTACAATTCTTGATTTTCTTCAAAATTTTGTATATAGTAATTTCTAAAAAAAAATGTATAGTATTGTGATAAAATCTCAATGAAATTTTATAAATAAGCCTAGGGCTCAACTCCTGAGGTCCGATTGACCCAACTAAAGGCCTGTTTGGTTGGCAAAGTATGACAATATATTTTCTCACCACAAGTGTGGTTGCCACACTTGTAACGTGATAAATTATAGCTGCCAACCAAGCAATCCCTAAGACTGTGAGCCGATCTATCTCTATTACTCTTCTATGTATAATACGTAAAAATATTATATTATATATAGACTTTTTTGACAGTACCTAGCCTCCACTTCACAGCAGCATCTCCACCGTCCGGTTCGTCGACGGCGTCGCCGGAGAAACGGTCGAACGAGATGGTGCCGGAACCACGTCACGTCACGTCCACGCGTACGCAGGCACTGATGCACGGCTGAATCAACCAACACACGGTTTTAATTTACCGGAAGAAAATCCCACCTAGGAAAAAATCATGCGCGAATCGAGTTTGCAGCCAAAGCTAGCAAGCTCAAATAGAGATCTGGTGATCCACCTTCGTAACGTTAAAAAGAAACTCTATACCATACCATGGGATCTACATTAAACGGTACAAACCACGACTTCGTATGACGGTTGGAAGGAACGATGCGAGAGAAACTGCTTCACGTATGAACCGTGAACCGTGAAGAGGAAGCTGTAGCCGAGTTCAAGGTACGCACGCAGTTGGCAGAGCTGATGTTAGTCGACTTGACTCGAGGAGTTTTCTTATAAAAATATCGTGTATTTGAGATTTAAAAGTTGGTATGTCATCTAGTTTGTTTTTTAAAAGTTCAACCATTTTTTAAATTTCGAATAAAAATATATTATTATTTTTTTAAAAAAAACTATAGCTGTTGTAATTTAACTATTTGACACTTTTATCGTTGTCACCTCTTCAAATGTCACCCTTATCGTTGCAATTATTTTTTTGTCACTCTCTTCGTGAGCCAATTAATTTTTTGTGACTCGGTGTCCAGTCACTTGCCATGTCATCTGCCACATCACATTTTTACCACCTCACGCCGTCACGTCATCATCTTCCTCAAACTCCTCCGGCCTGCGCCCGCACGCCGCCGCCACCGCGCCCGCGCGCCTCCGCCCCCGTGCCCGCCACGCGCGGGGCAGCAGGGGCAGAGGCGCGCGGGCGCGGGTGCGGCGGGGGCTGCGGCGCGCGGGCGCGGTGGCGGCGGGGCGGCTGCGCGCGGGCGCGGCGGCGACGGGCGCCGGCCGGAGGAATTTGGGGAAGATGATGACGTGGCGGTGTGAGGTGGCAAAAATGTGATGTGGCGGATGACGTGGCAAGTGACTGGACACCGAGTGGCAAAAAATTAATTGGCTCACGAAGAGAGTGGTAAAAAATTAATTACAACGATAAGGGTGACATTTGAAGAGGTGACAACGATAAAAGTCGCAAATAGTTAAATTTCCGGGTTTATGCCTGTTGCCTGCGAGGTGTCATGGCGAGAGGCGAGTCCTCGGCCAAACCGGAGGGCGGAGGCGGGGATATCGCCGGCGAGAGTTTTCTCCAATGGCTGGCGGAAGCAGCGTCCGGCGATCTGTGGCCGCCGCAAGGAGCCGTGGGAATACCTCCGGCTCAGAGCCGGGGCCGGAAACACGCAGGCCCGCCGCCGCTGCTGCAACTGCGCGGCGCCGTGGCCGTGGCGACCATGGCTCCAGGCTCCCTGGCTCCCTGCGACTCATGGAGGTTTTCTATTAGGGATCGTCGCTTCCGTCGCCCTCCTCGCCGAGTCGCCGTCTCCTTCGTGGTGTATACCGGCGGGTGGAGAGAGCAGGTGGATGATGGGGAGGGCGAGACGTCGCTGCGCAGGGTCGTGCGCTCTGTCACGCCGCTCGACGCGTCCAGGATGATGGATCTGCCTCAGGTGATGGCTTAGATTGGAAAGGCCCTGAGAGCGCGGAGGAGACCCGACCGTCACCATCCGCCACGGCGCACGTCGTCGCTCGCAATCGCAAGAAGGACAAGGACAAGCTCTCCGACCATACTAGACCAGGTGCGCCCCGCCACCACCGCCCTGGTTCCCGCCGACGGCGCCCTCGTCCTGCTCCTAGTCTTCGCTGTGCCAGCCACTTTCCTCTACCTCATCTCCGCGCCCGCCGCCTCCCCCAGCCTCGTCGTCAACATCTTTAGTTCTTTGTGCCCTTCTTCTTGTCGGTCCGCTTTAACGTCCACGGCCGGAACATGACCGATCCTGAGACCGAAACCGGCCTCCTCCTCCAGGTGCCGTATGTAAATCTCACATTTCCCCTCTCACTTGTTCTGATAATTCTGTCGCCTGAGCCTGTGTTCGATGATCTTTGCGGATAAGCAGAGTCAAGTCTGTGCAAAATTTTCTTCTAAAAAAAAAGTCTGCGCAAAATTGTGTGCTGTTCATCCATGTCAAATGATCAATTTTCCCAAACCATTTTTGTATCCACTTGGGGAGAGACGGCTGGAAGCAGCCATTAACTGAATTTCCTAAAGCTATACTAACACAGTTGAATTATAATACATATATATATATATAGAGAGAAGATTACCGTGAATATTGAATTGATTGCAAACCTTGGAGGTTGGTAAAAGAAATCAAGAAGTCTAAAGATAAGAATAGACTACATATAAATCCAGTCCTATCTAATATCCTCAACTACCATATATATTCTAAACTACCATATACTCTAACAAGCACATCGCTAGAGCAGACTTATTGGAGAGCCATTGAACATAGATGAGCACACTGAAGATGACATGTGGATGCAAAACTACCTGGCTCTGGAAAATGTTCTCATTTCTTGGTGTTACAATGTCATCAGATATTTAGCAATAATGGTGTCCCCAAATTCTGATAGACCTCACACACAAAAAAGTCCGCTACTTTTCTTTTATCTATAATCTATATTATACAATGTGGCGTTTTCCTTTTCTGGCACTATAGTAAATTGAGTTAGTTCTACAATGTTGGAGAATTAGCTACTCTGATTGGTTTCTTATGTGCTTATGGTAGTTTTAGGGTTCTTCGGTGTATCGTGATCATTATGGCAAAGCAGTATGCTTTGATAACCACATTTCTTGTCACTGGTGCGCAGCATGTTGCCCTGTAATAGTTTCATTGTGGCCAATTTCTACATGATAGAGTATATTAGGTAAAACAATTTCATAGAGCCATAATTAAACTGATTTATTTTTAGTTTTTTGTTTTTATAGGTTGAACTTATGGACATCTTATGAATGTCTAAATGTTGGCAGCTATCTGCCGGCCGTGATCACGAGATTCCCATGCATCACCCAAATGCTTTCAGGTTTCTGCATGATGTGGTGAATACGTCTATTCTTATAGTTGCAGACTTTGGAAGATACAGAAAGGAATTGGCTTCCTTGAGGAAAGATGTTGTGGGCTTGTGGCACCTTATGTGCATTTTGCGGATTCCTTCCTCGAAGATGATCGACCTGATCCCTTTGAAGCTCGTCCTACACTGGTTTTCTTTCGAGGTCATACAATCAGGAAAGATGTATGGAATCAATTTATTAATTTCCTTCTCTGATCAATCTTGCTTTTCTTATTTAGTTCAGCGTTTATTTATGTTAGAACCGTTCTCAACATAAATAACAACCTGATTTTTGAGTTCCAAGAATGTGACATTTTTGGGTTCATTTTCTTCGAGAGGGGAAGATCCGTGCAAAACTCGCCAAGGTACTAAAAGGCAAAGATGGTGTGCTCTTTGAGGATATCTTTGCCACAGGCGAAGGCATTAAAACAGTAAGGCATCTAAGTCATTTTGTATCTGTGGTTTCCCGATTTTTTTTTAATTAGTATTTTTTGATTTTTTTTCAAATATGTATGCCGGATTCAAAAAACTGAAAAACTAGTATCCAGTCGGCCGACTGGGGGCCAGTAGGCCGATGGACGGCCGACTGGCGCCCGGAACGCGCCACGCAGCGCCTGCGCCCGCGCCCTGGCCCTCTCCTGTGCCCCCGTCGTGCCCGCGCCGCGCCCCCTCGCGTCCTGGCCCCCGCGCGCCCCACGTCCCCTCGCCTCCCGCGGGCTCGGCGAGGGGGCGCGGGAGGCGAGGGGGCGTGCAGGGGTTGGGACGCGAGGGGGCGCAGCGGCGGCGCGCCGCGGTGCGTTCCGGCGCCAGTCGGCCGATAGATGGCCGACTGGCTGCCATGTGACTCCAGTCGGCCGACCAAGTGCTGACTGGCCCCTAATCGGCACTTGGTCGGCCGACTGACCCCTAGTCGACACTTGGTCGGCAGATTGGATACTAGTTTTGCAATTTTTTGAATCTGACATACAAATTTGATTTTTTTTTTAAAAAAATTATTATTATTTTTTAAAAAAATCGTGGTTTCCCCCTCACCGTATGACTTCAAAATGTATATTGCATATGGTTTTAGTATGCAGAGATTATTTAACTCTTTCCTGTAGTGGCTTCTTTATAAAAGCTCGTGCCATTTACAAATGGGGAATTTGATCATATATATTCTCTTTAAATGAAAATTGATGATTTATCTTTCACATCTCAATAATATATGAGGTCCACTTAGGTATATGATATGTGGGTTAGGAGAGTAAATACTCGATTTTCATCTAACGAAGAGTATATGATCAATTTTTCAGTTACAAATGGTTTACTCCTCACAGTCTACAGAAAGCATGCAGTCATCAAAGTTTTGTCTCCATCCTGCGGGGGATACTCCTTCCTCGTGCCGCCTATTTGATGCGATTGTCAGTCATTGTGTTCCTGTGATTATTAGCAGTCGGATCGAGCTCCCTCTTGAAGATGAGATTGATTACGGTGAATTCTCCGTTTTCTTCTCCATTGAAGAAGCTCTAAGGCCTGATCATTTGCTCAACCAGCTCAGACAGATCCATAAAACCAAGTGGGCTGAGATGTGGTCAAAGCTAAAAAAATGTTTCTCATCACTATGAATTTCAGTATCCACCCAAGATGGGTGGTGGTGTGAACATGATATGGAGGCAGGTGAGGCACAAACTCCCTGCAGTTAATCTTGCAGTTTCTTGATAGCCTGACCATTTTACTGCCTTTTTAACTTCTGATGGAAACTTCTTACACGGACACACGGTTAGTTTTGCAGTGTTCATACGTACAGGCTGGTTTGGGCGATGGAACTTTCTTCAAGTTGTTCGGATCCTGCACAGAAAGTTCTGATGGAACCTTCTTCAGCTTGTTCGGGTCCTACACAGGTTGACAGGTACACTTTTGCTTAAACAAATTAAGCTGCCAATTCTGAACCTGCTGTTCTGGTTTTATTAGTTTAAAACGCGGAAAAAAAGGTTGCTGAAAATTATCGAATGTCAGGAACGTTCCTTCCGAGTCAGATCCGGATCATAATTGTTTATCTCTTTATCTACATTGACTTGACTTGACCGTACGCGATCAAAATACAATTCCTTTTATGATGAAAAATTTGTTATGGACACTGCTAAATGTAGTATCGGTATCTGCGGTGATATATGCGCAAAGTGATGCTCTGCGACACCTTACATTTATGTGACAATTTGCTAATGGATTTTGTTGACACTATTTTTTTTATTTTGAATGTCTTAGAATAAAAACATTCATAATTGTCAAATTGACAAGTAAGGGGTTGTTTATTTAATCCCCTTGGGGAAGGGGATTGGGGGGATTGGGAGGGATTAGAGGGGAATTATAGTAATCCCCCTCAATCCCTTTCAATCCCCTCCTAACCGAACATGCGGATGCACTATAGCAAATCCCGGACTCTTACGAGGTGTCTTTCATCTTCTATTTATCTACTTTAAAGTTAATGTTTATACTATACTCCCTCCAGTTAAAAAAAACAAGTCATTTTAGATATAATTTTAAATACCAATGAGTTATTAATTAGTATATATTTTTCTTGTTTATCCTTGTTAAATATAATGTGGTAACAAAGATAGCATAGAAAATAAGAAAGAAACAATATTATTTGAGGGGTATAAACGTCTAAAATGCAAAATAAATATAAAATGACTTGTTTTAGTTAATTCTTGATACAAGCCTAAAATAATTTGTTTTTTGTGTATCTGAGGGAGTACATGCTAAGCCTTTAAGATGACGTTTGGTTCAGGAATCTGGTAGATCGGAATGGTTCCATTCCAGATTCTAAGAATGGAATGGATTCGCTTCATGTTTGAAAGTAAGAATGAAGTCACTTTGTTTTTGTTTGGTTATAGAATCTGGTAAAATGAAATGGTTCTATCTCTTCTTTGGTTCAAGAGCGGCAGAGGAGATGAGAAAAAATGCAGATGGCGTGGGAAGCGTGGGAGGTGAGCCGTTCGGTGGATTTTTTGGGGACTGATGGTAGAAATATTCTTTTTTATGAGCCGTTTCATTCTATATCATTTTAAGTCAAACACATGTAAAATAAAAAAAAGAGCTACTCACTTTCTCCTATCCTCGTAACTCCTGAGTCCTAAACCAAACACCATCTCAGGATGCCACTTTAAAGTTACCAAAAGCTTTTATCATAGCCTTTGTTGTTCCAGCTTCTTGCACCTTTCCAGAAAGAAAGACATCGAAGTTCGGGAAGATGTGAATAATGCAATGTATGAACAGTTCGTCAGGCAGTGGACCAAAAATAGCGGTAAAACAGAAATAAAAATATTTAGACCCCAAAACGCATGTGTAACCGAGAACATCAGAACAGGAGCAAGGCTCACAGGAAAAGTGTAGCGAATACAAGGGAAGAGTGCACTAGGCTGTCAGTGTCAGCTGTCTTGAGAACTGGATATCACAGTGTGAAACTGGGCACAGAAACAGCCTCTGCGAAGGACAAGAAAGCCGTGTGCACACACAAACCTGAGTAAACTAATAAATAAAACTTGTTGTAATCTACCGAGGTCTGCAGCTGCAGCTGTGAAGAAATATCCTATTCATGCAAAACGAGGAATCTAGCGCAGAAAAAGGAACAAACACTAAACATGGATTGATTAAGGTTCTGGATTGGGGTTGCTTATTTTTAAGAACTCAAGTTTAGTCTTATTTAGTTCCTAAAATCTCAAACATGATTGCTTATTGGGACTAAATTTTAGTCCCTAAAGTTTAGTCAATTAGTCCTTTGGATGTTGTTTATTGGAACTAAAAGTGTCATACACACTCTATTTTCATTTATGAATGTTTCATTAAATGATGTTTAGTCTCTACATCCAAATAAGAGCACTAAACTTTAGTCCCTATTAAAATAAGCAAGTTTTAGTCTCTAAAAATAAACAAATTTATCCCTAAAAAAATACTAGCTGTGCAGGAACTCACAGGCAAGAAAATAATAAGTAGAGTACAACTCAATCACTCAAATCGATGGCAACCAAAAAAAAGGGAAAATTACTCACATGCCATTATAATTTTTAGAAATTGCCTATATGCCACTGTCAGTGACTGTGGCGGCCCCCATCTGTCAGTGACACACCGATGATATATTGGCAAACCGTGAAAATTGTAATGGCACGAAAAAAATTAACCCAAAAAAAATCATTTAGAGAGAAAACAGCTGGCAATTAATTTTGTAGCCTTAGGTGCAGTCTGGTGATACTTAGGATTTCCTTGGCATTACATGCACAGTCTGGAGGCATCTTCGTGCGCAGAAAATTTCTGGAGAGCGCATGCAGACTTAGCGTCTCTTGCCTCAGGCCAGGCGGAGTAATAATATCCATCAACACAGAAACAAACATGACATAAATATAATAATAATAGTATCTCGGAACTTTATAAATCCACTAAAACCAAATTCACAACTAGTTTCTCTCATTAAAACCAAGATATTTTGTTGATACTTACTCCAGTAGTTACCATGACATAAATAAATTGACAAGAAATAGAATATAACGGCACACCATTCTTTTGGATAATGAAAGCATGCAATCTTAGCTATAAGTATAGCCAATTGAAGTGCAATTTATGTTACATTATATGTTAAAAATAATAGCATAATTAGTATTTTCATCTATTTGATTATGTACTAGTATTTTCACATATTTAACAAAATAAATTAGCACATAAAATATAAAAAATAATGCAATTTAAGTAGAATATTTTTAACTATTAGTAGTCTTATGGGCCAAAATACATGATGATCCAGTACCACCCGGCAAGTAAACAACCAGCACGATATCATATTTTGAATAACATAGCATAGACTGGTTGACGCATAAACAGAAGCTAGCGGCGGTAGTGGAGTAAACACAAAGAAAAAGTGACTCAAACAATTTAAAAATAACAAATAGATTTTTGAATTGGCAGGAAACCTTAGGACTATCCAAAGTTATTCATAGTCTCTACAAAACCAGGAAATGATTCAAATACTCCTAAAGTTATTTTATAGAATCAAGGTCTACTAGGTTAAAAAAGTAAAATCTTATTTCTAGGTGAGGAGCCATGCTGAATAGCGTGGGCCATGGCTCCAGAAGTGATGAGTCATTGTCAACGATAGTCAAAGAGGACAGAAGAAGAAGAGATCTGCTGTTTCATGGGCCGCGTGTGACTCAGGTACACGGGCAGCAAGCGACTGTCAGGCAGAGGAGGCTGCGAAGTCGGGCTGGCCCAATCCGGGTACATGGGCCAGAAGCAGTAGAAGACCCACTAAGCTGCTGACCAGGACTGACTCAGGTACACGGGCGGTGAGCGATTGCCGGGCTGAGAGAGCTGCGGAGTCGGGCCGGCCCAATCCGAGTACCTGGTGCGAAGCTGGTGGAGGCTTTGTCAGTTTCAGCGCAAAACTGACAACCGTTGATCTTGTATCCGACTGTCCAGAAGAGAAGCCGTAGTCGCTACGAAAGCTGAGCTTCCGGATAAGTCATCTGTAACTCTAGGCCCACAGTCAGTCAGTCGTGTTTGTAAAAATACCTAAGGGCAGTAGAGTCTTTTCCTTTATTCTTGCGTCTGTAAAAACCCTAAGGGGCAGGAGGAATATTCCTAGTGTTGGGAGCCTATAAATAGGACCCCAATCCCTAGGGTTTGGGTACCCCTTTTTGCTGAAATCAATACTACTCCTTTGGGTCACTTTTGTCTCTTGTTTTTGCCTCTCTTCTCTCCTGTTCATTCTTGTGCAGCCAGGAATTCTTGCCCCTGTTTATGGCCATGCATTTATTGTTGCTGTGAAGTTTCTATTCTCAAAACGTGTGCAGCTTCTGCAGTATTTTTAATGGCTTCATTTCTCTTGCACAACATGTTTTTCCATGCATTTTAAGGCTTCGGAAGCTTCTGTTGCTTGTGTTCTTCACGTAAGTAGTACTTGTTCTTGCTGTTGCAAGTAGTACTACTACACTTTAGCAACAGTACTCTAGTGCCAGCTTTTTACTTTTCTGCGTAGCTTTCTGATCGAGGTTGTTAGGGCTGAGTACCTTTTCTGGCTGTTTTCTGGCGAAGCCCCCTTCTGTTCGAAGCCCCTCAGCTCCGTGAGGCAGGCTTCGATCTAACATCTTCGAAGGCTTCGTTCGTTCTTCGAACTTCGGTTTGTGTCTTGTGTTGCTAAGCTTCGAAGTATTTTCTGAACGGACAGCATCGCAAACTTCGAACGTCAATGCGAAGGTGCTTCGGCTCTAGCTGATTCGAAGTCCATATTTCGATAGTGTTCGAAGTTGGCTTCGAAGCTTGTAGTTCTGCTAGGCCTCGCACTGATTTCTTGTGGCGTGTCAGCCTTCGTTTTTCTTCTTAAAGCTGGCTCTTTTCGAAGGTAGAGTGTAGGCTTCGAATTTTGTGCCTCTGTCGTGTGACAGGCTTCGCTTCTTTATTCGAAGGTAGTCCGTCTGTGTGTTGCATTCGAAGTTCTCTGTTCGAAGGTTTTTGTTTCGAAGCACTTGGTTCGAAGCTGTGTCCGAAGCCTTGCCTTCAAATTACATACTTCGAACCAGGCTTCGGCATTGTCATACTTCGCTTCGAAGCATACTTCGCTTATTGCCACTTCGAACTAGGCTAGACCAAGACACCTTCGGCATCTCAGACAAGCTTCGCAACTGACCTCCGAAGCAGGCTTCGTCACCAACCTCCGAAGCAGACTTCGACCAGCGAAGCAGGCTTCGACAAGCTTCGAACAGGAGACAAATTTGGACAGTAACTTCTCATTCCATCTCACATATACTTAGATCATTTCTTTGGGAAGTTTAGGCCTGTTTCACAGTGCTCATCTGCCTAGTTGCACTTCTTTAATAATTCTTTGTTTGACATCAGTTGCTTCTAGGTTAGAAACCTTTAGACTTAGGCCTTCTGTTTATTTTCTGCTGCATAGTCTGTTGAGGTGGGTTGGGTATTGGGAGCAGGCCATTGATTCGAAAGAATTTTTAAGGCGCCCATTCACCCCCCCCTCTGGTCGCTATTTTCGGTCCTACAAGTGGTATCAGAGCAAGGTTAGGGTTTTTCCATACCTTAACCGGTTCTAAACCCCAGTAGTGACTATGACGTCTCCAGGCAAGGTCCCGTCCTTGGAAGCCTATGGCTACAATTATTGGAAGACTCGCATGCGAGCCTATCTCATGAGCCAGGGTTCGGACATATGGGACATTTGCGTTCACAGCACGTTTGTCATTCTGCCAGTCGCTGAGCACGGTACTGCTGGTATCATTGCTCAGCATCTGAGCAACAGTAAGGCTGTGAATATTTTGTTTTCTGGATTAGGTCCCACTGAGTTTGAGCGTGTGAGTCATCTCTCCACTGCGAGAGAGATCTGGGCTACCCTCAAGGCACACCATGAGGGAACAGCCCAGGTCAAGGCTCGGCTCTATCAGACCTACCGGCGTGAATATGAGAACTTCACACAGAAGCCGGGTGAATCTGTTGAAGCCTTGTTTGGTCGCTTTCAGTCGATCATTAACAAGCTTCGGGACAACAAGGCTGAGGGTGCTCAGTTAGTCTCAGATCATGAGCAGGCGCTCAAGGTTCTTCATACCTTGGACCCAAAGATCTGGGAGATCAAGGTATCATCTATCGTTGAGAGTACTTCTTACGATACCTTGACCATTTCTGAGTTATTTAGCAAGCTGAAGGCCACTGAGGTAGATATCCAGTTGAGATCAAATCTCACTGGCTCTGGATCAAAATCCCTGGCCCTTGCTACACCTTCTGTTGATCCCTCTGCTGTGAGTTGTGCTGGGTTCTCTTTGATGTCTATCACTGAGGACCAGCTTGAGTTGTTGGGAGATGATGATTTGTGTCTCTTTAACAACCGGGTGCGTCGTGTCTATGATAAAAGAATGTTCAAAAGACACGGCACAAAATCCGGATGCTTTGAATGTGGTGATCCAGGACACTTCATCGCCGACTGCCCCAAGCGCAGTGGATACAAGAAGGGCACCGGCAGCAGCTTCCACGACTCCGGCAAGCATGAGAGCCCCTCCTTCACCAAGGGCAAGCCAAAGACCCGGTTCTTCAAGAAGGCCCTGAAGGACTACCGGCGAGAGAACAAGAAGCGCGACAAGACCTTCTTCGCCGAGATGGAGAAGAGCTACTCCAAGAGATCCACGTCTTCTTCCTCTTCATCGAGCTCAAGTGATGAGGAGATTACCATCAAGAAGGGGAAGGACAAGGATGATCCGGCGGGCCTCTGCTTCATGGCTTTCGGAGACAAGCCGAAGAGCCGCACACACCAGCGCCGAAGATCCCGCAAGAGCTTCTGCTCCATGGCTCTTGGGGATAGAGAAGAAAAGAGCTCCTCCGACGACTCCGACGACGACGATAGCAAGGTATCATCTTATGAGCGTGAAATTGTAGATTTACTAGAGAGCAATCGTCAAGAGTTGAAGTATCGGGAAAAACTGCTTAGGGGGGCTAAGAAGAGGATAGATGAGTTAGAGAGTGAGCTTGCCGTGGCCAACGGTAGGATTGAGAGTCTATCCTCTTCCCCTTGCTTGGGTGATAGCAGTGAGTGCCCGAAGTGCGAGGTGCTTCTGTGTGACCTGTCGACTCTAAAGTCCAGGTACACAGAAAGGGTTGATGAGAGGGACGCTTTGGCCACTGAGCTTGAAAGAGCTCAGCTGGGGCTGAAAAATGCTCAAGCCACTGTCGTCGCACCCTGTGTTGATTGCCCATCTCATCTAGCTGCCTTAGCTGAGCTGAAATCCAAGGACGATGAGCATTTGGGTGATTTAGAGAGGTTGAGAGCTGAGCTTGCGCAGACTAGGCTAGAGCTTGAGACATTGTCAGTTCCACCCACTGTCTGTGAGAACTGTCTGTCTCTTAGAATGGAGTTGATTAAGCTGAAAGCCGAGAAGTCTGTCCAGATAGACAGTGAGTGTGAGACCTGCTTGTCTCAGGTGGAGGTACTAGCTTCCTTGAGAGAGGAGCTAGCTGATTCTCAGAATGAGAACTTTTACCTCCGGTCTATCTTGAGTTGGATCAGTGCTAGAGAGCCACAGCTTGGCATGATGATCCAGCAGTTCAAGAGGAAGGATGGGTTTGGAGTAGGTTACACCTACACCAAGGCTGACTTTGAGAGTGCCCTCAGCCGGGCAGTGGAGTGGAGTAAAATGACTCCAGAGCAGAGGTATCCCAAGACTCACTCCACTGAGTCCTCCCAGGCTTGTCAGCCCAAGGATGGAGTGATCCATGAACCACCCAAAGCTCCACCCAAGAAGCCTATCTGGGTTCCTAAGCCCAAACACCTCCACTCTTCTCTAGACTCTCTTCCTGGACCCTCTCAGCCCAAGAAGACCACACCAAACACTACCAAACCCAAGAACCCCAAGCCTCAACCACATCCCAAGAAGCCTACCTATCATTGTGAGTATTGTCAGAGAGACGGACATCTTGCGGAGTTTTGCTTCAGGAGGAAGCGGGTTGAGAGAGCAGAGAGGGCTCGTAGTGATCAGGTGCAGTTCTACCAGCAGGGTGGTAGACTGCGTGTTCCTCGGCGCGGGGAGAGGCTAGAGGCCAGGCCGCGTTGTGTAGGTGGTGGTAGAGGAGACGGTTTTCCTACCCGTGCTCCAGTGGGTGGTGTTCGTTCCGGCAGAGTTCCAGACCGAGTTGGCTACGATTCTGGACCTCGTGGCCGTAGGGTTAGGAAGAACCGTGGACCGCGTTTTGAGCCGCGTTTTGGTCCAAACTCTTTTGATGGTTTTCGCTTTCTATCTTTTGAGCAGATGGCTCGACACTGGTTTAGCTCTTTTGCTAAACCTGGTGCCGGACCATTTGCTCCTACTTACAGACATTGATTGTGCAGGACCGGGGACTGGAGGATGTTTGGATCATGGACTCAGGATGTTCTCGTCACATGACGGGACATCGCAGATGGTTCTCCAGTCTCACTCCCCCGAGCTCCAAAGAATATATCACGTTCGGGAACAGCGGTCAAGGGAAAGTAAGTGGCATAGGCTCAATCAGCATTTCAGACCATTTTTCTTTAAAGAATGTTGCTTTGGTTAAAAATCTGAACTTTAATTTAATCTCTGTTTCGCAACTTCTTGAGGATGGTTTGGAAGTGCGGTTTAAGAAGGGCAATTCTTCTGTGGTTGATTCTAGAGGGTCTTTGGTTTGTCAGATTTTACCTTTCGGTAAAGTTTTTCGAATTGACTTCTCTAGTTCTTTTGGCCCTTCTCGCTGTTTGATTGCTGGATCTTCTTCTGAGCTCTGGAAGTGGCATAGGAGGTTAGGTCATTTGAGTTTCGATCTGCTAGTCAGGTTAAGCTCTATGGACCTCATCCGAGGATTGCCCAAGCTTAAAATGGAGAAGGATCTAGTTTGTCATCCCTGTCGTCATGGGAAAATGGTTGCCGCTTCTCATTCACCTGTGACTCAGGTGATGACTTCGTATCCAGGCGAGCTTTTGCATTTGGACACTGTAGGTCCAGCTCGGGTACGCTCAGTCGGTGGGAAGTGGTATGCACTTGTGATTGTTGACGATTTTTCTCGTTTCTCGTGGGTTTTCTTTTTGGAGTCTAAGGATGAAACTTTTCAATTTGTCCATGACCTGGTTTTGAAGCTGAAGAATGAGAACAATGGTCGGATGCGAGCAATTCGCTCTGACAACGGCTCTGAGTTCAAGAACTCTCAGTTCGTCAGCTTCTGTGGTGATCAGGGTCTGGACCATCAGTTTTCTTCTCCTTACACTCCCCCACAGAACGACGTTGTGGAACGAAAGAACCGCACGCTAGTTGAGATGGCCAGGACGATGCTCGATGAGCACAGGACTCCTAGGCGTTTTTGGGCTGAAGCCATGAACACGGCTTGCTATCTGGCCAATCGCATTTTTCTTAGAGCTTACATTGGTAAGACATCATATGAGTTGCGGTTTGGCAGACAGCCCAAGGTGAGCCACTTGCGAGCGTTTGGCTGCAAGTGCTTTGTGCTCAAAAAGGGAGGGCATTTGGACAAATTTGAGTCTCGTTGCTGGGATGGTGTTTTTCTTGGTTATGCATTGCATTCTCGAGGCTTCCGTGTTTGGAACCTCGAATCCCAGCTGCTTGTCGAGACGTGTGAAGTTTCATTTGATGAGTCCCTGCCTTCTTTGACTCCTTCTTTTGAGCTTTCTGGTGATGATGAGCTCGGAGAGTCCATCTTCGAGGAAGATGAGGATACTCCAGCTGCTGTTGAGGGCGGGCCTTCTGCATCCCCCGCAGAGCCCACACCTTCTGTGACTTCAACTGATGATGAGGGCGGACCTATGATCACTTCTTCCACCTCGATCGAGCCCCCTCAGTCGAGTCCAGAGGTGCCAGCTGCTGACTCCGGTGAGGTGACTTCAGATCACCAGGGAACCCGAGCAGTTCAGCGTGACCACCCCTCAGAGCTCATCATTGGTGATTTAACTGAAAGGACTTTGCGTTCTTCTGCCTCTCTCGCTGTGTTTGCTGAATCTGCATTTGTTGCATCTTTTGAGCCCAGAGACATTTCTCATGCTCTCTCTGATTCTAATTGGATTAATGTCATGCAAGAAGAGCTTGAGAATTTTGTCCGCAATCGGGTTTGGACACTAGTTGAGCCGCCACCAGGATGCAACCCCATAGGCACCAAGTGGGTATTCAAGAACAAACAAGGTGAAGATGGGGTTATGGTGCGCAACAAGGCTCGACTAGTCGCCCAGGGTTATTGCCAGAAGGAAGGTATTGACTTTGAAGAAACCTTCGCTCCTGTGGCCCGTCTTGAGTCCATTCGTATTCTTCTAGCTTTTGCCGTTTCAAAGGGTTTTAAGCTTTTTCAAATGGACGTTAAGAGTGTTTTTCTGAACGGGTTCATAGAGGAGGAGGTATATGTTAGGCAACCCCCCGGTTTTGAGAACCCCAAGTTTCCTCGACATGTTTTTAAGTTGCATAAAGCTTTATACGGGTTGAAGCAAGCCTCCAGGGCTTGGTATGACCGGTTGAAGCAATTTTTGTTGGGGAAGGGCTTTGTGATGGGTTCTGTGGACAAAACTCTTTTCTTGCTCAGAGATGCTTCAGATTTTTTAGTTGCTCAGATTTACGTGGACGATATTATCTTTGGCGGTACTACTGATTCTCTTGTGTCCAAGTTTTCTGAGCAGATGCACAGTGAGTTTGAGATGAGCCTCATGGGTGAGCTTAAGTACTTTTTAGGGCTCCAGATCAAGCAAACCAAGGATGGCACCTTCATCCACCAAGGTAAGTATACTCGTGACATGCTTAAGAAATTTGACTTTGGTGGTGAATTGAAGCCGCAGATGACCCCGATGGGCACTTCTGGGGGTTTGGACAAGGACGAGAGCGGTGTCAAGGTCAATGAGAGAGAATTTCGAGGGATGATCGGTTCGCTGTTGTACTTGACGGCAACAAGACCGGACATACAGTTCGCCGTGGGACTTTGCGCGCGTTTTCAGTCTTCACCACGCGCATCTCACCGGCAGGCTGTCAAGCGCATTTTCAGGTATCTCACCTATGCGCCTGATCTTGGTCTTTATTATTCAGCATCATCATCACTTGATTTATCTGGCTTTTCGGACGCTGATTTTGGTGGGTGCCGGTTGGATCGCAAGTCGACTTCTGGTACTTGCTAGTTTCTTGGTTCTTCCCTTGTATCTTGGTCTTCTCGAAAGCAATCTGGAGTTGCTCTTTCGACCACAGAGGCTGAGTATGTAGCTGCTGCTAGCTGCTGCTCACAGATGGTTTGGATGATTTCTACTCTACGAGACTTTGGGTTGTTCTTTCCTACCAGGGTTCCATTGTTTTGCGACAGCACTAGTGCTATTAGTGTAGGGAAAAACCCGTGTCTTCATTCAAAAACCAAACATATTGATGTGCGCTTTCACTTCTTGCGGGATCAATATGAGAAAGGTGTCATTGACCTTATTCATGTTGATACCCATCATCAGTTGGCTGACATTTTCACCAAACCCCTAGATCAATCTACTTTTGAGCGTTTACGAGGGGATTTGGGTGTTGTGTATCCTTTCTAGGATATTTTGCGTCAGTTTTCTTTCTACTCTTTTCTTGAGTCTTTTTGTGTGTGTTCATATCTTGCATATTCACGTATCACACTTTAGAGATGCTTCTGTTATATGATTGAACTGCATTACTTATTCTAGCGGGTACATGCTTTTGATTACTTGTCAATGATCATGCTTTGTTTCAGTTCGCTTGATATGTCTGATATCTGTCATATGCATGGCTTTTACGCTTTCAACTTGAAAAATGATCACCATTGCTTCTGGTAACTAGCATGTGTAGGCTGAGTGCTTTTGCTATCTGTTACATGCCTTGTAGCCAGTTCATCACATAGATGCAGATATGCAACTTGGACATCTCTATGCTTCAACATGGAAAATGTGCTATAAAAATGATAAAAATCAAAAATGAATGAAAATTCCATGCCTTTTTATGCTTAAGTTGAAAAGATCCAAGTGGGTTTGCTTTGTCGCATTATATTGTTCTGGACTGCTTACCATAGCACTTTGGTATGAACTAGGACAGTATAGTGTATGCCGAGACCAATGTCTTAAGCTTCTGATGGCTCAGTTTTGGCCTAGGCTTGACTTGGTTGGTTAGCATAAGGTTTGACATGCAAATAACCCTTGGCACAAATGACAAAGGAAAATGAAAAAGCCTGAACTTTAAAAGGATAACAAGTTTGCTGAAGCACTTTGTTTTGAACAATGCTTATCTTGGTAGATATCAGTTAGCTTCTGCATCTCCTGCTTTACCTTGCTTGTTCACTAGAATATGTGGTGATGCTTTTATTTGCAAAAAATTGACAAATGAGTGCTAAATGACTTTCTTTAGATATCATCTCTTGCACTGATCATGCCATGTGTCTTAGACAGTATCTCTTTTGCTATACCTGTTAGATACTGTATTTGCAGTCAATCATATCTGAGAAGCATGCTTTCCTCACTCCACCTGCACCCCAGTTGCATTCACTGCATACTTTGAGGGGGAGTTACTTTTCAGGGGGAGTCTGTGTCTCTTTTGAGTGCTTGATGAGTTCACTTGTCAACAAGGGGGAGAAAATTTGGGATCAGAGTTTAAGGGGGAGTTCTTACTCTGTTGATATCCTTGTTGTTCTGCAATCGCACTCATTCTGAGCCTTTTCATTTTTGGTTAACCATAATGACCGTTTCTTGCTTTTGTTTGGCTTTTGGTCATTAGGGTTAAACTTTTACCTTAGTTTTCTTCTTCTTTGTTTTCTTGTGTTTTGTTTTCGTGTTTCCTCATTTGTTCGCAGATGCTGAAGAGCTGAAAAAGAGGAGTGTTGACAATGCACTCATCAAGGGGGAGATTGAGGAGCCATGCTGAATAGCGTGGGCCTCATGGCTCCAGAAGTGATGAGTCATTGTCAACGATAGTCAAAGAGGACAGAAGAAGAAGAGATGTGCTGTTTCATGGGCCGCGTGTGACTCAGGTACACGGGCAGCAAGCGACTGTCGGGCAGAGGAGGCTGCGAAGTCGGGCTGGCCCAATCCGGGTACATGGGCCAGAAGCAGTAGAAGACCCACTAGGCTGCTGACCAGGACTGACTCAGGTACACGGGCGGTGAGCGATTGCCGGGCTGAGAGAGCTGCGGAGTCGGGCCGGCCCAATCCGAGTACCTGGTGCGAAGCTGGTGGAGGCTTTGTCAGTTTCAGCGCAAAACTGACAACCGTTGATCTTGTATCCGACTGTCCAGAAGAGAAGCCGTAGTCGCTACGAAAGCTGAGCTTCCGGATAAGTCATCTGTAACTCTAGGCCCACAGTCAGTCAGTCGTGTTTGTAAAAATACCTAAGGGCAGTAGAGTCTTTTCCTTTATTCTTGCGTCTGTAAAAACCCTAAGGGGCAGGAGGAATATTCCTAGTGTTGGGAGCCTATAAATAGGACCCCAATCCCTAGGGTTTGGGTACCCCTTTTTGCTGAAATCAATACTACTCCTTTGGGTCACTTTTGTCTCTTGTTTTTGCCTCTTTTCTCTCCTGTTCATTCTTGTGCAACCAGGAATTCTTGCCCCTGTTTATGGCCATGCATTTATTGTTGCTGTGAAGTTTCTATTCTCAAAACGTGTGCAGCTTCTGCAGTATTTTTAATGGCTTCATTTCTCTTGCACAACATGTTTTTCCATGCATTTTAAGGCTTCGGAAGCTTCTGTTGCTTGTGTTCTTCACGTAAGTAGTACTTGTTCTTGCTGTTGCAAGTAGTACTACTACACTGTAGCAACAGTACTCTAGTGCCAGCTTTTTACTTTTCTGCGTAGCTTTCTGATCGAGGTTGTTAGGGCTGAGTACCTTTTCTGGCTGTTTTCTGGCGAAGCCCCCTTCTGTTCGAAGCCCCTCAGCTCCGTGAGGCAGGCTTCGATCTAACATCTTCGAAGGCTTCGTTCGTTCTTCGAACTTCGGTTTGTGTCTTGTGTTGCTAAGCTTCGAAGTATTTTCTGAACGGACAGCATCGCAAACTTCGAACGTCAATGCGAAGGTGCTTCGGCTCTAGCTGATTCGAAGTCCATATTTCGATAGTGTTCGAAGTTGGCTTCGAAGCTTGTAGTTCTGCTAGGCCTCGCACTGATTTCTTGTGGCGTGTCAGCCTTCGTTTTTCTTCTTAAAGCTGGCTCTTTTCGAAGGTAGAGTGTAGGCTTCGAATTTTGTGCCTCTGTCGTGTGACAGGCTTCGCTTCTTTATTCGAAGGTAGTCCGTCTGTGTGTTGCATTCGAAGTTCTCTGTTCGAAGGTTTTTGTTTCGAAGCACTTGGTTCGAAGCTGTGTCCGAAGCCTTGCCTTCAAATTACATACTTCGAACCAGGCTTCGGCATTGTCATACTTCGCTTCGAAGCATACTTCGCTTATTGCCACTTCGAACTAGGCTAGACCAAGACACCTTCGGCATCTCAGACAAGCTTCGCAACTGACCTCCGAAGCAGGCTTCGTCACCAACCTCCGAAGCAGACTTCGACCAGCGAAGCAGGCTTCGACAAGCTTCGAACAGGAGACAAATTTGGACAGTAACTTCTCATTCCATCTCACATATACTTAGATCATTTCTTTGGGAAGTTTAGGCCTGTTTCACAGTGCTCATCTGCCTAGTTGCACTTCTTTAATAATTCTTTGTTTGACATCAGTTGCTTCTAGGTTAGAAACCTTTAGACTTAGGCCTTCTGTTTATTTTCTGCTGCATAGTCTGTTGAGGTGGGTTGGGTATTGGGAGCAGGCCATTGATTCGAAAGAATTTTTAAGGCGCCCATTCACCCCCCCTCTGGTCGCTATTTTCGGTCCTACACTAGGTACATACTTTGTCTTGATGTGAAGCTTTCATAGTAGTTATGACTTCTCATCACAACCTTCAAATGTTGATCCGACGGTTTTAAGCCGAAACGACAAAATATCTTCGATCTTGATATGTGCCGCCAATCCCGCGATCTCAACTGCCAGCAAGTCTTTCCCGATCTCGATCCCTTGAGTTATCTTGTCACTTGCATTAGCATCTCTTTCGCTTGACTTAGTCAACACGCTGTCTCGATCAATCTGTCGTCCATGTCTTGCTTATCACCATCAATTTCACCCGACCTCCTTGATCATCTGGCACTAAGCTCTCCGCTTCACCCTTATCACCGGCCGTTGATCATTGAGTAGCATCTCAATCTTGTATACTATGAAACAAGCAAACATGTTTCTCCCACACACCGAACCCTTCGGTGAACTCATCAGACAATCACAAGTCCAAACCTTAAATCAGACAAATTTACCAATCACTCATCACTTAGACAAAATCAAGATACATCTCAACTTGGTTTTTCAAAAAGGTTTTGTTTGATACAACTTCGGATCCATAAAGTTTCAGAATCGGCATTGAAGAAATAATGAATCTAAAGTTGCGGTCTTGTGGATAGATTCATGATATTTATTCAAACAATTTAGTTTTTATTTTAAACTAAAAATAAAAATCAAAATAATTTAGTATACCATACAAATTCATACAAATTCCAAATCTAATATGACACGTTAATATTTTTGCAAATAAAAAATAAAAATGTATTAACTACATATACCATTATCTTTTCTTAAATTGATAGAACCAAATGCTGGCTATCAAACTTTTAAATCAAAACAACTAGTTGACGTACGTATATTAACGATTAACTTTACAAGCAAATAAGACAATATAAATACAAATATAATAATTATAGGTGGTCATTATCTCTTAATTAGAGCCAATTGTCTTCTTTAACTATACAGCATATTGAGATAGACGATAGCTACATCTACACTTATTTAATCGTTATACGACAAACGTGAGCGAGCGTGACCTCTCGCCTGGATCATATCGTAGGTGATGCGAATGCAATATCTCTGGAACTGGAACAACAATGCATGCAGACCAAGACAGCGCAGCACTCTTGCGTCAAAAATTTGTCAAGCAACCGGTGGTTGGCGCTTCATGCATCCGTTTATCCGGAATAATCCGGAGATTAGCTAGTCCAATCCAAAGGAGAAGCAAACAATACGAGCACGAGGCCATGTGCGTGCCAACATTAATTGGAAGCTTTGCTGTAGTGCCAACTACACAGTGGCTGCAATTTGTCAAGTGATCAAATTATGATCCTGTTCAATCCACTTCGGTGCTTATTCGGTTAATTCCTTAGAGAAAAGATTACGAGAGATCCGAGGGAATTTACTCAATCTCTTTCAATCTTCTTCTAACCGAACATACTTCGCCGCGGAGATTATATTATTCAACCTGGTCCGTCAAAAATACACTCAAAAACTTTTTTCCCATTTCATTTCAAAGGAACAGACAACAAACTAGAGAGATATAGAGATGTTTTTTTTTAAAAAAATATATGCATTGGATTCTGATAAATGAGCCTGTCACTACTCTACCCCGTAGTTTCTAATGATACATTCTCAACGACAAACTGTAGAGGAATTTTCTATTTTGAAATCAACTATGAGATACTACTCACAAATAGATCGTAATCAATCCCTTTATGCCGCAAGTAGAGTGGATAAAACAGATAATCGGTACCAGACAGCAGTTTTATGGTTATTACTAAGGCTGGATAACGAGTCAGTTAGGGTAGTAGCTAGCTCGGCTTGACTCTTTAATATAACGAGTAGAAAATCTAGCTTGGCTCGACTTGGTCCAGCTCGTGAGCTAGCTTGTTTAGCTTGCAAGCCAACTATTTAAAAGATGATTAAATAATAATTATTCAAATAATCATATATTAAACATCAAAATATTAAAAAAATAAAATACATAAGGTTTCAAAATTTAATCATCCGTAGTTCCATCATTATTTTATGATTTCGTCAAATTCATCACGCATGTTATTTGTTTCATACTTTTATATGATAAATTATATAGGCCATAATAATAAATTTATAATAGCAAGTTAGTATCTAATATCTAGATACTAGCAAATAAATTATAAAATAATGACTCTTATACTCTAAGATAGTGTTTTATTATTGTTTTAGTTGGTTGATTTGACTACTTGTGCTGAGCTCGTTAAGCTCGCGACCCAGTTCGAACTCGCTCGTTATACTAACAAGCTAAAACACCAACTTAATTCGTTAGAAAAATAAAACAAGCGGAACCAAACCGAACCAGTCACGAACTGAACGAGTTAAAAAACCGATCAAAAAGATTGTCCAGAACCCTGTAGTTACTGGTAGTGTGGTTTTGTGAGCATGGGGATTTGATAATTTATCGTCCTTAAAAAGATTTATATTTTTTTGTTATTCTGACTTATATTTATTAATATAAATAAACTAAATTCATTATCCGAGTATGCATCATTGTAATTAATAATTAATAGTTAAAGAATCAAAATTTTGAGAGCAGATCGAGTTTGTGTGTGTGTGAGTGAATGGGGGTATGCGGAGCAAACGTGCGACTCATTCAAACCCACCCAACTCAGCAGATTGCCGACGATTCATCTCGCCTCCCCTTCCTCGTAGCCTCCTCGCCGTCCTCCTCCTCCTCCCCCTTCCCCCTCGCGTCCGATCCCAAGCCGCGGGGATGGCGGCGGCGGCGCCGGGCGGGCAGGAGAAGGTGATCGCGGCGGCGCAGCACATCGTCAAGTCGCTCGCCAACTCAAAGAACGCGGCGGATGACATGATCCGCATACTCTCCGGCTTCGACGACCGCCTCTCCCTCATGTCCGACCTCTTCCCGCCTCCCCCTAACGACGCCGCAGGTGGAGGCGCTCGTGAGTCTATCCTGGAGGATGAGGGCGACCTGGGGGAGGAGCCCGGTCGTGATGGTGGTCGCCGGGACGAGGAGAGGGACGCCGAGGTCGAGGAGGCGGTGCGGGTGGTGGAGCACTGGGATTCGCCGCCGGCGGTGGATAAGCTGGTGTTCGATTCGGCGGAGGACGCAGGGGACTACCTCGCTGCGGCTGCCTGCCTCGTGGGCGCGCCAGATGCACGAGCGGAGGCGGCGCTGCAGGTGGCGATGACGCGGCTCGAGGAAGAGTTCCGCCACCTGCTGATCCGCGGGATGTCGCCGCTCGCCGGGGAGGACCTGCACGCCTCCCTCCTCCGTCGTCTCTCTCTTACGGTACCGTCCTTCTCATCCTCCGCCTCTGACCTAGATTGCCCCTCCTTCGCTAGCCACGCCGGCGAGGGAGACGAGTCGGGCGGCGCAGGCGGCAGAACATCGGTTTCCGACGAAGAGATCTCGCCCTATCTCATCACCCCGGACACCGTCGACGCTCTCAAGGACATCGCAGACGTCATGCTGCGCGCAGGCTATGCGCCCGAGCTGTGCCAGGTCTACGGCGAGGTGCGCCGGGACACGCTTATGGAGTGCCTTGTCGTGCTTGGTATCGACAAGATGAGCCTGGAGGAGGTGCAGCGTGTGGAATGGAGCGTCCTCGACGGCAAGATGAAGAAGTGGATCCACGCGCTCAAGGTCGTCGTCCGGGGGCTTCTTGCTGAGGAGCGCCGCATCTGCAGTCAGATCTTTGCTGCTGATGCTGATGCCGAGGAGGATTGCTTTACTGTGGCCGCCAAAGGCTGCGTCCTGCAGCTGCTCAACTTTGGTGATGCAATTGCAATTGGGAGGAGATCATCCGAGAAACTGTTCCGCATTCTTGGTATGTATGAGGCCCTAGCGGAGGTGTTGCCGGAGCTCGAGGGCTTGTTCTCAGCTGAGGCTAGTTATTTCATCAAGGAAGAAGCTGAGGGGATACTCATGAGGCTTGGGGATGCAGTGCGTGGCACAGTCGCTGAGTTTGCCAATGCGATACAGGGTGAAACATCTCGGAGAGCGCTGCCTGGTGGGGAGATCCACCCACTCACACGGTATGTCATGAACTATGTCCGACTGCTTGCGGATTACAGCCGCTCGCTGAATCATCTTCTTGAGGATTCAGATGCTGAGCTGGAAAATGGGGGTGACAATGTGAATATGACTCCACTGGGACACTGTGTGCTCATACTGATCACACATCTACAGGCCAAGATAGAGGAGAAAACAATGCTGTACGAGGATGAGGCACTGCAGAACATTTTTTTGATGAACAATCTGCTGTACATTGTGCAGAAGGTGAAGGATTCAGAGCTGAAGACTTTGCTTGGCGATAACTGGATCCGCACACGTCGTGCTCAGATAAGACGGTACTCTACAGGGTACCTTAGGTCCTCATGGACGAGGGTATTAGCTTGTCTGAAGGATGATGGATTGCCACAAACAATGGGTTCATCAAGTGCACTCAAGGCTTCACTCAAGGAAAGATTCAAGAACTTTAACTTGGCATTCGAGGAGTTGTACAAGACACAGACAACGTGGAGAGTTGTGGACCCTCAATTAAGAGACGACCTGAAAATTTCCATCTCAGATAAAGTCCTTCCAGCATATCGTTCTTTTGTTGGAAGGTTCCGAGGTCAGCTAGAGGGGGGGAGGAGTTCTGCAAAGTTTATAAAATACACCACTGAAGATCTGGAGAATCACGTCTTAGATTTTTTTGAAGGCAGAAGACCAAATGCTTGATCAATTACTCATGTTTGATGGTTAAGGTGAATGTTAAATCCCTGATTACACTTCCATATATTTTATATAATTTACTATAAGTTTTTGCAGTCAAGATCTTCATGATTTATTTGGTTAACTTGGGAGTTAGATATGCAAAAATATAATGGTGCCTCGCACGCCAATTTAGCATTTGGGATGTATGCTACTGCAACTATTAAAAAAGGACTATTGATATGTTTACTGAGACCATGTCCTGATATTACCTTGCTAATGATATATTTACTGTAGGTATATATGTTATCTCAGCAGTTTATTAGTTAATTGTGCAATGATCTGGTAAAAATCTTTAATAATATCTAATGTATTTACCAAGCTGGGTGATAGACTTTGATGTCTCAAGTGGTCCATGGTTTTTTACGCCTCTTAATCTGCATCCTTGATTTATGTAACTGTATATCGGCCATAATTATCTTCTAAAATAGTTCTTAAACAACACAATTTTTGAACCACTATTATGGATTCTATGTAAAAATCCCCTTATCCCAATTGTCTTGCTACTGGATTTAACATGCTATATTATCCTTTATGCGTGGAATGTTGATGAGTTAACAGGAGCAGAAAAAACTATTCCAACTTTTATGATTTGTTGCTTGTCAAATTGTAGTAGCAGAAACTTTTACAGTCTGTTTTATTTTGAAAACGCATATCAACCTGATCATTTTTCTGTTTAGGGATGTTTAATTGTTTATATCAATGATTGAGGTTACAAGCCCTTGTGAATTTCATTGGTGGCACTATACTGGTAGCTTGACCTGACAAGGCCCTTTGATAACCTGAAGATGGAAAATTCAGTTTTGCCTGAAGGAGCAGAAGTAGCGCAAACATATTTTTTGTGAATTGCGAAGCAATTTGAATTGGATACCTAGCTTATCATGTTTAATCTGCCAAGGTGCTGACTATATCAAAAGGCTCCACTTGGAATTTGGGACACTGCCTGTGGGCTGTGTAGCTGTAATTCTTAGTTCTTACATTTTGTCCATCGTTTTTTTGATTGTAACATCTCGTGATTTGTTTGACATCAAAAGAATGGTTGGTGCTTGGCATTTTTATGTATATTTATACCAGCAGTCATGTCGACTTTTACCTTGTCATAAGCCTTTTTTAGAACACATTGTTACCCGCTTACATCTATGTGTTATGTGCAGTTTAGTTTGTTGCTGATAAAAAAGATAAGAGTACTACACCATTTGTTCCCACTAACCTGCTATTTTTGGGAACTTGGTCAATATATGTAATAGTCTTCATGATACAAATGAATGAACAGATGATAAGCTAGCTAGCTATGCATAAGTCACACTACCACAGGCAAACTAATCGTGATCTGGCTAAAGGGCAGAAGCAATAACTAGCAAATGGAAAGTGAACAAAGAAACATCTTAGTTTTGAGAGTTCAGACCTTGCTGTTGTGAGGTAGAGGGATGACACCACTGAAGAAGTCCCCGAAATAGCCACACCAGCTTGGCGACTATTGTCTCTGAGGGTGATCAGCCCATCCAGGTTGCCTTGCTCGTCGACGACGTAGATCCTCTTCCTCTTCTCTGCATCCAGCATTCCAGCTTCGAGATGATGTCCCTTCACGCTCTCCTCTTTCTTGCACGTCTATTCACAATGAATGTTTTATAAGGTGTTTCATGGTATTAATTAATATGTCACGTCAGATTTTTTACTTACATGACATTCAATTAATGAAGAAAGAAAAGAAAGTAGTGTTTTCATCATGACATGGTGCTAACCCATTTCCAAGACGGATGAAACGAAATGAAACAATCATTGAGAGCTAAATCGTTTCATCAGAGAGAGGGTATTTCATGAGAGCTAGTTGCATTTAATTACACTGGTTAGCCTAGGAAATAGTGAAACAAAACTCTCCATTAAGAGAGTGTATTTCATTTAATTATAAAACTGTGGTATTTTAAGAAACAATGCTATGAAATCCACTATTGTGAATAGCCTAAGTGCTTGTGGAATTTGGAAAGTTGATTTTCAGTAGCAATAAATGCATTAGTGGTTTTTTGGATCCAGAGGCTAAATTTTAGCCCGTGTCACATCAGATGTTTCAACATTAATTCGAAGGACTAAACGTGAACTAATTATAAAAATAATTGCAGAATCGGAGACTAAATCATGAGACGAATTTTTTAAGCCTAATTAATTCATAATTAGCAAATGTTTACTGTAGCATCACATTGTCAAATCACGGTGTAATTAGGTTCATTAGATTCGTCTCGTGAATAATCCTCCGATTATAAATGAGTTTTGTAAATAGTCTATATTTAATACTCCAAAATAGTATTTAAACGTTGGATGTGACGGAGGCTAAAATTTTAGCCGATCCAAACACCCTTAGTATGCAGAGAGGACTGTGACCTGCCCTCCTTGTTGGGCTCTGATGCTATCAGGAGATGCTTGGCATCCTTGATCACGATGATGCTGCCGATGGGCTTGCCGGTGTCATCGACGACGGGGATGCCGCCAACGCCCGCTTGCGCATCTGGCAGAAGGCCTTGAGCGCCGGCTCGTCGTGGGTTCGTGGCGGACCTTGACGAGGCGACTTGGCGCCACAGTCCTCGAACCAGTGGAGGCCGGCGCTTGCTGATGGTGCCCCCGCCAATGTCCACGACGGCGGGAGGCTTTTCATCCGATACTTGGACAGCAGCAGCAGCATCGTCGGGAAGGTGTAGGAGCTCTGCAGCACCAAGAATGGCGCCCACCGGAAACGACCCCGAGATGTCCTTCACCTTGGTCTTATGGAACAGGTCCAACGATGCCAGCGCGCCGAACGCCTCCGCGACCGCCCCCTCGGCGGACTGATCGGTCGCCTTGCGCTGCGGCTGCGGCGCCGGGCGCCCTCCAGGGCGACGGTGCCGAGCATGGCCGCCAGCTCGTCTGCACCAAGGTCGTCGACTCCCCAGCGGGCTCTCCTCCTCCCGCTCCCGCGACAAGTGTTTCGCGCCCCGGCAGTGGTGAGTGGAGCTCTGCTCAACTGCTCAGGTCTCAGCAATGGCGGCCACCGCCGAAACGGAGACCAATTTCCACATGGGCTGGGCCGCCATATATTTTCTCCTCTGGCCCCTTTCGCAAGTCATGCACGTGGGATTCACTTGGGTGTACATCCCACTGAGGGCTAGTTTGGGAGCCCACAATCCCGGCCTATTCCCTGGGGATGGGCCGGGATTTTAGTTCAAAATCCCGGCCCATCCCCAGGGAATGGGCTGGGATTGGAAGTTCCCAAACAAGCCCTGACAAGTGGGACCACACTCTGTCGACCCCACATGACAGCGTGTCCTCGACAACTGCACCTCCTCGTCCTCCCTCGGTTCCTCTCCAAATCGAACCGAGAGAAAGGGGCCTCCCTAAAACCCTAACTCCCAATCGAACCACATCGGAGCGGAAGCCGCCCCCGCCGCCATGGACATGGGAGCGATGAGCGATCCGGAGAGGATGTTCTTCTTCGAACTGGCTTGCCAGAACGCCAAGGTCACCTACGAGCAGAACCCTCTCGACGCCGACGTACGCTTTCTTCACCTCGCATATCCCTTTGCTTTCCTCCTGTTGGTCATTGGGTTGTTCTAGTTGGATGCGATCCTATCTGACGGTGTTTCTCTTGTTTGCATTGCAGAACCTCACGCGATGGGGCGGCGCTCTGCTCGAGCTCTCGCAGGTGCGGAACGGCCCCGAGAGCCTCAAGTGCCTCGAAGGTATACTGTGAGATCTAGAAACTTCCCCCTGTGCATATTGTTCAGTGATTTGGACAGCATCCTTGCGGATAAGTTGGACTGATGCTTCCTAGGGTCTATCCCAACCAATGGGATTGGGATTTCTCTCCCTTTTTTCAGCATTACTAGATTCAATGGGTTCGATAGGGGGGGGGGGGCACATTTATAGCAATAAGATCGACTTTTGATCTCTTGAAAATTGATCTACTATAAGTCTTAGAGTAGAAATATGAAAACTACAATGTTGTTGGACTGGAATATGTGGTATTCTGTATTCATGCTATTAATTTGTTATAACAACAACAACAATAAAGCCTTTCAATCCCAAGCAAGTTGAGGTGGGCTTATTAATTTAATAATTTGTTATAACCAGAAAAAGGCAAGCTCCTGCTGGTATGATATTTGTAGGGTGATTGCATCTTGTTCTGCCTACTTGATTGACTGGGTGACTGTTCTACACATGGTTTATGTGGTGTGGTGGGTAGAAATATTTAAGGAATTTTGTAGGTGGTACATATCGTCGCCATAACGATGATGTAGTGACGCCATAACAACTATGCTTGTCTGTCCATACATGCTTAGGGAGTTGCATGTAATAGCATCTCCAAGAGAGCCCCAATCCTACTCCTAATAGATAAATATTGGGATAAAGAGTAAAAAGCACCCCTCCTAGAGACTCCCTATCCCAGCTCTAGAAAATAGAGAACCCCAAAACGAGCTCCCTCTTATCCAAATATAGAATACCCAAAACAATCCTCAATCCCTTTTAGACTCTTATTGCTAGACCATGCTGCCCAGGGTCCACCTGTCAATGACAAATGTTTCAATATAGGGGACAATATAGTGAATCTGTTGGAGAATGAAGAGAGAGATGTAGAGAATGTTATTGGGATGGCCCCCAATATGAGAATACAGGGGGTTATTTACTATCAGATATTTTTTGTGAATATACCGCACATGAGATATTTTTGTGATAACATGCTATAAATCAGATATAAGAGTGGTTATAGATGTATGTCAGTAAGTGTATACTCAACAGTCACCACATTGCAACTTGCAAGACCAGTGAACGTATGTACTCGGCTTATTGGCATATTTTATTGAGTTTCACGTGTAATGCTGGGAGCTGGTCATTTACCAGATATCTTTTTTGGTTGATTCTTAAGGTGAAAACACATGGCACTAAAACAGTAAAATTACATTTTAACTTGGAAGTATGATAGTATGCTGGGTACATAGTTAAGTGTTGGAAAACAATGGATAATTCTTTTGCAGTTTGGACTGTTCAATTGAAGCAACGATATGATTCGAATCGTCTAGTCGACACTAGTCGTAGCCTGTAGGGGCACTGACTAGTTGATTAGTTGTGACTAATCGTAGATTAGTTGTTGACTGTGTTGCACTTGCACACTGCCACAATTGCACACTGTGTTGCAGAAATAATAAATTTCAGAATGTAAGGGCCAAGGGCACAGCCGCACCTTCAGACAGATGAGCAGACATAGACAGTAGAGCAGCCAAATAGGTTGAAGATTGGACGGCGTCAGGGCAAGCAGCACTGCAGCAGATGAGCAGAGAAGATTGAAGAGAGGATGAATCACCGATTTACTGGACCGCCGGAGGGCGAGCAGGGGCAACGGCATGGTGGAGAGGCCGAGAGGGAGAACTGAAGGAGGGTACTCACCCTATGGCCAGAAGGTGGCAGTGCTGGCACGGTGGAGACTGGAGAGGGTTTGCAGCTTGCCAGCTTCACACAGCCAGTTCGCCGCTGGAAAGCTAGATCTGGAGGCAGCTAGGCAGGCAGGTCCTAGGTCTTGTGCAAACTGGAAGGGGTAGTGGCTGTGCAGCTGTTAGGTCTCTTTTGTTGCCAGGGTTTATTCACTCTTGGGATGGGCTGAGTAGCTGGGCCAATTTCTATCAGATCAGAGAGCAGATTACTCGGCCACCATCAAGTCGGCTGTCTAATAATCATGATTAGTCGGCCGATCAGAAAGTTAGTCGTTCTAGTCGCATTGGAGAATCTGATCGCTCGAACTTTACTGATAAGGCTGACTAATCACGATTAGTCGACCTACTTGTAATCACTGAGCAACAATATTAAAGCTTGGTGGCATATCATGATATCATGCACATGAGTGCTGAGTTTTGCTGCACATGCCTTTGTGTATTTTGTTACTGAGTGAATACATTTGAATTGAAGTATTCTGATCTAGTTAATTATGTTACAGATGCGGAATCCAAGCTGGAGGAAGCGCTGAAAATTGATCCCATGAAGGCTGATGCGCTTTGGTGCTTGGGGAATGCCCAGACCTCTCATGGATTCTTCACTTCAGACACGGACAAGGCTAATGAGTTCTTTGAAAAGGCGACTCAGTGTTTCCAGAAGGCTGTTGATGTGGTATGTATAGTCTGCTTGAATGCTCCCTTGCATGCAAACACAGTTTTCTTGTTCCATGATGGAGGCTGGCATGCTGCCCTGAGCTCGTGTGTCCTACAAATGTCATAGAATCCTCTTCATGGTTTCCTTTCTCTGTAAAAGAAGTACCCTTTTCACGCTTCTTGTTTAGCTGGAAGCTAACACACAGTGCTGTTTCTTGTAGGAACCTGCTAATGATCTATACAGGAAGTCATTGGATTTGTCATCTAAGGTGCCTTCTGTTCTCTTTATGTGTAGCAATATATCTGTGATATTTGTTACAATATGATTCCACCATGGACTTGTGCACTGCAAATAAAACATACGAGGTGTCTAGGCTCATGCTTTGAGGCTGTATCTAGGAGCCGGCCCCTTTTAGGTTATTAACTTCATTACAACCACTGCTAGGTGCTAACTAGCAGCTTCATCCTTGAGCCTCTTGCTCCCTACAGATACAACAGTGATGCCCTAGAATGCATGCAAAGTTTGTGTTAAGAAATCCTTTTATAGTATTGCACTTGCATACTAGCAACCTTTTTTTGGATATTTGCTAATAATTGTCAATGTTGCTTGTTGACTTTGTGAAGTT
Source organism: Zizania palustris (assembly GCA_019279435.1). Classification (NCBI taxonomy): domain Eukaryota; kingdom Viridiplantae; phylum Streptophyta; class Magnoliopsida; order Poales; family Poaceae; genus Zizania; species Zizania palustris. The sequence continues at coordinate 9,934,675 of JAAALK010000282.1, forward strand.
ATAAGGATCATTCCGTTGTGACTAGGGCAGTATATCAGACCATGTTTTGTCTTTTGTTGCCGTTGTCGTATGAAAGTTTGAATTGTCTGTGTAACATTTTCTTCCGATTTATCTCAGGCGCCAGAACTACATTTGGAGATTCATAGGCAAATGGCATCTCAGGCCTCACAAGCTGCATCCTCTACCTCTACCTCAAACACAAGGGTATTCTTTTTTAGCATTGTAAAAATTTTGCTTGTCAGAAATCAGAATTGCAGGACCGCTGTATTCCAATATATATAGTAATTGATACTTGATATTCTTTGCTGCTTACTATAGAATATTGCATGTGTCCTTTATAATCACTTTCCAGTTGATAACTGATAAACCAGGAGCTTATTACAGACCAACTTAGTTGGTGACATAGTTGTCTGCTCTTTAGAGATGAATGGAACTTGATGGTTTTATTTATATACACATTGGCCTCATTATTTCTCAAAGTCAAATCCACATACATTTATGATCCAGATATATCATGGCATGGGTTTGTTGTATGCACCAGTAAATTGGAGATATATCATTGAGAAAATCTTGGATCTACAAGTATATTTTCTGTTGAGAACTGTTAACTGGCTTTGATTTTTTTACATTATTCTTCGCCGTGTCATATACTTTGCCTGATCCACTTCCATATCCAAACTGATAATTGTGGTATTGGGTTTCAGCAATCAAGGAAGAAGAAGAAGGAGAGTGACTTCTGGTACGATGTCTTTGGGTGGGTGATTCTTGGGGTTGGTATGGCTGTCTGGGTGGGTCTTGCCAAATCTAATGTCCCTCCACAAGCACCAAGGTGAGGTGGGTCATCTTCCAACACTACCTGCAAATGGCAGCGTGCCTATGTTAGGTGTGCCTCAAACTATCTTGCTAGTAGCTTAGTTGATTATGGAGAGGAATTGGTGTTTCCATGTCACAGTTTGGTCAGATTTTCAATGCCCGTTATCCTTTCCAACTTCGATGAGGTTTAGATGAGCCATAAATCTACGCTTCTGGATACTTTATTGCTTGCTTATCCCAGTGTTGTTTTGAGGCGAAAACTATGTTTTGATCGTTTCAGCAATAGTGTCTGCATTCTATAATGCCATAATGAGTGCTAACTGTATGGTGAGCGGCATCCTTTTCTTGTATTGTATAAGCACATTGCATTTTTCGCGGTTGTCAGAAGAACCTGTGGAATCTACCTTCAATGTCAGTAAACACTGCCTGCTTGTGAATCTGTGGTTCTGTTGATATCGTCGTTTTCCTTGAATTCCTTATTTTTATACTACGTCAGAATATGTGCGAAACTATTAAGTACTACTTGGTCTATTTCTAAGGTTGTTGGAATCCTAATCAGAGACAGATATGCGTGCGTCATCTTAGCTGCACTCCAAAAGCATCGCCAGGATCTGCTCTCACAGCTGACGCCTGAAGCATTGTCAGAGCCTCTTGATGGAACATGTGAAATCACATGCAAAGCCGGATCGATTTTGCAGAGCATGAATTTGGCCGGATAGGAAGCAGCAGGCCCAGCTGTTTCAAAACCGGCAGTTCGGGTTGAAATTCAAATTTATTTTTTCATCTTTTTGAGAAAAATCTAGAAAACCCTATAAATAATAGGTGATTTATAATGATTTTTATGAATTTATTTTTGAAAAAAATCAAATGCTGAATAGTTTTGGAGCACTGTAAAAAATAAAAATTTGGAACCGCCGAATAGGCATGCATGACAAGTTTTTTGATATGTTTATTTTAAAAAAATGATATCACTAAATTTGTGAATTGTGATGCTTTATCTATTAATTCGACCAAAAAAACAATAAATGACATGTCATTTTTATCATTGTATATAAAAAATTACATTTATATATGTTTCTAGATTTTCCCAAAAATTTAGATTTTTTATATTTTTCTACATTTTCTATGATTTTTCTGTATTTTTAAAAAGGGTTTATCGACGTAGCTAATAGACAGTTTATAGACGCTAAAGGTTTAGCTCAGTTATTGCTCGATCACCTTTGTTCCAAATTTTTTTATTCAAAACTTACAATTTGATTTTTTTTGACGGATCCACAGCGGAATCGAATAAACGATTGCTTGCATCTGAAATCCCGTACACGACGTAGAACGCACCAGCAAGGAAGTAATAGTAGTAGGAACTGCAGGTACGGTCTCCTCCTCCGATCCTGCACATCTAGCTGCACCCCTCGCCTCGCCTCGCCATGAATATCATGGCAGCTACAGTAGGTGCGCCTTGACATGGCCATGCCCCAGCCTCCATGTCGCCCTCCTCTATGAGTATCTTACTGTTACTTCGGACTGACTCACTGACATAGCTAGCTCTAACATCCAAGATATATAGATCATAGATGAAGAATTGTTTTAAGGGTTCAAACGAACGGATTTGATGTTGACATGTTGATAAATGATTTTAAAATATTATTTTTTGACAAATTTTATATAGTTTTTTATTGAAAATTCTTACGTTTAAACTTATTAAAAGCCTTGAAAGTGTACCCAAACTTAAACCATAAGGTAGGCCTGAAACAACTGACCTGGTTCATAGTCCCGTTAGTTTGGAACGTAAGATCGAATTACTTCAGTTTCCATAAGAAGCGAAAATTTCATGTTCCAAACAACACTACAGAAATGAGCAAACTCTGCCCGTTGTAACAAAGAACTTGATGCAACCACCACAGTAAATGACTAAATTCTATCGTAGTCGACGGAAGTTCGTGGCTCGTGATGTAACTTTCGTCGGCCACCGATTCCGTCGGTTATATTTAGCCGACGAAAATTACTTTTTTTTTGTTTTTTTCTGTTATTTCGCATGATTGCACCGTATATTTTTTTGGTTTTTTTGTCCTGACACCCGGTTGCACAAACAATTTTTTTTTGTTTTTTTTTCAACCTTTCACACGAGTGCACAAAAATTTATTTTCGTCGGCCTAGGTGTGGGCTAACGAAATTATGGTTTACTTCCGTTGGCTTGATTTAGCCAACGAAAATTAGTTTTCTTTCTTTTTAAAAAAAACTGACGAAAATTAATTTAATCGATAAAAATGCCCAATTTTTTTATCACTCAAACATTTTTCTCAGCAGTTGGTACGTACTCCTACTCCCCTAGAGGTTATCAAGTATCAACTCCTCAGCTCGCATCTGACAACAATATCTATCACTGCAGCCGATTGACATGATCCTATCCTGCGTCTCTTTTTTCCCTGGGATCGGAGCGACGTCCATGCTTTTCTCTTTTGTTGACCCACAAGTCAATCTCTTTTGTTGACATGATCCTGGGTCGCTTTTGTTGACCTAGCTGCAAGACTTGGTTGGGCAGCAGATCGAGTACGTGTAGATAGCTTAGATCGACAGCAACAACGCCGCTGTACCTGCACTGCATGAACCCTAATTCAAACATATGGTGGTGGCAGTCACAACCATGGACCATGGTGCGCACACATGGCTGCATGAGCATGACAGAGAGTGTGTCTGTTGTGTGCCTATGTGCATGATGAACTGACTACTGATGCATTGTTTACTGGTAGCAGATGTGAGATGTCCTGCACTCCTGCACCAATCAAATCCACAAGAACAGCTAGCAAATTCCCCCCTTGTGATGGTCATGGCAACACCCTGCACATATGCCTCCACAGTAACAACAGTATTATATTGCATCTGGCTCCCAGCTAGCTTGCCAATCTCTGGTCAGTCAAGAGTTAAACATACACACAATCAGCAGTGGCAATGCATGTGGCTTAATGAATCTTGTGTCAGTCATGGCTCATGAGATGTGAAGCTAGATTGGCGGTGAAATGGACTTTTGGGGATCTTGATCAGCTCGTTTAATGTTATATGTGTTCATATATTTTTGCACTTGTAACTTGTAAGTAAGCAGTTATATGTCATGTCGGTGGACTGGACAGCAAGGGTGCCCTGCTCCCCTTCTTTGCATACACCCAAAGCAACCAACACACCTGCAGCTAGCAATAAGCAAACCATGCATGCATGCACTTTGGCTGAGATATATTGCAAGGAAGCTGATTATTAATTGGGCATCAACAGTGACATGTTCTTGGCTTGAGTTTGTTTGGGCCCCTCTTCCTAGGACTAGAATTTCTCAAGTAATTAGGTGGTACAAAACTCAACCAACCATTCAATTCCTCCTCCTCCTCTCACCATTTCTGGACTTGATGTGTGTAATACTAGTGAGATAAGATACAGAATAAAAGCAATGAACTTATCTTATCCTTTGATATGTATGTTTTGTTCCTACTAAGAATAAGAACTAGAGGCATTAATTATGACCCCAAGAAAACAAAAAAACTTATTTGCAGATCGACTAGGACCAGCTGATCTTTAAAACGCCATCCATGCATTTTCCACCGAAGAACAGTCGTGATGGCGAGGGCGTGGTTGTGGTTTCGTGTGTTGTAATCCAACCTTGGAGATAGATTTCATGCAAATCTAGCTGCATACATGTATTCAGTGGCCCCATGCTCATGTGGTCAGTCAGATCAGCGTTCAGACTTGAGAGAGAAAGAAGCAGCTAGCTAGCATGCATGCCTGCAGCCTCAAGCTGTGCACTGCAAACAACAAGCAGATGGATCCATGGATGGGTAGTGGATTGCATCTGCATGCATGTGTGTGGTTGCTTGATTAATTTGCTACTAGCTAGTCCATGCCACCAGTGCAGCAGCTGGTGTGTTGGTGTGGTGTGGTTAAAGGAGTTGCAGCCTTTTGGTATAGACAAGCACACCATTGATGTGGTTTTGTTTGATAGCCAGCAGCTAGCATGACTAGGGTTTTCAGTACCACTTTTACTGGTACTGAATTTGTTTGATCTCATCACATGCATTGCCTGGAACTGGAAACGCACCAGCCTATTGCACATGAATTAGGTACGGTGGCTGTTACTAGTAGTTGTTCCCAATTGTACCGAAGCAAGATTCAGGGAAGAGTTATCTTCTTGCTTGCATTGGTTCATTTTCTTCACTCTATCCAAGAAAACTTTGCATGTGCTAGCTCTGCACTACTAGTGTTCATTGCTGCATATATATCAGTTTGGATGTCTGGTTAGTGGTTAGTAGTTGGTCTCACTCTCTTGCAGTATTCAGGAACAGATTAAGCGAGCTGCTAGTACGGCCATTCATTTCCACTCTCTTGCTATACTGTTCAGCAACTGATTAAGTAAGCTGTTGGGACCAGTTTCAAATTTCGTGATAAATGTTAGGCCATTCAATTATTTTTTTTGACATGTACCAGCTCACTGACACTGCACAGGCAAGCATAAAATCGAGGGCAGTAGCAGTCAAGTACTGAGGTACAAACCCTAGCTAGTGTCTGATGATGATCTGATCCCAATGTGTTAAGTTGCCATTACCAGAGCAGCATAACACTGTTAGGTCTAGCTAGGTAGCCGGGTGGCCAGTGATAAGTGATACTAGATCTGATAGCTAGGTAAGTAGTGGTCCTAATTAAGCTGCAGCAGCAGGCTCTCCAACTTGAGTAAACGCCCACTTCAACTTTAGAGCCATTGTTGCTAGCTTTCACAACACGCTTGTTAGTACATCATCAGAAGGTGTCGTCTCTTTCCATGGAATAACTTAACAGATATCGATCTGCAGCTATACTAGATAGCATGCATGGAATTATATTGAAGGCAAAACTACATGCATGTTCCTTTCTGTTTTCTTAATTTGGTGGCAAACAATCACCGTGTTAAGTTGTTCATTCCCTGGTTGATCAGTTAAGGAGGCAGTAGCTGATGATGCTTTAATTTTGCAGCTGCCTGCTGCTGCCTTAACTTATTTTCATCTCTGTTACTCAAAAACCAACTTTAAGAGGTGAATTGTATCCGGTTTTCGTAGCTCAACTGTCACCTAAACAACATGGGTAAAGTAGAGTGTGATAGACCCACAAAGAACATTACATCAATGGCTAGCTTGAGCTTCACTCTTGCACGTGCAATATTGAAAAGAGGAGACAGTAATGTTAGCAGCAGTAACACCACCATATATAGCAATATGGTCACAACTCCACTTAGGTCTTGTTCTACTTCACTTCTAGATAGCTTAGCTTATGGCTACTTTATTAATTCAATTCTTAAAAAAACATAAGTAATCTAGAAGACAGAATTTATTGTCAAATAAGCTGTAAGCATGTAATGTTTCATGTTGATGGAGTAAAAAACTCTGGTTTTCATGATTGTCAAGTTCATTTGGATCTACACATCATCTAATGTGTCAAAAATTATCCCAAATAATGGTATTATAAATTGAACACAAAACAAAATATAATAAGCCTAGGAATAATACATTATATTCACCATAGAACATGAAGAATAAGATCAGATTTTAGAAGTTGTTTAGAACAACTTATCAATCTTTTTTAATAAAATGATAACAACCTATTTAGACTTTTAAGCTTAAACTGACTTACGAATAAGCCAAAACCGTCTAGAAGGGGCTATAAATGGGAAGCGGCTCCTCTGACATCACTCGTCTCGATTGCCTTCTATAGTTGCGAAAAGCGCCATTCGACACGAATCCAACGGTACAGAGCCCCCTCTAACGCTGTGGAGGTCAGCACTAATCCTGACCCTACCCTGACGCTAGGATCAAAATCGGACGGTGTGGAGGGGCCGACTACCTCTGCCTTCCGCGAAATGCAGGGGATCTTGATTCTTATAAATGATGCTCTGACTAGATAGTGGGCTGGAAATCTAGATAAAGAGAGGGGGAAAAGGGATATGTGGTGCAATGACCTTTCATCTTCTTCATTTCTCTCACCCCCATTGCCTTATCTCTTTGCTGCATCCAAGAATAATTTTTTGCTGTCTTTTTGCTACTACTCATGCCTTTTCTTCTCTTTACTTTTGCTCTGCCCATTGTGTCATGTTGGAATCGAATCTGAAATGGTTCTCTCTTTTTTTTTTACAAAATTGATCCTTTCATCTCTGTGGCAAGCTTCTTTCTTTCTACCCGTTTCCTTTTGACTAAGGAGGTGTTTAGATCGGGGGTTAAAATTTTAACCCCTGTCACATCCAATGTTTAAATACTATTTTAGAGTATTAAATGTAGATTATTTACAAAACTCATTCATAACCAGAGGATTATTTACGAGACGAATCTAATAAGTCTAATTACGCTATGATTTGACAATGTGATGCTACAGTAAACATTTGCTAATCATGTATTGATTAGGCTTAATCAATTCATCTCGTGAATTATCCCCCGATTATGCAGTTATTTTTATAATTAGTTCACGTTTAATCCTTCAAATTGGTGTCTAAATATCTGATGTGACACTGGCTAAAATTTAGCCCCACGATCCAAACACACTAACTCTTTTCTGTTTGGCTTCAAAGGGGTAGCGGTGAAGAGAGTGTTTTTTAAAGGTTCATTAATAAAAGTTTTTATAGTCCCTAAGAAATTAGAGGTACCTATCTAAGTACAAGATGTATTAAAATTTACATCTGCATAGAGACAGTAAAATCACTCTCCATTAATAGATAAAAACCACACTGTCTATGGTGTTTGATTCAGTTTTTTCAATCCGTTGCTTTTTGATTAAAAAGCTGGAAAGTGATGAAAACTCAACCAAATAATTATCAAATGGAACTGGCTTTTCTAATTGTGACATATTTTTGCTAGTAAGAAGTAAAAACTGTTCATTCCTAGATTCCATAATTACATGAGCACATTATATCCCTTGTTAATTGAGGTATGAAATCGCTCTAACGTAGAGCTACGACTACTCTAACTACACAACTTAGAATAGTTTTTTCACAACTCACAACTGTTTTAGAATCTACGGCTTAACAAAACAACCGAAACAAACAAACAAACATAAATAGATCAAACAACATAGATTAGAAATAATGAGATAGATCAAGTCTTTACAAGCCCTAGGATGTATTTGTATTGGGAGATGATGATCTTGTTGCCCTCTTTTCAGCCTTAGTTCCTTGTACTCCTGCCACTAATGTGTGTCTCTTTACTTGCATTTCTGATTCTTTTCCATTTCTTCTGAACAAAATAACTAGAATCTCTCTTTTCTCCTCTTTCATATTGAATGGCTGTCAGTAACAGCAAATCTTGTGCAGATTCATCATTGCCACGAGATTGTACTAGGATCATATACCCAAACAACCTGCATGAGTTGTTTTTTCAGAGTGTAGTAGCAGAAATGCAGAATGACAAGCGTCTCCTGTTGCCGTTGACCATTGACCATTATTCACACCAGCTACTGTCAGATTGCCACTCTTTTTCTTCACACACTTTTTGACTGGACTTTGCAGCAGCTCAGTGCTCAACTTCACCGCGACGCAAAGGTAATTCCAGAGCTAATTAAAGCTAAGCACTCCGTGCTGCTGAGTTGATAATTACTAGCTGGGACAGCGAAAAAGACTACACTAATCTAATAATTAATGTTCTTCTCGTGAGGTTTTTCAGAGAGGCGGATTAAGTGGCTGTTGATTTCATATTTGCTATGCGCGCGTCGTCGCTGTTGTGAAGTTGACAAGGTTATTATAGATCGGATCCTGTGAAATCTACGAGTTGTGGCTCTTTCGAAGCCGTCATCTCTGAAGTCTGAAGTAAATGCGGCTGGCTGCCAGACAGCACACGGCACCGCCCTGCACTCATCAGTACGCCCACTGTTTCTGCCCCGGTCGATTCCATCGGATTATTAGTGAGAATCACTGCACTGGCACTGACATCAAACCTATGATAATTTGATAATGTTATATATATATATATCGCTCTCATAAATAGCATTTGGGTTGTTGAACGAACTCCTCTCCATTGGCATGGCAGCTTGCTTCATCAATCGTCTGGCCTATTCACGTCTGAATCTTCTCCGCGAGAAAAATATACACTTGCTGCTGCTGCTTGACTGCTTGTACTCGATCGGACAGCCGCCGTGTGCATTGGATTCCCAGCCTTTAGCATCGTTGATCAACTCAAAAACCAGAGCTTTTGCCTGCAACAACCTGCAAATGCACAGGAATCAGAGAAAAAAGAAAGAAAGAAAGCAAAAGAGGGATCAAAACTTGAAAAGGAGAGAAAGAAAGAGAGTAGTAGCAGCAGCATGAATGAGCATGAGCATAGCTTCTTTTCAGCTTTATTCCAGTGCAGCTTCTTCAGTTCTTCTTGTTCTTTGAACCCTCCCTCCTTTTTTCAGCATTTTGTTTCAACTCATTCCCTGCAACATTATTTCCTGCTTTCTTGAGTAATTTCAAACATTAGTGTTGTTCTAAGCAATAAACCACTACTGCATTTCGACTCTGAAACGAAAGCATACTTGATGACTGATGAGGCCCTCTAGGCCACTAGCTGCTGCTGACATGCAAATTTCAACAGAACAAGAGAGGCCAAAGCTGCAGAGAAATGATCATGGCTGGAGGAGGAGGAGGAGGAGGACCCAACGTGAGTGGTGTTGGTCAAACCCCTCAACATGCTCTACACAAAATCAATTGCCATCTCAGATTCGCACCCACTTATCCTCATCATTTCCTCGCCCAAACACAACACATACCACCTCATGCATGTGATCTCCTGTTCCTCCAAACCATTGACATGTTGCAACTACCAACGGGAAGATGCAGTGGTATTCTTGTTCCATTTCCTATTCTGAATTTCTGATACGTACTCCACTGCTACCTGCTTATGACTAACCCCAATATAACTCCCTAAGATTCAGATCAATTGTTCATATTGCTTATTCCACTCACCAACGATTTATAATTGCTTAGGACAATTTCAACCCATAGTGTCTACGGGTGGTGAATCGGATGAAAGAGAGAGTGAGATATCATCCATAAACACCAGCTTCCCATTATAATAGATAGTATCTTCAAAAAATATTTTCATTCAATTATCTATCGTTTTTCTCCTTTCTCTTATAATCCCCTCATTTGCTTTTTTTGTTTCTCGTGAAAAGCTGGTTTTTGTATGAGACTTAGTTTCTATAATTTTCCGTCTTTTCATTAACTTGTTTGTCACATCAGTTTTTTTCCTTACATTATAGCTTATTTAATATCATGAACATAAAATGACACGATAAGTTTTTGCTAGATTGCTGCAAAAACAATAGGCACACACTTGTCAAGAGATGCTGTCCCTTTGTAGGCATTGACTATGAGTGCAAAAATTATGAGATGCTGATAATATCAATGCAGTAATTAATCTGTCCCTTGGGGGCTCTTGACTCCAAGCACATCATGCACGGGAGAAAATGAAGAACACTGTCAACTAGACAACTTATCAGTCAGTCTCAGCTTGCTACCAGTTGCAAATTTCAAGGCTTTGCTCCATGCAGAGACACCAAATTTTCTTCTACTTGTTGTTCTGAATACTGCAGGGATTTTGACCCAAAAAAAATAGTAGAGCTGGTTGCTTCTCCTGCATGGAGTATTAGGGAAAGAACCTGAACATGGCACTCTCCCTCTTCCACAAAGACTTTCTTTTAAACATTAAAATTCGCGTCACAAAACCAAGCTTGTTTCCTTCTAATGCGTGGTCAATAAATAGATATCACCCAATTAGCGTGTCTAAATTTGTAGCTAACAAGATCAATCAGAGATACATAATTAATTTCTACACGCTATCAATGTATCTTATAATTGCTAAAAATGAAGGGCCTCGTGGGACAAATAAAATACTACTCCATCCATCCCAAAATTATAATATATTTTAGAGTTTAAAATTTATATCAAACGTAACAAAGATACCACATCTGTTTCAGGATGTAAGTCGTTCTGACCTTATCAATAAAACTATAGATAAATCTACGCAAAGTCGTAGCATGATTTATATTCTAAAACGGAGGGAATAGTACCATTAAAATTATTTTTAGCTGTAAAATGCCTATATTACATTTTGGAACGGGGAATATATAGCAGGTGGTGCATCGAGATTTGAGGCAGTGTTCAGCACCGTCCGATCCTCCCAGTCCTCGTATCGCGGTCGATCCGGACTGCAACCACGACAAGTCTGAAGTCAAGCAAACACACACCGACTGGTAGCAGCAGCCAGCAGCTTAGATCGGATCTATCTCTGGAGATCAACTAAACCCCCAGCAACTCCAATAATTATATACTCTACCGATTAATTAACTGCAATCATATATAGCTCCGCTGCAAGCACAGGCCTCGTTTTCGAACAGCAAAACGTTGATTAGTTCATCCCCTGCTTTGACTTTACCTGCGCAAACAAGCTAAGGCTCGTCTTCAAGCTGAAGCTGAAGCTGAAGCTGAAGCTGAAGCTGAAGCTGAAGCCAACCATAGCAGTAAGCAAATACTCCTAACCATGGATCATCTGAGCCACCAGGTAGAAAGTAGTTACAACGTACGTATCTGTCCTACTTATCTAGTATTTATACGACGATTAAAATAAACTCAAATGATTTTTTTCTGATTAAAATAGATCCGTTGTCTATTCGCGAAAGTGGTAGAATTTACGTGACAAGGACAGATATAAAACAAAATATGAAAAACCGTATAAAAATTCTAAACCGGAGTTGAGAAGATTAAGTACATGTTTGAGAGACAGAGAGAGATTATGACAACTACAACTACTACTAAATTGTTAAACTTTCCAAACTAGGAAATATTATCTTTTCCAGATTCTCATAAACTACTCGTACTTCAGTTCCGACAACTTATTAGTTACTCTCAAAATATAAAACTCAATTTACAAAGTCTAAAAATAAACTAATTCAAAGGCTGAAAAATATCAAAGCTAGAGAGAAGAGAAGGCATAAACTGGATATAAATACAAAGGTAGGATGTCACTCCGAGCACAAGTACAGAAGCAGAGCAGCTACGGAGAAACCTCCAACGTGTCTCGAGCCTCGAGGGAGGAAAAGAACAAGACGGCTTCCCATTGTGGCCGCTAATCAGGATTGCGATCGGTAATCCCCCTGATTAAGAGTTAATCAAGCAGCGGCAGATCGAACTGCACTGTCAGTACCTCCTTTCCCACAGCGTCCTTCCAAACCACAAGACGACAAACACGGAAGCTTTTTTAAATGGCGGCTTCGAATTTGTATAATTTACTCCAAATTTGAAAAAATTAACTGCGAGTAAAAGTATCCGTAGAAACTCTACTCTTCTACCATTCCGTAGTCCAATACGTACATTTAAAAGAGAGGAAGAAAAAAAAAGGAAAAAAATCCTCATTTTCCTGCCACTTGCCTCGGCTACACCCGGTGCAGCGTTAAACCGGTGGACCGGTGGACTAGGGAGTAGGGGAAACTTTGCGAGTGCTATAGGGCGGGGAGCTGCGTCACTGGGCCACGGCGGCGCCGGCGAGGAGCCACCGCCTCATGGGCACGCACTGCGCCTTGTGCGCGCGTTTCCAGTCAAGGGCCTGGCACGCGCGGGAGCAGTAGTTGGCGGCGCTGCACACGGAGCACCGCCGGAACTCGTGGCGCCGCGTCTCTCTCCGCCCGCAACGCACGTGGGAGCAGAGGCGGAGCTCGCCGCCGTCGCTGTCGGCGGTGGCTAGCTCGTCGACGACAGGCTTCTTGGAGGAGGGTTGCACGCCGCGGGACGACCACCAGTCGACCATGAATTGGTTGGCCGGGTGGGGCTCCGCCTCCGGGAGGTTCCATCCGAAGTCGGAGAGGAGCGGGCAGCCGCCGACGCCAAAGCTGCCGCCGAGTGGCAAGACGGCGAAGGGGCGATGCTTGGCCGCGGCGGCGAGGGCGAGGGTGAGCTCGCGGGCGTTGGCGGCGACGAGGAGACGGCGGCCCTCGGCGGGGTCGGGGTCCACGCCGTAGCCGTCCTGGAGGCAGTGCCCGAGCTCGCGGAGCGCGTCGACGTGTCCCAGCATGGCAGCGCGGAAGCACAGCGCCGCCCCGGCAGGCAGGTCGCGGTCCGTCTTTTCGCCCCCGCTCGCGTTGAACTGGATAACTGCCAGCGAGTAGAGCGCCGCCGCATGGCCGCCGACCGCCGCCCTCGCCATCAGTGCCGCGCCACCGCTCCGGCTGCCCAGGCAATAGAAGCGAATCTGCACGGAGACGCAAACCACCCGTCGTCACTTCAGTCCCGCCATGTCTAACAACAACCATCTCATCATCGGCTCGACAATAATCTACTAGTCTACACGTTTGTATCTAGGGTTGTCCGTCTCGTACCATGCCGAGAATGTAGCAGGCCTCGAGGTTGCCAGCGGCAGCGCATCGCTTTAAGAACCGATGAGCCGACTCCGACCACGACGCCGCCTTGACGGCCAGCGACGCCCGCGACGCCTTGGCGAAGATCACATCATGCCGCCCGAGGCCATTCAACCGCTTGCACCTGCAACCGTCACAAAGATAAGGAGAGAGGCGCCTCGGTTAGTGGCCATCATTCGCTCGCTGCCGCCTTATCTCCCTCCCTCCGGCCTCCTCCACCCCCAGCTTTCCACAAATCGCACAACTGCCTTGTTCCCCCGACGCATTGATCGGGGCGGCGTCCATGCAATTCGACGGAAGGCGGAGGAGTTTCTCGGGCAGGCAATCGAGCGGAGGAATCAAACAACAGCAGAAGCGCGCGGGAGCGTACGTACGTGAGGCGGAAGTTGAAGAAGTCCGACGGCGAGGAGGCGGAGGTGGCCAGCTTGGAAAGAACGACGAGGACAAGGTCATCGGGGAGCTCTCCCAGGTAATCCGGACCGCCGTCTAGCCGCTTCCGGCGGCCTCCTCCGCTGCAGCAGTCACCGGCGGCGGGCTGCCCCAGCGACCTCTTCCTCTTCTGCCCCACCGCAGCCACCGCTCCCCCGCTGCGACACAGAGACCCCCTCGTAGTCCTCATGTCTCCCGCCTCCGCCGCTTAGTCGGCCCGTCGCCGGAGAGCAACAGCCAACAAGGGCAGGGGATGAGGTTTGCAGTGCGGGTAACGCGTGTGCGATAAAGGAGAGGCGAAGAGAGGATGGTTTTATATAAGGGGAGGAGACGAGTCGAGTGGGCCCACGCTCGTAGGTACGTCCGATCGGCGGGAGAAAGATGAGAATAAAATTGGAAGAAAATAAAACTAGATAAGTTAAAAGACTTATATATATATATATTATATACTTTTAGGGTGGATGAGTGTAAGTTCTAAAATTATTTCATGTAGTAATAAGTAATTAAGTCAGGATTAATATGAATACTTTAAAGGTACATTTATCTTTTATAAATACTAAACTGTTATATTTAGTATTATATGACAAAAATTGAACGGTTAGATTTCTCTTAATTGTTTTATTTTATTTTGTCCTGATTCTGTCCTGCCCTGCCCTGCCCTGCGTGTAATAAAATAATGGGTTAATATAATGCAATGCATTGCGTTAATGCCTTTTGCCTCTTTGCAGGGAGAAACATGAACGCTGGTCGCGTACGTTTTTGATCAGTAAGGATTTTAGGGTAAATGACTAAATGCGGTACGCATTTGGGTTGTACTGAAAAAAGGTTGGATTAGGCTGTGTTAAACACGTAGGGTGGTAATTAAAGAGACATGGGTTAGGCGTTGAAAAGAGAGAATTAATAATTCATGGCTAGTAAAAAACGACTTTACATTTTTATCACATAAACTTATATTTATTGATATAAACGGTAATGTATGTCAGCCTTAAAATTAAGGCTTATAATGAAAAGGACTACTACTAACAATTATATATTGTTCAGCGACGCATTTCTCATTACTTAGGGTTTCTTGGTTGTTGAGTTGTAGATGACATTTTTAAATAATGATTTTTTAAAAAGAAAATTTTTAAATTCGTATGACGGTTTTGAAAAATTATAAAAGTAGGCACTAGTCGGCACTTGAAGTACCGACTGGTGTCATGTCAGCTCCAGTCGGAAATTGAAGTGCCGACTGGAGCTGATGTGGCATCCAATCGGCACTTCAAGTACCATAAAAAATATTATTTTATGAAAAAAATCTGTAGATGAAGAGACGATCAAATCACCTCTATTCTCTAACCTGTTATTTTTTCGACGAGTTCATAATAAATTTTCTTTGTATCTCCTTTTTCTTCTCGCCTTTCTATCTCCTGCTTCACATATCTCTTTTCTTCCTCTGCTTTTCCTAAATTCCGAGTAGCGTTTATTTAAGAATAATCTCTTTCCGAGGCTAGTTTGGTTCCATCCTATACTTCAAACCGATCGAAATACTGTCTAAATTTATATTTTTAGAAATCATACTGTCATACTGTCTAGTACCTCCTCAGCTCGCACGGCAAAACAATCAGTTTTTTTTTAAAAAAAAAACTTGACGACCATCCGTCGCGAGAGAAACGCAACCAAGGAAAGGAAAAAGAGGTTGAGGTCGGCTGGTGACGGCGTGCGTCGTGGCGACGCGACGCGATGCGCTCCGTGTGTCGCGGCTTGTTTAATGCGGCCGCGCCGTGCCCACGTCCATCCGTCTATTTATTTTGCCTTCACTCGCCCGTTCATTTATAATCTGCGGCTCCATGGCCTGCATGCAGCATGCTCTCCCCCCCAAACTACCGTATTAATTGATTGATTGATTGATTGATTCCGATGCGATGGTTGACGACACTTAACTCGACCTGAGCCACAGGATACATAGGGCTGACCGAATGAATCGTAGCACCAAATGGAATGTTACCATCGAGAGTTGAATTTGGGTGGTATCACTAAAATTTAGGTCCATAACCAATTGAGAACCTTTGTAACTTTATTTAATATCACCTTGATATGCGTAATTTTATCTAAATGACTAATATTTGTACACCAGAGGGAGTACACTATTAGTTCGTGTCACGGATGTTTTGACATTAATTTGAAGATTAATTGGATGTTTGGTTCCGTATAGTAAAGTTTAGTTCGTATTATATCATATGTTGAGACATTAATTTAAATGATTCAACCTGAACTGATTATAAAATAATTGTAAAATCAAGGGATTATTCATTTGATAAATTTATTAAGCCTAATTAATCCGTGATTAGCAAATGTTACTATAGCATCACATTGCCAAATCATGGCGTAATTAGGCTCATTAGATTCATCTCACTAATAATCCACCGATTATGAATGAGTTTTATAAATACTCTACAATTAATAGTCTAAAATAATATCTAAACATTTGATGTGACGGGACTAAATTTTAGAGTAAAAGAAACAAACACCCCCTAAACGCTAACTGGTTTAAAATTTTATATTTCGTGTAAAATAAAATTAGCTTTACTAGCTCTAAAACATTGTACCGTGTATGTGTTATACGGTGCTCATAATTTGCTGAGGTTTTATTTTCCCGGAAAAAAAAAGAGAGAAGAAGAACAAAATGCAAAAGCCACAGCAATAAGCGCGAGTTGTTGAATAATTTGCGTCGGGTCCAACCGTAATAAATAGATGTACACCAAGAAAAACAGAGAGCATCCACACGTATCCCGTGCAACAAATATCTCGTCCCGGGCCAAGCACAAGCACAGCCTCCGCCCGACGACGGCGACGGAGAAGCGGCCACCGGCGCGGCGGCGGATGGCCGCCAATGGAGCCCCATCTGGGCCTCTCCTCTCGATTTTTTTTTTAAAAAATAATATATTTTTTTTAAAAAAAAATTCAAATCTGAATGTCGATTTCAAAAATTTGTAAAACTAGCAGGTGGATGTCACGTTAGCTCCAGTCGACACTTGGAGTGCCGACTGATGCTGACATGGTGCAGTCGGCACCAATCGCATTTAAAGTGACAACTAGACTCCAGTCTGTATTTCAAATGCTGACTGCCTATTAGTTTTGCAATTTTTTGAATTTGACGTACAGATTTGATTGTTTTAAAAAAATATTATTTCAAAAAAAATCTCTCGTCTCTCATCCGCTCTCCAACCAAACGACTAGCCGCGTCTGGACCCCACGCGTGTAAATCGGTTTTTATCTCTACATAAAAATTAATAAATCAACTCAGATTACTTCGTTACTATATAATTAGTATGTTTTCAAAACATGCTTTTTTATTTGTGAGGATTTCCATTTATATTTTATGAGGACAAACACAAAATATTGATTGTGAATTATTTTCAATATATATATCATTAACAACTATGAAAATAATAACATATACATATTGATTTTCCTAAAATAAGAGTGTGTTATATTTTGGAACAGACTTAGTATAAATACCAGTTAGTACGTTTTTACTGACCATTTTTGGTTTGAACTTGTTGCATCATATTGACACAACCAGGCCGGAGCTACGGTCCCACGAACCGGGTTCAAATTTTTTAAGATATTATTAGCAAATGTTTATCATTTATGCATCTCCTGAACTCAATAAGATATACCGTTTATAGTGGAGTAAACCCATTAGTTTTTCTTTAGCTCCGTCACTAGACACAACGTAAGCATCATCCATCATTTTTTAAAAAAATAATATTTTTTAAAAAATCAAATATGTATGCTCGTTTCAAAAAATTACAGAAGTAGCATGCGGTCGGCACTCAAAGTGCTGACTCGATCTGAAGTGCCGACTGGGGCCATGTCAATTCCAGTCGGCACTTCAAGTATCGACTAGATGCTGACCCCTATCAGATTCTGCCACGTCAGCTCCAGTCAGTCGGCACTTGAAGTGCTGAAAAGAGCTGACGTGACATCCGGTCGGAAATGCCGACCGTATATTAGTTTTGTAAATTTTTTAAACGGGCATATTGATTTTTTTTAAAAAAATTCTCATCCATCTATCCCACAAGAATTGTAGCACTCCATGTATCTTGGGACTATCCAATCTATGAGAAACCTAGCCATTTTCTGCAACATGCATGCATGTTCCTAATTCCTAATGTACGTACGTGCTGTCTATAACAGAAATGAAGTGGTTCATTCATGCAAAATAAACCACATGCATGCGTGTTCATCAGCTAGCTACTTTCTTTTCTTCTCCATCTCTTGCACCAATCAAGCTACACTCCAACCCTATCCATAATCCATCCGTCTATCTCAACATCGATCTATCATCCCTTTTCTTGTGTACGTGTTTTTTTTATAGAAAAGTATATCAATGCATAAACACGACATCAATTTAGTTCCATTAACCAAAAATCGAACCAAGGGATGAAGATATTTTGCTTATCCTGACACTGACACGTACGAAGCCAGGCACGTACATCATCCACTTGTATGTGTGGGCGACGCATGCTACGCCTCTTTCGATTTGCATCGATCGGTTCGATGATCTTGCATTGCCTAGTGGATGGAGCATATGGTGATCTACTGATCTGTAGCCCACTCACAACAAGAACAACAACAAGGACAGCAGCTGGGCGATGTTATTACAAAGAAAAGAAAAGTGATTTTGTCATGCTTGCATCAGGGAAAACTACTCTGCTTCTGGCAGGATGAGATAACATCTCGATGATTGATTCCCTCACTCCTCTGAATCTCTTGTTTTTTTTTCTGGTGAGAGGATTCTTCTGCCTCAAGTTCTGAACATGTATGTAATCAGCCTCAAGTTCTGATTGGTACGTGACAGCATGCATTTGTGAAACAATAATATGACCGTTTAAAAGTAAGAACAGGTTCAGGTTCGTGCCCTGGAGCCACGGAATTAAACAACTCCTCCGAGTCAAAAAGGAAAAAGATCATGGAGATCTTCAACTACTGATGCTTACTGTTCATGTACAGAAAGCAAAAACTCAAGCGCGAGCGCGAAAAAACTGTGATAAAGGTTGCGATTTTAATTGCTGCTGCCGATATGATGCCAGATGAACAAAACAGGGTCGGTGCATGACCGTGATTACATCGGTTGCACCAACTTTAGTACTCCAAATCCTCCCTGCTCCTGCCAAACTCATAAACTAAATTTCACAGTACAGCTTCTCGAGAGTGTGCCATCAAATCTTTCTCTCTCTTTTTTTTTGCGCAGAGAAAACAAAAAGGAAATGGTTTACATGATGCGTCTGCCTGCCTTCATCGCTGCAAACATTTCCGGGCCACGAATCACCAACTAATTGGCCAGCATAACCATCATGTTATCCAGTCTTGTTTGGTTAAGCTACCTTGCAGTTGCAGTGTGTGGTGCTCACAGATGCAGCAAGTGAGGATTGAAGAGACCTCCCTTTCATCAGGGATGACCCATTGCCATTAATCTAAGATGGAACATGGCACATGGCGCATCTCTCAGCTTAACAAACTAATGATAATTAAGCTAGCTCAAAGTTTTCATGTATTCAGTAGTTAATTAGAGGGACATGAGTGCAAGCAAAGCTGCTCATGTGTAGCCAGACATGATGACGGCAGAGTCACCTCTCCAATTAAAAACAATGCCGTCCAAACAACTGCTCCCAATCTATCTACAAGTGCACGGCCGTTGGTTCGTGCAGGTCTGGTCGGTTATTTTTTTTTCGTTTGACCAATTGTTACTGTGTACTACGAGCTAGTCTATGATTGAGATTTAGGGTTTGTTTGTTTTAAACGGAGAATTTTCAGTATCTAGCTATTATAACTGAGGAGAGTTTTGAGTTGAAGTGTATACTGATACAGTGATACCTTTACTTGTATAATTCCAGGTAAGAAGATACTGAAGTTGGGACAAGATAATGCTTCTTCTGTTATTCATAAGCTGCTGCCACTAGTGCAGATGAACAGAGTGGAGATGAACAGAGTGGACAAAAGATGAGGCGTTTCTTTACCTGAACAGTTGAGCACTTTCAGTTTCAGGCTTAGTGCTGTACCTGTCTCTGTGCCTGTGCGATGTTGTTTAGCCACAGTTTATGGGAGATTTTAGGGTTTGGTCGCCTAAGATGTTACTGTCGAAAAGATGTACATTCACATCTCCCTCCATTTCCAATGCTGTCAAGATTGTAGGTGTAGTATTGAGCCTGACAAAGAAAAGTAACCTTTCTCCTCTTGGACCTGTCATCCTCACCGAAGAACTGGCAGCTTGATTTTTGGAGCTCTGAAATCTGGAAAAATGCAGTTAGCAGACGAATTAAATCCGCCATGAAGGGCATTAATCAATTCCAGTCAAGAAACATGGTCGGAACTTTTCCAACTCCCTGTGTTGTTGCAGAGAGAGAAAGAAAAAGAAGAAGCGCTTCAGTGTTCTACTCACCACATCTGTAAATCATGCGTGCTCGTGTCCAATTTCTCGTGCTAATTGTTTGGAGACCTCACAAAGTGTAGTCTTGCATCACCAAAACAAATACTTTTGTGGGGAACCAACTCTTGGTGGAGTGGTGGTGTGCCCACTGAGGTTCAAATCATGCTACCTTTGAGAACATTTAGTTAAACAATCTAATTTTTATTTTAGACCTGAAAAAAATAACCATTTTGTTTTACTATACAAACTTCAGATTCAGCAAGATATAATTGTACCAAACATGCACCAAGAAAGAGCTATCTGTCTCCTGGCTCCAAATCATATATAAAGCCTATATTGAATGGATATGAATTAGGATATCAGTAGAACTGTATAAGAAATTCAATTGTAGTTTCAGTTTCAATATACTAGAGGCTATGATCTATCAGGCTATCATATCACTGGTCAGTATTACGAATCAAATCTGAATACACGGTGACATGAATGGAGAACTGTGGAGCTAACTTGCAGTAGCGGAGATGGTCGACATGCCCAAAAATGTTCCTTTCATGTCCTGCCGAAAAAGCCTAAAAACGGTGCCAAACTTGTGGCAGGCTTGATGCAAATCAAGCAGACACTCCCTAAGCTAGAACTTCTCTCTTTCAGAAAAATGGGGGACAGGTCATTTCTGTTGTTAAATCCAGATACAATCAGATAATATTCAGATGTACTAGAAGAGAAGAGAAGAGCAAAAAATATATATAGACAAGATTAATTATATGGGATACTTGCAAAGATGGTTAATGTGGGGCTCATGTTACAATGTGCAGTGTTTGAGAGTGAGAGGTCATGGCGGCAAGCAATTTGGAGGCGCCGGCATAATGACTGTGCTTTTTATAAATCGATTGCCATGGCGATCAGGCAAGACATCTAATCAGATCAGACGTGACGTCCATGGTAGGAAATGGAGAAGGATGTGGTTTACTTTAATTATTGAGCTGTAAGAAAGATGTCTTTGAGCTTAATTAGTACACTCACAGATGCATGGTCAATAGGATTAATTACTAGATGTGCAGCAGCTGTAATCCTCTTGAAGCTGCAGCCCTAGATTATATGCTCATCTTCTTGATCAGCTAGCTAGCTAGCCCTAGGTTGTGTGATTACTAGTTGTTATTTGCAAGCTTTCAAAGTCGTCCAAAAAGGCATCTTTTAATAGGAGAGGAATTCGATGGATCTGTAGTTTAGTGGTTGCACGAGTTAGCTGGATCAACTGCGCAAGTGTGCATAGATTAATCAGATGGGCCTGGCACTTTTGCTGATCCATTCATTCACAAGTCACATGTAGATAGATAGATAGATAGATAGATAGATACAAATGAACAGCACTACTCTATTGCAGATGCAGCTGGTGCTTGAAGAAAAGATTCTGAAGATAGGGGAGGAACAGAATTAACTACTGGTACTAATATCTCCTTTTGCTTTGCTTATGTCTTACCTAATTGTCATTAATGCTTCAGAAACTCTGAAGCAGCATGTATTAACTATTACTGAGTACTAACCACTGCATTGAGAATGGTCTGATGATATACATGGAAAGGGATGTCTTTTTTGTACTTGGATTGGACCTTGCCAGCAGATCAGAGCACATCAATGATATGCTACAAAATTGCAGAGAAATTAAGGGTTAGCACAGCTGACAAGACACGTACGGTCGCTGTCGCTGTCAGGATCATAACTGACTGACGAAGAACAGTACAAATGTGATCGACGACGCATAAAGCGATCAATGCAAACTGCTACTAGTATATTGTTCGGGCGCTCGATATATATTAAACTCAATCATGCATGATAAGGGCTAGCTTACAGACACAAGCAACCAACCAGATGACCCTACAATTTACAACTATAAATAACCACAGAACTCAACTCATGCATGCTAACTCCCTCCAGTTTCAACTTCCTACTTACTCGTGTATAAAATTAGTTCCAGGTGGTGAGAGCAAAATTCATGTAAAAACACAGCTCCAATTATATATATGTGGAAGACGCAGTCACATCCAAGAGCATATATGCATGTCTCTTATCTGACAGGAAGGACAAACAAGCAGCATACGTATAAACATCAAACCTACTACTCCAATTATTCTGGCCAAGTGAATTCTGAAAGCAACAGATACGTCGTCATCTGCATCTGCGTGCATACACATGTAGGAATCATAGCTATACAGAAAGGATAACAATCTTAACACCACATTTTGTTTGACAAACGAGCTGAAGTTTACTTATCTGTCGATCGGTTCGGTTGAGGAGAAACGGCACCTGCAACACCTACTGCGTCTGTATCACCGATTCACCGGGCAGGGCTATTGTGTTCTACATGTCACCTGACGTGTGTGCTTACACATCTGAATTCTGACGGTGAGTCACGTCCTCTGTAAAATAATGCGGCAGATGTATGCTTCAGGGAGACGTGACGCCCATGATTAGACGAGCAAGAGGCCTCTTTGTTTTTAATTGTAGCCGCTGCAGTTGATTTTAATTGCGTGTTTCTGCTGCAACCAGAGATGAACACTGTCAGTCCAGTCAGGAGCTAGCTGCACCGTGGAAATGAGCTGGATTAAGCAGAAGAATTAGGCCAAGAAGTTCAGGAAAAAAAAGAGTTTGTCTGATAAAGAACTGAGACGCATGTTCCGGCTTAGGTTGTCTAGATTCATGGAGAAACACAAACTTGAAGATGCTTGGCAGAAGGAGTAAGCAAGAGGATTTCCAGCCAAGTCAAATGCACGCGCTGTTGAGGATAACCAACACCGGAGAACTCAGGAACTCTCGGAAAGAAGAAAAAAAAGTCAGATGGTGATTTTAGTGGAAGGAACTTTTGACCAGAAAATGGATGTTCCAAGTTTCAGGATCAGAGCCTGACATTGCTGGCAAACTGAGCTGTAAAACTGTAGCCAATACAGGACACCGACCATATGATTAATCATGAACACTGCACTGAAATATCACATAAATGCTTCTAACAAAAAGAGGGAAATGCTCAAAAGGAAGATGATAAGGTGAAAACTTGCGATGAGAATTGTACTTGTACGTTCCTGGAAGGGGACTAGGCACTGACACAGTGATATGCTCATATGAACAACTCGTAAGAACCAAGCAATTGAAACCTGTGCTCCTGAATTGCTTTGTTAAACTTCAGGAGCTGTCAGATTTGGAATTCAAGACACAAGGAGCTGGTAACAGCAACTGCTGTAGGACCAAGAGATCTACTATTGCAGAAATTTGTCATCTATTAACTAACTTCGTTTTTGGCCGGTGACATCAAAATCGCATTATTAATGGAGAAATGGCTATCACTTTTTGTACGAACTGGGATTAGTTTCCAGACAGAGAGCCTGCCATAAGACTTTACATATCACCAACCCCAAATGAAACAAGTGGGGGGAACCAAATTCATTTGAACCAATGTTATGACAATCTTGACAAAGCCCTGACATCAGGCAAAGTTGTTAAATTTGACCATGTAACAAACACACGACAAGTCCTCTTCCAGACGAAAATTCGATGGAAATATACATTCCAATTAGGATTTAGGACAACAGCCTGTTGCTCATGTCAAGTATCTCAATTTCCTCAGGTCCATTTGTCAGTTGTCTCCTAGTTGATGAAATGTGTTCTCCATGTCGAACAAACATGGAAAACGAGGTAACGCAACACGTACCATCTCCTTAATCTTGCATCCTACCATACTCGAACCCTATACCACGCGCATCCAATGCTTCATGTCGTTTCAGTGTACCTTGCTTCTGAAAACAGTGTTAGTTTAATCAGTGTTAGCTCAGATGGTACATGCCAAAGCTCTTTTTTCGCCGGACCTACATACCAAAGACATACCATTTCAAGTGGCAGAATCGGATGAGCTCGCCCATCCTTAGTAGCACAAGCATAAATTCGGATAGCAACCTGGCAACTTTAGACACCAGGCACAATGCAATGTATCTCTCAAAAAGTTTGCTGTCCATGCTCTAGTAAGCAAGCAAGAAAGGCCAGGTTAAAGAAATGGTTAGAACAAGAAGAACAAAAAATTTAGAAGCACTTACGACATGATGACTGTACAGTGCATGTGCATGCTCGATCGATTTTGCAGTTTCCACTTTCCAGACAGCGAGTTGTTTTTCTAGTCGATCCAATGTAGAATCCTTGGAGCTAGTCAACAGCAGCGCTGCTGCGAAATGGAGCTTTTGGCAGGCACCGCCATGGTGTCACCTCCGCGTAAAATAAACCAAATCAGGGACGCACGTGACCTGCATGATTAGGGCGAGCGAGCCAGAACCCTATACCAGCTGGGTTAGCGTGAGAGAACAGGAAAGAACTAGACAAAAGCTAGTATTAATCTGGCAATTAGCTTGGCATGTTTCACTGATTCTTTCAGACATTCTCCTGTAGCTCATTCGTTCTCCCGAGTCCCGAGGCTTCAAGATGAAATCTTGGGGGGATATCTATTGCTGTAAAACTATGGCTGATTGAACGTGCGGGTCACTGGTAAAAGAAACCGATAAAAAATGGAGGCTTTCGATGTGGACTGGCAAAATAGACCTAGAAGATTGAGAATTGAGACCGACCATTCGGTACAAAAGCTGATCTGCTGATCAATGTAAGACAACAAACTTCTCGGTGCTCACACGCAGATCTCACCAAATAAAAAGTTGGTCGGTAATGGAGCTGTTCTTGAAAAAAGGTCAGAAAAGAACTTAGGAATTAACACCCAAGCAGCTAATAGAGAGACTGATACCCACGAGCTGCCCAAGAACTGAAGCACCTGTCGGGAGTGAGGCTCGCGGTGTCGTGGGCCTGATCCATGGACCATGATTTACTCGAGGTCAGCACAAGGGGATGCAGCTGCAAATTCATCAGAAAAGCAAGCGACCTTAGCTGCTCCTGGATGCATTCCCAACTTGCAGACAGGGGACACAGGAGATGGTCCTGTGTGCAGTGGTGAGTGAGCAAATTCAGACTTGAGAATTGTTGTCGAGGCATCGCATGATCACTGCAGAGTAGATCGATAGAGTGAAAATTAAAGATTTACTTTACTGATCCATGTGTTATTGATTTGAAATGACCCCGCCACTTGTTAGTAAGATTGGAGAGAGTAATTTTTTTTCATTAAAGAGTACGAAACAAAAATTGGTCATCCTTCAAATTCTACAATTTTACCGTTGCATCATGCATCCAATAATCTCTTTGCTAGTCCACGTGAATTTATTATATTGACTATTAATCGATGCATGGAATTCTCGTTTGCTGTTATTAAGCATCGTGAATTCGTCATGCCTCGATCTATGTCCGATGTACAACTATTCTATTTTTCAGAACCAAAAATATCTTAATGGAAGCTTTTTGTTGTAAAACAGGCTGCAAAGTAGGGTTTATTTGTTGGGCTTGAGCATTGCATCCAAATCATCTTCAGCTATCACTAGACCTGTGGGCCGTGGGGGTAGCAACACGGCAGTCTCGTCAGACTTGGTAGAAGAAGAAGAAGAGAGAGACTGAGAGAGCATGCAGCTGAGAGCCTGAGACGAGGAAACTGGTGAAAGCGCCAGTCACGGATCTGCATGCATGCGGCGGTGGCCGGCAAACTCCGCGATGTCGCGTGGGCATGGCAGCAGCAAGCTACGTTACGTACGTACCCATGCACACCTCCAGGCTCCAGCTCCGGCCACCGGCGTGACGGAGATCGACCGATTATTGGAGACACGGTAGAGACTAGAGAGCGCGCTACAGCTACTCCAATCCCCCGGCGGCCCCAGGTCGCATCGTGCTGGCTGCTGCTGCGCTCCGAGTGGCAGTGGCAGACAGTGGCAGTTTGTGTTTCTACCACCGCACCAACGGCCCGTCATGTCGACAAGTCTCCATCAGGGTCGTCACGTTACCCCAGAATAGATGCTCTTGCCTATTGGATGGATTCTACGTCTCGGTCGACCTCTGGCTTCTATGCGGTTCGACGACGGTGACATTGACTTTACACTCATGTCTTATGGGTATTCGGTTACTTTAATCCAAAATTGAGTTGTTAGATTTTTTGGTGACTATAACTAAAGCAGAGTTAACTTGGTCGACGGACACCAAAGATTAATTCGATGAAAGCAGAGTTAACTTGCTGGTCGACCGCCCGGCCGGAGTTGGTCAGATCGATGCTTTTCATGGGATCCTTACCTGTGACCTCCGGCCCATGCTCTAGTCTCTAGTGCTCTACTTCTACTTGTACTTCTTCCCGCCGCACATCGCCTCGCCGGTCAATTGGGGAAAGCGGCAGATCGACTGCACGGCGCATCTCATATTCACGGTTCTCGATCTCCTCTGCCTCAATCTACCGAGCAAAATAAATAGCGACAGTTGACGTACTGCTGCCAAACACACGCTGCAACACTAATGTTCTATCTCTAAAATGTACTCATTACCTCACAAACGGTTTTTACTAACACACTTTTTGTAACGGTTAAAAAAGGTACGTCAAGTAATGCATTTTTAACGACAATATGTTTCATACGCGTTAATAATGTCGCAATAGAACTCGTCACTAAAAAAGGACACCCCATTAGTGATGAGTCATAGTATAACCCGTCACTAAAGATCACTTATAGTGACGGGTTATATTTTCACCCATTCACTAAAAAACATTAGTAAGATGTAGATTAGTTAATCACATCTTACTGATGACTCCCACTAATAAATATACGGGGCACCGAAGTGAATCGTCATACTTTTATTTTGTGCAACCCTAGCCCTAACTCTCGTCGTCACCATTGCCTTCATCGTGCTCCTCACTACTCTGTCGTTGCTCCTGGCCTCCGCACACAATCGGATGTGTCACGTGCACCATCGTTCGCGCACCGTCGGCGTGTGTGGTCGCCTTACTTGCCGCCACCTTGGTTGCATCCTCCTCGTCCTCCTTTTCCTCATCCAAAATATTATTTATCTTGTCTAACTACCTAACTTTGTTTTAATTTTATTGTTACAGGGTAACATGATCTACTACTTTTAGCCAATTTATTCGAGATAACTACTAGTTTTAGCTAATTTCTTCGAGATAACACACTCAAAGTTGGCATGACCATTCACGATGGTGCTCCTGCCCGAACGTTGCCATGTACGTGGTGGTGCTCCTACTACCCATGGTACTTATCCTCATGCTGTCCATGGTGCAAATTGTCATAGTGATATGACACTATCCAAGTTCTTGATATCGCTATAAGTTAACTATTAGTTAGAAGTTAGGGAATGCTCTTATATATGGATCTTTGTTTTAGCTATGTTCTTCAAGATAAATAGTTAGAAGTTAATATATGTGATTCTAATTTGGTAATGAATTTTTTGTGATGTGCTTTGGATGTTGCATATGTTGGCTGCTAAATCCTGATTGTGATTTAGGATTCAGCCTTTTTTTTGAAATGACCTTAATATTAGTGACGGGTGATAACCGTCACTAAAGAACATCTTAGTGATAAGTGTCAATCGTCATCTGTCACTAAGAAGAACATATTAGTGACGGGTGATAATCGTCAATCATTACCAAAGAGGCATAACAAGTGAGTCCAAAGTAGCGAGATTGACCCTTTAGTGACGGTGTTTACCCGTTACTATTGATGTCACGTTATTGATGCGATAAGAGTGACAAAAAACTTGCTCGTCACTAATTATGGTTATCACATGTCACTAAAATGTTTTTCTGTTCCATCTTATGCAACCAATTAAACAATAAAGTTCTCACATCCAACCAACCGAGAGCATCATACAATGTTACTCTCGAACCAAATAGATGCTAACCTAGTTGCGCGCCCTCTCCATCTGAGTGGGAGTAGCAGTTCCATCCTCGAGGCGATGACTATTCAATGATATGTCCCAAGCACCCAATTAGTAATTATGTGTGCATTTTCTAAAATTCATTTTTTGTCTTATAATTTAAATTCAGTACAAAAGTATCAGAATAAAAATAATTAAATAACACATCTCATTCTTTTTGGCTAGTACGATATCTGCATCAGCATCACAAGGATCCCTCCCACGTAGTACGCCTGCATCATGCATGTGCGCTCCCCTGCCAAGTGTGGCGAGCTACTAGTAGCGATGTTGCACGCGCCAAGCATGTGAGATGATCCATAGATCGATGCGCGCGGCACGCGGTCATGCATGCAGCTCAGCTCTGGCGCCACTGGCATTATTGTGCATATGCTTGCTTGTTGCGTAGCCAGTGGCCGCATATGCTGCTGCTGCCGCTGCCCTCTACTCTACTCTAGTTGCCCACCACCACCGTCCACCGGTAGATCGACGGGACAAACGCTGCAGCTGCAGGATCGGAGGCCACCCAACGCGCCGGCCTGGCTTGCTGCTCCCCTGACTTTTCCAGCCTTTTTGCCCCCATCTCCTCTCATCGTCTATCTCGCGATCCAGCCACCAACCAACCCCATTACCTAATGTTTCACCAGTTGCCATGGGAGTTTACAAGATGGATGGACGTTGTTACCGTTTTACATGCTTCAGTTGAGCTCAGCTCAGTGGTGGTTGCACACGTACGTACGTAGTAGACTACTAAGACCAGTATAGCGAGTACAGTAAAAGAAGAGAACAAGATACTTGCAGTTGCTGAATCAAATTAAGAAAAGGGAGCCAGCAGGTAGCTGTAGCTCGAATCCTATGTACAAGATCGATGTGAACGCCATGGTCAATCAGTGCACCTTCTTGGAGAAGAAGGTCCGGAGGCCGAACAGCCCCTGCGGCGGGTTGACTTCCTCGTCGCCGGCTTCAGAGCAGGCTGCGTTTTTGCGGCACCCTGTGGTAGCTGGTGTGCTCACGCTCGGCGCGGCCTTCTCCTTGCCGTCGACGTCTTGGGTGCTGTTGACGGCGGCAACGGCGGAGACAGGGGCGGGCTTCTTTTCGGCGGTGGTGATGGTGGCGTTGCTGTTCTGCTGCTTCTGCTCGGCCGCGGCTTTCTGCTGCAGCTTGTTGCGTCTGAGTTGCAGCCAGACGGGGCTGGCACGGCCGAGCCGGATGCCGGTGACGGTGAGGCCTGTTCGGCCCTGGCCGGGGACTAACCTCCTCAACATTGAGGTGCCGTGTAGTGGACCCGCCGGCTCTGGGGCGGCCGCCGCAGCACATGCGGCGGCGGCAATGTTCGGCGCCGCTGCCGTTGCCGCTCCGGATGACTCTCCGCGGGAGTTGCTCCGGGAGCACGGTGCGCTGCTCACCTTTCGCCCGGCCGGCGCCGGCGCCGGCGCCGCCTGTGCGCTGGCACTGGCCGCGGGGGCATTACTAGCGTTGACATTGGCATTGGCATTGAGATTTGACTTGTTGCGGCCCAAGGACCCGCCGCCGCCGGCTGAGCGGCTCCTGGAGAAGGGCCATATATTGATGTTGATAAGCTCGGAGTTGCCGCCGACGCTGCTGACGCGCCGCTCCATCTTTTTCCTGTCCTTGGACTCACCGCCGCCGGTCGCCTTGAAAATGTCCTTCCACTTGAACGTGACCGCTGGGAGGTCCGGCGTCGGCGCGGGTCCGCACTCGGCTAGCAGCCGCTGGGCAGCTTCCACTACTCTCTCCTCCGGCAACGCAGAGGACTCCACGGCAGCCTCATCTTCCCCCTCGCCGTCGCCGTCGCCGTCGCCATCAGGCGGTGGGACGACCTGCTGGAGAGTCCGGAGCGGGAGCACGATGCCGTCGGAGAAGAGCTCGTCGGCGGTGAGCAGAACAGGGGAAGGAAAAGTCGACGTATTCTTCCCCACCATCCAGAACTCGAACTCCGGCGACGCGGCCGGGGACGGCGTGGACCGTCCGGACTCGGCCAAGACGTCCATTGCCAATAAAAGCAACAAGCCAGTGAGTTGGGAGCTAGACACAGGTGAGGAGGAGCTCTCCAAGTGTTCACCTCAGCTGCTTGATCAGCAGGAGGACTGCATCCATGGACGTACGGCGACGCGGCCGTAGCAGGAGGTACGAGGGCGGTGAAAGCTAAGCTAGGGAGGCTTAGGCTGTGAGTGGATGCTTATTTATGTAGCAGATCTGCATCGTGGCAGCTGCAGTGGGGTGGTGAAGCGCAGCGCAGCGCAGCGCAGCGCAGAGAGGAGATCCTAATATAAATATCCTATCGAGATCGAGGGTTTTAATTTGCAGTTGCAGATGCGGTCTGAAATGTTTGGGACCGTGTTTGCACGTGGCGGGAAAATCTGGTGCACAAACATTTCACCTAATTAACGCATAGTATATACGTTAGGTGATTGTACATCATTCAGCAGCTGATTATTGATCAGTTGCTGATTGTCGATCTCCGTTGGCCGCATGCATAATGTAATTGGGGATGGACCAGCTGCAATCTATCTCAGCTCTGCTCGCTCGCTCCAAGAGGATATGATGATGGTCGTCGTCGTCGTCGTTCCATCAGTGACCCAATGAGCTAGCTAGCTGCGCGAGTGTGCTACACGGTGGGCGGATCACATGCATGGTTGGCCATGGCCCGACGACCGCCGATCATTCCGCGGCTGTCCAGCTCCTCGCATGCATTATGATCTCCGGCCAGGTCAACAGGTACATACATACTTTTATTATATTCGGTTATATATCTTTGTATACCAGTATCACACAAAACCAAAAAATTTATGATGGTTTATCACGGCGAATGCTACTAGCTTGTGTGGCCGGCCGGCGACGAGATTGTAATGAATGAATGCGTCGTTAAGCCTAAAGCCGAGAAGTAACCAGAGGCCCAGTGTTTATATATGATGGGCCTTTTCTTTGATCGGCTTCATATTCATATTGTTTCGAGGCCTGCAAAAAACAAAATCCATTGCATGCCTAGGCCACGTCCTACATACTATATATATATACAAATGCTATTCTACACCGACGTGGAATGAAGGGGTTGGGATTGGGTGGGGGGTGGACACGATTGGGATGATCGGTGTAAAATAGCATTTACACTATATAATATATATATATATATATATATATATATATACTCCACGACGCCTCCATGTTTTACCCTAAATTAAACCAAATCCAATAAAATAATATCCCATATAAATTAAAGCCTCAGCTCCTTTTACAACAAACCAAAATGGGACGAAGTTTATATATGGCACTTGAACTAATTACCGCCGTAAAAATTTTAAGTTCCAAATGAGTACATATTTAAGGTCCTTTTGGGGAGCTTCTAATTAACCGTTACGACGCCTCCTATTACAATCTTTAGGTCTTCCAAACTATCCGAATTGTCAACTCATTATCTACATAATTTATAAATAGATTGGTATTACATCAATTTCTCATAATTCTCATAGGAGATCTTAATCCCTTTTGTATGGGCCGGAACTTACCTAATAAGAAATTTCGCTTTAGAACCGTCTTAGCGTTCATATATTATTAGGGTTAATTTTTTCTGTGCCATTACGATTTTTACGGTTTGCCAAAATGCCATCATTGTGTCACTGCCAGATGGGGGCCGCCACAGTCACAGTGGCATGTAGGCAATTTCTGAAAATTATAATGGCATGTGAGTAATTTTCCTTATATTATTACCACGCACGTCCTGACATGCCGTTCACCCGCCTCAGCCTGCTACACGCACCGAAAGCAACGACGCGTCACTAGCTCCATCGGTGTTCACAAATTAAATTAATATACGATTACGTTACACATCACACACACACACACACATATATATATATATATATATATATATTGAAGTAATATAAGTATAAATCTCAGCTCACCCTCCTTGCAATGCAAATTAATCCTTAGCTTGTCGGTTTCGCTTCACGAGAGTTGGAAAGTGAATTTTATGGAAACATCCATGTAATGCACAGGTTCAACCCTAATTATGGACGGACGGGCGCAAGATATCACCATAAATTTTTAATCTACGATTTTATGATTTCCTTCTAGGAAATAAACATTAGGGTCACGAGATTTAGGTAGATAACACTATTATCATTAACACTAAAATAAAGAAGAGTATTTATGTCAACAAAAACATAAGACATTTTGCCATCCTTTAGGGTGAAGAGGTACCAAATATGAACCGCTGATCAGACTCATCTATGCCAACAGTTCAGATTAGGCAGTACATATTGGTACGTACATATCTACTCCCTCAAAAAATTGTACTGGTGAAAGGTAGAAGAACATTATGGTAATTTCACGTCAAAAAATACACAAGCGGCATGGCATTCCTTGCGCAGGGGTTAAGTTGCGGGGACCGAGCCGCAGGGGCGCGGCTCACGGCTCACAGCGGCGCGGCTTGGGCAATGAGGCGGTGGTGCAGCAGTGTGGCTTGGGTGACGTGATCCACAATAGGGTCGGCGGAGCGGCCGGGCGTCGAGGGCAGTGGGTCAGCGGGAGTTCCAATTCGGCCGATAGTTCGTTCAACATCGCCATAACTTAGTAGCTCCAACGAGTGTCAAGTAGACTCACCATGCATTCACCGGAGGAGGAGAACGTGGTCCTGCGGATGTACTTCAACCCGTTCTCAACGCCGGGTCACACGCTACCGATGTTCGACCTCGCACGACTCTTTGCATCGTGTGGCGCCGAAAACGTGAAGCTCGTCGTCATCACGGTGGGACGGCTGAGCAGCGAGGGCAGCAGCCAGCGGGGCTAAGCTACGGGGCGATGGGGCAGTGACGTCGGCGTCGACGGGGGTGGGGGCAGGCAATGGCGACGGTGAGCATGACAAGGCTGCTCCATTTTTTTCAATCATAGTCCCATCAAATCAACAATTAGATCTGATTTGATACCCATCGGTACCTTATATCTTATGTAACTTATGGTAACTCTTCGAAAACGGTAGAATATCCTGTAATTATCGTACTGCGGATCATATATGTCCCCTGCCTGCCCTAAGCATCGCCTGTTTGAAGGTGCCGCAGTGTTCAGAGACGGGGAGCATTCTCAAGCTAAGGAAAAGGAAAACAAGGACGACGACTGAACTCAAGTCGTGATTAAAATGAATCTTGTTGGAATATCCTAAACGATTGTAATCAAGATTGCCATCATGAAATAAAGATGACTGCGCATTATATTGCAGTATGTAGGCAACAAGATTTGTTCCAACTAACCATCATTAATTATAATTTATACATGCCAGAGAAATGCAACCACTGCATATATATATATATATATATATATATATATATATATATATATATATATATATATATATATATATATCTAGCAGCTATAGCTAGCCAAACCGAGTGAGGCAACAATATAATTCAGCCGCCCAATCGCAGTACGTACTAGCTGCTGCGATCTGATCAGTGTACGTCGAGTTTACAACGACATGTAGTTTTATTTAATAATATAATGCAGT
The DNA here is from genome assembly GCA_019279435.1 of Zizania palustris. Classification (NCBI taxonomy): domain Eukaryota; kingdom Viridiplantae; phylum Streptophyta; class Magnoliopsida; order Poales; family Poaceae; genus Zizania; species Zizania palustris. The sequence goes on from JAAALK010000282.1 coordinate 9,968,046, forward strand.
GGATATCTGGATCGTCACTGCATGATGCACTTGTATAAATTATTATTTGTCACCTAAGCTAGCGAAGGAAGGAACCGAATCCTCTGTCTCCGGGCTCCGACTCTTCTACATACTCAGTCACGGTATGTGATCTGCGGAGATCTGTTTGTATTGTAGATAGGTGGGTTCCACCACCTCCAAATTCCCTCCAAAATCCTCTTTTGCACCTGTCGAATCGAGATCCACCGGTGCTTTGAAGAGACGACTGTCCTCCGTAGTCAACCGACTCCAGAGGTACGAGAATGGGAGTAACCGAGGCTCTCAACTAAGCCAAACAATATAGTATTGTTTTTAGATAAATTTTGATTCGCTGAAGAACCTAGGTTGCATTGAGTGTTAGAAAATCGTACACTTAGGGTCTTAGGGTTCGTCTAGGGTTAGAACTAGTAGGGTAGAGCTTAGGCAAGACGTACCTCTCTGCTTTGCCGAGGAAGGAGGGGAACGCCATGGCAATGGTGGCCATGGTGTGGAAGTCGGGCTATTGACGGTGAAGGGGGGCTTCCCGTCGCTCCAACACAAATGCGTAGATCGGGTGACTTAGGAGGTAGAGTCCTTTCTCTCAGAACGAACTCCTTATATATATGTGTTGTGCGATGGGGGCCCCTTCAACAGGTTAGTGGAGTGCGCTCCCGATCAGGGCGCTTGACATTAGGGGTTAGTTAGCCTAATTCCGAATTACCAGGGAGGAGAGGGATTCGGTCCCCTTCTCCTCCCCGAGAGCTAATACTAACATTCTCCCCCTAGATCTCGACTTAGTTCTTAACTTAACTTAACATTACACCTATTCCATTATAGATCAATGCATAGAGTATGCTGCATCATGATAGTCAGTTACGTACTATATGACTCAACAACTACAATGCACATTTCCATTTTGAAACAGTTTCTCAACTCATTTTGGGCCCTTATAAATCCATAGATCATAGGCTTACCTTAAACCCATGTCGACTAAGTGTTCTCTGAACACATTTGGGAGGTAAGCCTTTTGTGAGCGGATCCGCAAGCGTTCGCTTGGTACTTATATGCTCTACTTATCATTTGATCTTGGATTCTCTCCTCAACAATATAACACTTAACTTAGATGTGTTTGGCAGCAACACACTTCTTGTTGTTATAGGAGAATTATACTGTTGACTCATTACTACAGTATAACTTAAGTGGTTTAAAAAAGCTGTCGACCACTCTTAAAACCGGAATAAATTTCTTAGAAACATAGTGCCTGTCCGACGGCCTCACAACTTGCTACAAACTTGGCATACATCGTGGTAGATGCCATCATAGTTTGTTTAGAGCTTTTCCACGACACAGCTCTCTTTGCGAGTGTGAATACACAACTTAATGTGGACTACTTATCATTCACTCATCTCGCAAGGTCTTAATTTGTATAACCCGCAATCGCTAGGTTATTTAATCTTTCATACATTAGCATGAGGCCGTTGTGCCTTATATAAATCTCAAGGCTTTCTTAATTTAATCCAGCGATCTATTTCTAGATTTTCTGATATCTGTCAAGCATTCCGGCGGTATAAACTTAGTCAGGGCGAATACATAATTGAGCATACATTGGCTTCCGACAGTAGAAGCATATGGAACCAATCTAATTTGATCGATCTCATATTGGTTCCTGGGATACTAACAGTTCCCAACTTATCACCCTTGACTATCGGATCAGGCGATAGCTTATACGCATGCATACTATATACTTTATCAGTATATCTTCTAGTATGCCGTATGTGATAATCTTAATACCCCCTTAATGGTAATCTTAGAGAAACTCTAGTCCTAACATACAGGAAAATTTCTCCAAGGTTCTTAATGTCAAAATGAGAGGACATTAATGGTAATATTAGATTTCTTAGTTTCTAATATTAGATGGACATTACCGCTTGCAAGCAGAATGTCATCCACATGCTAAACTGGGAAAATAAATTCCCCATTCTTAAATTTAGACAAACACTATTGTCCTCTTCATTATTCTTAAAACCCAAAATTTTCTAATAGTCTAATTTAAATTTCAGATACCCTTACTTAAAACTTATTTAAGTCCATTGGACTTAGATAAAACGGTATCATAAAATTTCCCTTTCATTTCTATGACGAAACATTTAGTTGTGTCATATAGACATTCTCATTTAAAACTTATTGAAAATGTCGTCTTTATATCAATCTGATGCAGTTCTAAGTCATAATGTGCCTTAATGATTCTTAAAGAATCCTTAAATAAGACATACAAAATATCTCATTTAATCTGATTCTTATCTGAGTTGGCACATTATGTACTAAGTTAGAGAGTTGTTCCTTTACTTCTTCATTAGCATCACCTAGAAATGTAGATTCCTGAACAACAGAAGCCTCATGTACAATAGATGTCGCTAATGAAGGTCCAAACTCAAGTGTTGGACAAAAGGGACACTACCACATGTACATAGAAAATTGCTCTTGAATCATAGGAGTGGATTCACTAACCCACTTCTCTTCAAGATTAATTTCTCTAAGTATCGTGCTCCCCCTGATTAAAGCATCTTCTAAAAAATGCATATCTCGTTTCTACAAACTTAACATGTCTGTTAGGACATTACAAAACGAGATCACTTAGACTTATCTTTGCAGTCAATAAAATTGACATGTTACTATCTTAGGACTTTAACTTATTAATATTTGGGTTAAAAATAGCCTTAGCAGGACGACATACCCTTATTCTAAAATAATTTAGAAAATGGTTATCGTCTTGTCCATAATTCTTATGGTGCTTTTAGGCACAGACTTATTAAGGATCCAATTAAAATTATGAATGGTGGTTTAAATGCCTCCATCCACAAATTAATCGGTAGAGTGGAATAACTTACCATACTACTTACTATGTCCACTGAAGTGCGAGTGCACCTTATAGCCACTCTATTTTGCTAAGGTACACCCGGTATAAGATACCGGGCTATTTTGCCATTTTCTATAGAACCTTGCGCAAAAGAGTTCAAGAAATCGGCCATACGGGGTATATTGACCGTAGCGCGGTCAGATCTTACTCTTTCAAACTTTAGATCATGCTGATATAAGAATGAGCCTTAAAAACATCTTAAAATTTATCCAGAGCAACTAATGATCTGATCGCTCTTAGATTGGATAAATATTAATCAATTAATTTTAAATCACCGTTGGGCAGAATTAGAATCAATTGAGCTTAAATGTAATAACATTATCACCAACGTTGGTCAGGAGATAAAAATTACTACAATCATTAAACTTAATTTCGCGTCTTTCTTAATTTATTTGACGTATTTATCTTAATACAACATATGCATGAAACTTAGTCTAAAGAAACTAAAGTGGAAGAATTGACTAAACGTTCAATCCTCCCCCTCGAAATATGGCCTATTAGATAGTACCATAATTTCGAAAATACGTCATCAATTCTTTTGCTCTTATCATTATTCTCAGATGATAAAATCATCTTGAGAAAATAAATAAAGTTTGTCATGCTGAAAGCAAGACTTAAAGACTTTATTTCTAAGTGCGAAAATTCATCTATTACCATTCTTGTTCATCCATTTTGGAAACTCCACATATTCCTTCATGTGGTGTTCCTCCTTACAATGTCTGTAGAAATCCTTCAGGACATCATGTTCCTTTATACAAACTTATAAGAGGAGTCCTTAGCATAATTAGAACAAGTCTTATAATGCTTCTTCCCCTTTTGTTCATGTTGCACATTATGACCTAAATCATTGTGTGCTTTCTTAATTCTTACACATAGTTTGAAATCAGCACCTACAAACTCCAACACTCTCGCTGTAAGTTGTAGTTGATCACAAAATGATCAGAAAACTTAGTGTAACGTCATAATAAAAATTTGGACGCTAATATCCTCATCGAGCTCTTTATTCATGGGTTTCAGCTTTGAAAACCATGTTGCAAAACTTACTAGGCTTTTCTTAATAAGCGTGCTAGCATACGCCTTAGAAAAGTCACCTTCAGATACTCTTTGCAGTATCATGATGTGAGATAGAACCCCTAATTGGCTCCATAAAGGAGCTCTTAATCATAATACATTTTGTGTTTCCACTGATTTCCTTCAGTACTATATGTCTTATTTTATTCTTAGTTCGGCGAAGTCACGTAACCTTATGACAAAAGCCTCTTGGCTCATCCTCTCAGATCACGGGCTTCGCACGCTTAGTTAGACAATCAAGCATTAAAGCAAGATTTATGTCCTATAGCTCAATCGCTATCTTAATATCTCATCTCCGGGAACCGTAGTTCTTACCACTGAGAGACTCAATGCCGGAGATTATGTCTTAGCACATTTATAATAAGGAACATTATCAAGGTATATTATAACAGACATAATATGACACATGAAAATTTAACGTTGGTCAAAATCAACATGTGGCATAGTTAAAAGAGCGAATTAATTCTACATCACCGTTGGGCAGAAATAGAATCAATTCAACTGAACCACAGTAATTTCATCACCAACGTTGGTCAGGAGATAAAATCACTATGTTATCAAAATACAACATTTATAATGCCAAATTAAATTATCTCGTTGGTTCAAATTTAATTGACAGAATAAATGCTACTTAATTAATAGGATGAACATGGTACTAATCTTAAACAGTGTATTCGCAGCGGAAGACTTAGAACTAATTGATACACTGATTAATTATTAATGAAATTCTGAATTTACAGCATGGTACTAATTTTAAACAGTGTAATGACAGACTTAATCTAAACATGCACAACAAAAGACTTAATTTTGACTAATACACTGCTTAAAATAGTAATAAAAATTCTGAATTTAAACTTAAACAAAATTCCTAATAGATATATTTCAATTAAATGTAGTCGTTGAACTAAATTTAATAAATAAATATCACAAAATTACTGAAAATGCTGCAAAATTCAGAATCAGCAATTTTAAATAGTGTATGCACAGCGGAAGACTTAATCTTAATTAGTACACTTATTGAAAACAGCAATAAAATTCTGAAATTTAAACTTAAACATAAAATCTAAACTAATATTCCTCAATTAAATATAGTCTTTAGACTAAATTTAATAAAGAAAATATCATAAAAGTACTTAAAATTGCTGCAAAATTCATAATAAAATTTACTGAGTCTGTACAAACTTATACAAAATTTTCCCCGCAGAAAACTTATCTTTTCTTAATTTTGGGCATTCTTCTTAATTTTCAGATAATACTTAAATGGAAAATTAATTTCTTAATTCAAGAAAAAACAGAAAAACATTTCAGCCCAAAAGTGCACAAGGCCTGGCCCAACAGTACTGAGCGCAGGCCGAAGCCAACCTGGGCCCAGGCCGGCATTTCGCCGCGCGCGCGCGCGAAACCTGGGCCTGGGCCGGCTAATGCCCCCTCCGCCTGGGCTGATTGCGGCCCGATCGACGGCAGCCGTCCGATCCAGATCGACGGCTGCGCGCGATCGTCGCTCACACAAAAAAACGCGCCGCGCCGCGCCCCCCGTAAACCCTAGCCACATTTGCCCCCGCGGTCCCCGAGCGAGCGAAGCAGAGAGCGGCGGCGGCGGCGCGAACGGCGCGGCGCGGAGCGAAGCGGCGGCGGCGGCCCCCCCCGACGGCGACGGCGACGGCGGCGTGTCGCCCGCCGGTTAGCTGGCCGGAGCCGCGCGCTCACCCGAGGGTGAGCGGCGCTCCGTCGAGCTGACCGGCGGCGGTCACAATGGTCCGACCCGAGCGGAGCACGGCGGCAGCGGTGGTCTTCCCGGACTCCGGCGAGCAGATCCGGCGGCGAGGAGCGCAGGTAAGGTCCCTGCTCCCATCTTAGTCCATTTTAGGGTTAGGGTTAGGGTTTTCCTAACCCTAGCCTTCTGATTTGGCATGTCGGCTCCCCTTTCCCTTCCTTTTGTGGATTCTTACCCTCTTCCCGAAGGCTTTCCAGAGGGGATTTGCGGGGGGGGGGGGGTCTTAGGTGCGGGAGTTGGTGCCGGGTCAAGGTTACGGCACCACTCTTAGGGGTTAAACTGAGGGCTTACAGGGGGGCTTAGGGGCGGCGGGGCGGGTTCTCAGTGCGGTGGTGGCGTCGGCTCAAGGGAGCCCGATGCCACCCTAACCCTAACTAGCCTATACCCTAGATCGGCTCTGATACCATTGTTAGAAAATCGTACACTTAGGGTCTTAGGGTTCGTCTAGGGTTAGAACTAGTAGGGTAGAGCTTAGGCAAAACGTACCTCTCTACTTTGCCGAGGAAGGAGGGGAACGCCATGGCAATGGTGGCCATGGTGTGGAAGTCGGGCTATTGACGGTGAAGGGGGGCTTCCCGTCGCTCCAACACAAATGCGTAGATCGGGTGACTTAGGAGGTAGAGTCCTTTCTCTCAGAACGAACTCCTTATATATATGTGCTGTGCGATGGGGGCCCCTTCAACAGGTTAGTGGAGTGCGCCCCCGATCAGGGCGCTTGACATTAGGGGTTAGTTAGCCTAATTCCGAATTACCAGGGAGGAGAGGGATTCGGTCCCCTTCTCCTCCCCGAGAGCTAATACTAACATTGAGTTGTTCGGTCATAATATGAATGATTAAATCACTGCTCCTTAACCACAATTTAAGTCACTCAGATTAATATGAGTCCTTGTACGTTTTAATTTTTTTGCTATCTGTATACATACCCAGATACATACACTACTACTGCTGTATATGGATGGGTTATACGCGCGTATGTACGTACGTGTACTGTACGTGCGTATATATAACAGTTCAATATATGGGATCTTCAGGTATCTTTGAATGCGACGATGTACATGCACACACTCACGCGCGTAACACGTGTGTTGGATGTTCCTTTCATCTCGCATCCATCAACAGTTTACCACGACGTATATCCATCGCATATATAAATGAGACCTTCACATGCATTTGACCAAGAGAATATTTATATATATGGGAATGAAGAGCTGAGTCAGCTAATTGAACAAAAACCATCCAAAGCAAACGTCAAAGTTTCACTCTTTTCACAAAGCAAAGCAAAACCATCGATCGAACGGCAGCCATGCATGTAAAATCCTCAAAATATAATTTGGTATTGACCATCCGGCCGGTCGGTTCTATCTTTTCTGAATTCTGATATCCATAGCCGTCATGACTAGTTCTAGCCGAGCGAGAGCTGATCGATGCAACATAATTTTCCGCTGTCATAAAGCTATACATACAGTGCTATCCGGTATCGATCGCTGCTGTTCTTTTGACTATTTGTGACGGATGATCTTGAGGGGCCGCGAAGGATGAAATATTAGCCTCAGATTCAACAACACACGCGCGAGGTCACGACGACATTCTGATCGATTTCTGAAGAAAGGTACAGTGCTTCTGCCTCCGACGCGTTCCCATATATATGCATTTCTACTAGCTATATACGGTACGTGTGGCCACCGATTGATCGATTTGAAAAACAGGAAACCAACTGCACATGAACATTGCAAACCTGTAGCGTCATGCATGCGTAAGGTCAAATGTGTGCCGTGTGCACATATATATAAACGTGATATGATGACAGAAGCCACGGGATGCACTGAATTTCAGAAGCTTGTTAGGTTTACTGGCGCTGGAGCTGAGCGAGGCATATTATGCTGTTTCCATCTCACACACGTTGTTTAGTTGCTTGGCTTTGTGAAACGGAGGCATTTGTACTGGGATTTCGCTTCTGAAACTGCAGCGCGAAAGCTAAACAAGAACGAACTAGATAGTCTCGATGACCTAAAAGGATGCAGGTGCATGAATTGATTAATTCAGAACTCGGTTACCTGAAGAATTAACCGGCAAACTGACTGCGGCTCGTGTGTACTTGTGAATTTCTTTTCTGATTCCTGCAAGGGCCGAGCCAGAAAATATAATTAAGCAATCAGAAGCTAGGTAGGTACGCGGCGCTTGATTGCGGCTGGTCTCCCTGCAGGTTGGTACAAAAAAGGCAAAGCAAAAGTTCGGCCGCCGCGCGCTCCACGGCGACGGCGACGGCGACGGCGACCCGGCCGGCCTAGCTAGCGAGCTATACCACTGTGATTTCAGAGCTTCAGACCAGATAATTCAGATTCCGATCATTCATAACACGTTAGTTGCCATTGATCGACTACCTCAAGGTACCTGTAGATACGTGACTGCAGGCAGCGTATAGTCCTCGCACGCGGGCGACTTAGCTTTACTATTAGTATATAGCTAATATATATATATATATACACGGAAACGCTATTCTACACCGATCATCCCATGCTCCCACACCCCACTCAATCCCAACCCCCTCCATTCCATGTCGGTGTAGAATAGCATTCTACACCAGTGGTGTAGAATAACATTTGTATATATATATATATATATATATATATATGCCCTCTTGATTTCTGACCTGAAATCGATCTACTAGAAGACCAGAAGACCCACAATATCTGGGTTTCCGATCGATGCTCGATCCTGGTTGGCGAACGCAGCACCTGCATGCGTTTCAGAAATTACGTACACGTTATCGCACGTTGTGTCGTCCGTCGGCAATCCTGTACGTTCAAAATTTGTGGCTGAATCGACTGTTTACAGGTCAAGTTGACGACCTTGGCCTGCACGCAACGCACGCATATATATATATATATATATATATATATATATATATATATATATATATATATATATATATATATATATACAAATGTTATTCTACACCACGGGTGTAGAATGCTATTCTACACCGACATGGAATGGAGGGGGTTGGGATTGAGTGGGGTGTGGGAGCATGGGATGATCGGTGTAGAATAGCATTCTACACCTATAGTGTAGAATAGCGTTTCCGTATATATATATATATATATATATATATATATATATATATATATATATATATATATATATATATATATATATATATGGCTATGCACTCGAATATTTGACGAGCTGAGTACTCCGATCCATGATTTTCTGCTAATCAGTGTGAAGCCGTGACGGATGATTAGACAATAATGCTCCATTAAAAAAAGTTAATTATATCAAAACAAAATTATCAATAGAGCGGATAAAAATTATAGAGATGATTACACAAGTTTTTAGTGGACACATTGGTATTTTTTAAGGACCATAAACTCTTTTTACCCCCTAATATATTCATACAACACAAACAACTAACATACTGTATAATACAACTCGATGTACCTCCATGTATCATGGTGCAGTTACTACAGAAACGTAAGGTTTACCGAGTGACTGTGGCAATCGGCGAATCTAAAAAACACTCAGTGAAGTGTTCGCCGAGTGTTGCACTCGGCGAACTGTACTCGGCAAATATTACCTCGGCGAAAAAGGATTCGGCGAGTATTTTTACTTAGTCATTCGACAAATCCTTTATCGAGTGCCACCCACGATACTCGGCAAAAAAGTAACTTCACAGTGCATTCATGGACATGGCGTAGGTTTGCCGAGTGTAAAAATTAGACACTTGGAGAAGAAAAAAACAAGACACATGCCTGACGACATTTCATCGAACACGAGGTAGGCATGGCGAGGAACCACGGAAGGGCTAGCCAGCACGCGGGGGGACAACACACTGTGGGGCGCTGCGCCACGGTGGGGCGGGTGGCACACGTCAGGACGACGTCGAGAAGGTGCGTTGTGGGGCACGACGCTGCATTAGGGCTAGGCTGGGTAGGCCGGGGGCGGGACGGCGAGCGGTGGGGCACCGAGCTACGGTGCAGCACCGCATCAAGGCAAGGCTGGTCAGCGCGCGGCGGGGGGTGTCGATGGAGGGAAGGAGGGGGAATGGAGGAGTGAGCAGAAAATGGAGGGATATTTAAAGAAGTGTGCAAAAAATTTGAAAAAAAACATCTATTTTGAAATTTTGGGGGAAACGAGTTTTTTTTGGCAAGTGTTGCACTCGGCAAAACCAAATTGCTTCCCGAGTGCCTTAAATTTGACACTCGAAAAACATTTTTTTATTTTTTTTTTCAAATTTGGTTAAATTTCTTTTTCATTTTTTTGACTAAAATTTGTGAACTTATAGTGGGTAAGGAATAAAAACATGAATATAATTTTTTTAGATAATTTAAATCCTAGAAAAAATAATTAATAAATTAAAAACAGCTAACTAACATAGAAAAATCCCAATTTTTTAATGGGATAAGGTATGATGTATTTTGATTATATAAAAAAATTTAAATTCAAACGAATATTTAACAGTCGATTTTCTTTCGAAACTAACTTATTCCTTTTTAAATCCTGATGCCTCTCGTGAGAATGTTTGGATTTCTTAATATTCTATGTGATATTTTCTTAAAATATTTTTATTTTTTTATCACAGTATATACGTATCATATCATAATATTATAACAAGTTTCATGTTTTTTAGATTTCATTTGATATTTTTACAATTAAAAAATTGTTAAACTACATGTTATCGATCGAGTGTCACAACTTAGATTTTTAAAAAAACTTTAAATTTAGGAGATAATAATAATAAATAAACTCAAAAACATGAATATAAATTTTATATAAATTTTGGTACATTATTTCATATACTTACAGTTCAAAATTGACTCATTTTAATTTATGTGATGGAAACACACTTAATGAATTAAAAATAGTAAACTGACTTAAAAATACCAAATTTTTGTATGAGATAATTTATGTTGTATTTTTATTATATAAAAAAATTTAAGTACAAACAAATAACTAATCATCAAATTGCTTTCAATCCTGACCCAATCCTTTGCTAAACCCAATTTCCTTTTGGGATAATCTCGAGCCTCTTTGCATCCTACATGACAACTTTCTCAAAATATTTTTAATTTTTTATAACAACATATATGTATTATATCATAACACCATAATAAGTTTCATATTTTTCAGACTTTATTTGATTTTTTTCATAATAAAAAACTATTAAGCTCCACGTTGCCGATAGAGTGTCACAACCTAGCTTTTTCAAAATTTCTTTCTATTTAGTTCATAAGAACTCAAAATTTACCGAGTGTCCGAAAAAATACACTCAACAAAATTTTCGTAGGTCGGCAAATTTGGGTTTGTGCGTTCGATATATCGTGGAGATGATACATGTCACTACGTCAGTAAACCCTGCGAGTTTCCACCGGCCGTTTTCAACAGCGAAAGTCGTTCAGTACCTGCTTGTTTCTGTAGATCTGATGAATACGTGATGCCTGATTACTGAGATCGATCGATGTGCTGTTTATCAGCACGTGTCATAACTGCAGGCAGGTATGGATCATATCGATGCATCTATCATCCATCCATCCTCGCATGTTTGAATATATAATTTCCAGAGGACAGCAAATTAACACACACGTATATATATGTGTCGTTGGCAAACCGATAGGTACATCATATCAAACTGCATATATATATCCAAAAAGGTCTTTCTCAGTGCTCTTTCATTCAACCGGAAGCTTGGAGCTACGATCATCAGAGCTCTGATATGCATATATATGCATGCATGTATATGTTTAGATATATATACAATTGTTTATGTTGGGTGGCCTCATTAATTATTTGATAATTTGCTACTAATAAGGAGCAATTTTCATTTTTACTATTCCAGCTCACATATTATTGATGCCATAGAATGGTATCATAATTAAGAATCATCTTGAAAGTATCAAATTATCACATCTTTGTCATGTTTTGATTAATTGTGGAGCTACAATATGGATCAGTGCGCACCGGTCGAGGTGTTTGACTATATTTTAGGTGGTGTTTGGTTTTCTGGACTAAAGTTTAGTCCATGTCACATCAGATGTTTGAACATCAATTTGAAGGATTAAACTTGAACTAATTATAAAAATAATTACATAATTGAAGGATTATTCACGAGACAATTTTTTTAAGCCTAATTAATCCATAATTAGCAAATATTTACTGTAGCATCACATTGTCAAATCCTGACGTAATTAGACTCATTATATCCGTCTCGCGAATAATCCACCGATTATGAAATGAATTTTATAAATAATCTACATTTAATCCTCTAGGTGATACTTCTTCCTCTATTTTACTCTATTTTATATTATAAGGTGTTTGACTATATTTTTAAGTGTAATTTCTCTAATTTTGATTAACGTTTAAAGAAAAATATATGCAAAGACACATATCTTAGTGTATTTTTGAAAATTTATCTTATACAAAAGTCAAATTATAAATAACCGATCGAGAGGAGCAGCTAGCTAGCAATGCGTTCTACGTCAAGCGTGTGTCATCTACAGGTGCATCGATGCAACTTAATTGCAAGTGGTGGCAAGCCACTTGCACATATATAATAAAAACAAATTTGGGAGAATAATAGGCAAATGGGTGGAATCAACCAAAATTTCATTGTCAACTAAAGATTGTGATTTTGAAAAGCACTCGGCAAATTAAACCCCCTCTTCACCGACAATCCTATCGCCGAGTAAAAAAAGGTTTCGCCGAGTGCTCTAGGCACTCGGCAAACAACTCTTCTCCCAGAGTGTTGTGTCCAAAATGCAACTTGATTTATGCTAAAAATTGCAAAATTACGACACTGTTGAGCTAGCTATATACTTTATGGAAGAAAATTAAATACGTACCTTTATTTCTCCCATTGTTAAGGTGCTTGTTTATTTATCCTTTTTAGAAAAGGATGGGCATAGTTATTACTATAAAAAATAATTGATATTTGATAATTTTATACCTCTAAAAATTGGTTTCGATTATTTATCATATAAGTTATATGTAATATACGTAAGCGACAAATAATCAAACGGTCTAGATTTTTTTATGAAAAATCACCAAATCTCCTAATAAAAAATTATAATATTAAATTAGGTTCTAAAATTTAAATTACACTACAACTTGTCTTGAGAAAGGGAATCAAACACCCCTAATTAGTGATGGTACTTTAATTAGAGAAACATGCGGCGTGCAATTGTCAAAACCAAGTACAATAGTACTTGACATATACGATCAATTCACACATAGCATATATATACATCGATCGAAAAAGTAACGATTAAGAAACGACCAGCTAAATATATAAACAGTATCTACTTCGTTCTAATCACTTGGTTGATCGATCCAAACGGTGCAGTGTCTACCGTTAATGGTCCCCTTAATCTTTCGTGAGCTAAGCTAAGCTAGCCAACGATCGATCAAGCTAGGGTTGTCCGATCCATTCACTAATCCCATGCATATTAATTAGTTCATGCGTACTTAATTACTAGGGTTGCAAGTGCATGCATATATATGCGCCCATGCACGATATATATGCTTGCACACGCGTGTACTCACATGCACGAGCCTAATTAATTAATTAACTACGTCGTTGTGGACCACATAATTGATAGTGTTAATATATACACACACTACTTGCTCTCAGATTCCTCTAATTTTAGTAAGAGCCTGTTTGAGGAGCTTCAAACCGTTGTAGTTACTTCTAGAATCTGAAGTTGAAATAGACGGTCTAGATTCTGATACAGATTGTGAGAATCGATAGCTACAGAATCTGGAAATAAACTAGAATTCAGAAGCCGAAAAACATCGGCTTCTACTGATTCTCATCAACTAGATACCCAGACTATTCAGCTACTGAGACTAGCTAGCTAATGAAAATCTCTAGCTACCCCAGACAGGCCTTAAGTCATTTTAGTATTCTCAAATCCTTTTCAAATATATATGTCACTTTAGAATTTTTAGTCACGTTTTATCTTTTTTTTTCATATATGTTCTTATCAAATAAATAATGCACATATCATAAATAAATAATTCATCTTTTCTATAACATAATAAATGAGAAACAACAAAACTATTTAAGTTAATTTTTTAATTATTATGTAAAAGCTAGTAAAAAATGAATTTTATAAAATGCACATATATACACTGTTTTATGTAGTTCTGAACATGCAAATTAAATTAACTTACCAGCTATTAAGTAACATGCTAGCTAATTAATGGAGCATCTTTGCACAGTATGGTAACGACGTAGCTTTGGCCAGACGCCAAGTAAATGCAAAGTACAGTACATCTCAATTGTAATATAATATTTAAGATGCCACAAGACCCTACTGCAACAAGTGGCAAATACAGTGGAATTCCTAGGAAAACAATGTCTTAATTCAGATTAGACAATCAAACAAGTTGCTGGAAACCTAGCTAGCTAGCCCGTACGTTTGGCATTCAGAGGTGATCAGTGAGATTAATTAATCCCAAATACAATACCATATTTGCCATTCAAAAGCTCGTCCTCTTTTTTCATGGAAGGGCGATTTAGCTATCTAGATACCATCTAAAGCTAATTAACTAAACAATTCGATCCCACAAAATCAAAGCTGACCAATAATTCACGGCCGTTAAGTTACCGTGGATCAAGTGACCACTGCACTAAAATTCGATCAGTCACTGATAATCTATATATGTGGATGCTAATCCACTACTCCTTTTGAGAAAATTTTGACCTCTTTTTGTAAAGGAAAACTACAAGCATATACCACATAGACATACAGTCAGCTTGCACATATAATATAGAGAAATAAGTGTTTTGTAACTTGTGGATATTAATTTATTTCTACATTACATAACTACCAAAGCTAAGTTTTAAAACCTAAAGAAAAATATATAGTATGGATATGATAGAGATTTTGAGTGTGTGTATGTAGCTACCTGCAAAATGAAATCACCTTTGTTTGTCAGTAACTAGGAGAACTTTTGGGCCATACACTTATTTAAATTCGACAAGTTGGAGTATTTTAGACGGGCTGATGGCTCGTTGCACTTTTCGAAAAGATGCACTGATGCATGCCGTTAATTAAGTGTTGTATGATCTAGGTAGGACGTGCCATGCATGTGTGGTTCATAATTGATCTAGCTTCTTGTACATACCCACCAAACCACCAAATTATTAAGGAGCTAATTATATATTATATATAGTGGAGGAGTACTTTTGCATAGTTAATTTGTACTTGAACCCTGACCCGGGAATAGTACTAGCAGCTAGTGTTCCAAATTTAATTACCATATTTAGCTGGTAGTGATGTGTAATACGAATTTAATTAACTAGAAGTTACAAGTTACAAATATACCATCTCGGCACCCCCACCCTTTAATTTGAAGGGCAATCTGGGATTATATTGATTAGGAGGAAATTCACTAGCTAGGATATTATGATGTATAATTTGTATATAGTACTACTCTTCAACATAATGAGAAGTTACTTTTAAATTACACTACCGGAAAGCAAACATATGCCGAGTGCCACGATGTTTGCCGAGTGCAATTCATCGGGCACTCGGCAAACACTATTTTGCCGAGTGCCAGATGTCATGCACTCGGCAAACATCCTGGCACTCGGCAATTCCAGCTCTTTGCCGAGTGCCCTATAGGTGGCACTCGGCAAACAACCTGAAAAATGCCCCGCCCAATTTTTTGTTGACGGCGTGATGACGGCACGGGTGATTTTTTTGGTTTGCCGAGTGCCACTAACGGACACTCGGCAAACCCTAGCCTTTGCCGAGTGCCACGTGAAAAACACTCGGCAAAGATGAAATACCCATTATTTCATGTGAAAACACATTTTGAGTCCATATCACAATTTAAAAATGTTTTGAACCTGAATTTTTTTTTACAGTCATAATTAAACATCTTTTAATCCATGGAGAATTTTCATCCTTTTATGAGTGGGTTAGATATTTTTAATAAAATAATTGTATTTGTAGGATTTACTTCCAATGGGTCAAATTTGAAATGCATGTACATGAAATAATGACTCAAAAATTATGGAAAAATCATATTTGTGTTCATGATTACATTTGTAATCTTTTACAACTAAATATAACTAAATATTTAAAATCTAATTTACGACACTCGACCGGCAATATGCAGGTTAATGGTTTTTTAATTATAGAAAATGTAATTGATGCCTAAAAAATATGACACTTGACATGGTGTCATTATATCATACATATATAATATGGTAAAAAAATCATAATGTTTCGACAAAGTTTTCAAGTATGACCTTTAGAAATTGGACAACCTTCGAGAAGGTTTAGGAGTTTAGGGATGAAATGAGTTAGGTTTAGAAGCAAATAGATATTCAAATATTTGTTTGAACTTAAAACTTTTTGTACTACTAAAACTCAATTTATCTTATACCATGTCAAAATTTGACATTTTTTAGAGTTACTTTGCTATTTTTGGTTAAAAATGTTGTTTATAAGATTTTAATTAAAAGATCCCAAATTTAAACTCTATGTGCCTTAAATTTGATTATTTGCACCTAGAAATTTTCTAGGATGAAATATTAGTGTATAGTATATATTTACAAATTATGGGATTTTTACTGTTTTTATTCTATTTTTGTTTTTTTTTTGAAAATAGTATAAAACAATGTTTGCCGAGTGTATTTAGACCTGGCACTCGGCAAAGACAAAAAAAATCACTTTTGCCGAGTGCCATAGCTAAATGCACTCGGCAAACTGTGATGATCCCATTATTTCATGTGAAAACATATTTTCACTCTATATCACATTTAAAACATTTTTTGAACTTGAATTTTTTTTTAGTCCTAATTCAACATCTTTTAATCATTGGTAAATTTTCATACTTTTATGAGTGGGTTTGGTATTTTTAATAAAATATTTGTATTTCTAGGATTTACTTCCAAGTGGGTCTAATTTCAACTAAATGTACATGAAATAATGACTCAAAAATTATGGAAAATTATATTTGTGTTCATGATTACATTTGTAATCTTTTACAACTAAATATAACTAAATATTTAAAATCTAATTTACGACACTCGACCGGCAATATGCAGGTTAATGGTTTTTTAATTATAGAAAATGTAATTGATGCCTAAAAAATATGACACTTGACATGGTGTCATTATATCATACATATATGATATGGTAAAAAATTCATAATGTTTCGACAAAGTTTTCAAGTATGACCTTTAGAAATTGGACAACCTTCGAGAAGGTTTAGGAGTTTAGGGATGAAATGAGTTAGGTTTAGAAGCCCCCTTCGCCGAGTGCCCCCCGTGGCACTCGGCACACCACCTTCGCCGAGTGCCACGTGGGGCACTCGGCGAAGCCCCATCGCGCCACGTGCCCCCCCCGAGCCCCCTTCGCCGAGTGCCCCACGTGGCACTCGGCAAACCCCCTTCGCCGAGTGCCACGTGGGGCACTCGGCAAACCGCGTTAACGCCCCCCCAGCCGTTAGCCGGCCTCTTTGCCGAGTGCTACGCGTGGCACTCGGCGAAGTCTACATTGCACTCGGCAAAGACTTCGCCGAGTGCCCGATAAAAAGCACTCGGCGAACCCCCACGTCGCCGACAAGGCTACTGCCGAGTGGGGTTCGCCGAGTGTGGCACTCGGCGAAGCCTTTGCCGAGTGCAAAAGAGGCTTCGCCGAGTGCCCTAGGCACTCGGCAAAGGGCTGTATTCCCGTAGTGTTAGAATCCAATAATATCAATAATCTAGTATGTTGCTAGGATAATTTTTAAGTTAAAGTTACGGATAAACAAAATTACTTAAAAAATCAAAATGTACCATCAGTTCTGCAATCTGATGAACAAAATAGGTTCTTAAGGAGTAACACTAACCTATCGGTTTTGCAAACCAGAGTCTCAATCGATCGGTCAACGTCATAAATGTATCAAGTAGTGCCGGAATAAAGTGCGTCTGATCACTTAATTAATCAGCCTTAGCTTTAATATATATATATATATATATCATGGGCAAGCTAGCTCGCTATGACTTGGAAGGAATATATAATCGGAGCTGCTCTCATAATTATGTGTGTGAATTAATGAATATAGCTAGATGTTATAAACTAATCTATAGATTATAAAATATGCATATGAAATCTAAGATATATATGATTTGTAGAATAAATATTTTAACACTGATTTATTTTTTTTAATGTAGCAAGCAAGCATGCATCAATCTCTTTACGTTAAACGTAACTTTGTGGTGATGTAGCTAGCTATCCATGCATGCATATGTACGTGCTGATCGATCATATCGATGATATATATCTATCCGGGATGCATGTGATGATCAATGGGGAAAACGTTTTCTTTAATTTGTTTGACAGGAGATGAAGATGGATGTACGTGTAACATGTTGTATGGCTCGATCGGGAGACGGAGAAATGCGATTTTTTTCAGACAGTCTCGATAAGCTCAAATCAAGACGTACAGATCGAGGCATGCATGCAGCAACTGACAATAATAATATAATCCATGCATGCATGCAAGATACTCAATCTCCTCTAAAATACTTAAAAATATAAGCAATAATATGCTAATGATTTAAAATTTATAACGCGGCATATATATACATGTATGTCTCTAAAATACTTGAATTTGTAAACTGCATCAGGTGAGATATATATGGTGGCCTTGCATAATATACATGCATATATTTCACACCATAATCTCAATCGATCGATAATATATATAATCTGCAAACCGCGGCTGTTAATTAGAAGAGCAAGGAGCAATGCAAGCTTTGCAAATTGCCGCAATTAAGATACACTATACTATACTGTACGGTCCATGCATACATCGAACCTGACCAGCTGCTAATTTACTAGCTAGCTAGGTCGATGCATGCATGCGTGACCTGTAACGCCTGACGTCACCTCGGACGCGTCACTGCCGGCCGGCCACGCACACATGCAAAACATGCTTGCCGATTAATATCCAGCGATTTGGCACACGTAAGTACGTATATAGCTAGCATAACGCATGCATGCCCCTGATTTCATCCTGTATATACACACGTGGCGTTTGACCATATATATATATATATATATATATATATATATATATATATATATATATATATACACATCATGGAAATGTGGTCGGTCGTCTCTGAAGCATTCACCTTAATTATCTGCGTGTATACATAAACTGACGAGTATAACTCAAGCACTACGGAAACGGCATGTTTGCCGAGTGTCTGAAACTTTACCGAGTGTATTTTTTCGGGCACTCGGCAAAGCTTGGTTTGCCGAGTGTTTTTTGAAAAACACTCGGTACACTAAAAACACCCGGCAAACACGATACTAACGAGCGTCATGATGGCGTGATTGTGCGGGACGAATTTATTTTTTTCAAGTTTGTCGAGTGTTTTTTAAAATACACTCGGCAAAGACACATGGTTCGCCGAGTGCTTTTTAAAAAATACTCGGCAAACCCAATATTTTTTTCTGTGTGTAAACCTTATTTCGATCCTACAGGATATTCCAAATTTGGTTTTATCTTGATTTTTTTTCTACAATCCAAATACAACATATGTTATCTCATGTAAAAAATTCACATTTTTTTGGTTCAGTTTGTTATTTTTAATTTATTAAGTATGTTTTTAGGATTTAAATTGAAATAGGTGGAATTTGAACTACAACAGCCTAAAATAATTAATAAAAATATATAAAATTCATATTTATGTTTCATAGTATATTATGAGTTTTAATTCACTAAATTTAAAGAATGTTTGAAAATTTTATGTTGCAACACTCTATCGGCAACGTCGAGCTCAATAGTTTTTTAATTCTAAACAAATAAATTGAAGTCTGAAAAATATGATACTTGTCATGGTGTTATTATATGATACATATATACTGTGATAAAATTTTAAAAATGTTTCGATAAAATTATCACGTAGAGTGTTTAGAAATTGGAGATTGTGGGAGAAAGAATTAGGGTTTAGAGAAGAAATGAGATTGGTTTGAAAGAAGTTTGATGGTTAAATCATTTTTATACTTGAAAATTTTTCTACACTCAAAATACAACATAACTTATCTCATGTAAAAATTTCACATTTTTTGGGTTTAGTTTGTTATTTTTAATTTATTAAATATATTTCTAGGATTTAAATTGAAATAGGTGAAATTTGAACTACAAGTGCCTAAAATAATTAAGAAAAAATATATAAAATTCATATTTATGTTTCATAGTATATTATGAGTTTTAATGCACTAAATTTAAAGAATGTTTGAAAATTTTATGTTGCAACACTCTATCGGCAACGTCGAGCTCAATAGTTTTTTAATTCTAAACAAATAAATTGAAGTCTGAAAAATATGAGACTTGTCATGGTATTATTATATGATACATAGATGTTGTGATACAAATTTAAAATGTTTTGATAAAATTATCACGTAGAGTGTTTAGAAATCGAAGATTGTGGGAGAAAAAAATAGGGTTTAGAGAAGAAATAAGATTGGTTTGAAAGAAGTTTGATGGTTAAATCATTTTTATACTTGAATTTTTTTCTACACTCAAAATACAACATAACTTATCTCATGTAAAAATATCAAATTTTTCTAGGTCGGTTAGCTATTTTTCATTCATTAAGTATGTTACTAGGATTTAAATTAAAACATGTCAAAGTTGAACTAAAAGTGCTTAAAATAATAAACTAAATTATTTAACTAAATTAAAGAAAAATCATATTCATGTATTTATTCTATTTTTATTATTACCCACTGTATTTTTACAAATTTTATCAAAGAAAATAATGAAAAACAAATTTGAACAAATTTAAAAAATAAAAAAGATTGCCTAGTGCCATATTCAAGACACTATTTGCCGAGTGTTGCACTCGGTGAAGACAAAATTTCGTTCCCCGCTCATATTTCCCGCAAAATTTTCAAAATCGACGCCAATTTTTTCAAAACTTTCAATCTCTTTTTAAATACTTCCCTACACCTCACCTCTCTTTTCCATTCTTCTTCCCCCCTCCTCCCCTCTCCACGAACCACCGGTGGGTCGCCGTCGTCGTCGCCACGCTGCGGCCGGCGCCACACCGCCCCTGGCGCCCCACGGCTGGCTCCGCCCCGCCCCGGCCTCACTTCCCCGACCTCGTCGCATCGTCCCCGGCCGCGCGCGTCCTTGCCGCGCCGCCGAGCCGCGCCCACCCCGGCCGCACTCCACCCGGCCGCACCCGCCCCGGCCGCGCGCCGCGCCGCCCTGCCGCGCCCGCCCCGGCCGCGCTCCGCTCGGCCACGCCCGCCACCCGTTCGACGGAATAGCGCAGGCGGGCGGGCGTCCTGTTTTTTTTTATTTTCTGTTTTTAAGTTTGCTGAGTGTCACATTTTGACACTCGGCAAACCCTCCGTCACAGTCGTTTTTCTCCCGTCAAATTAGTTTTTTTGCCGTGTATCTTGTATAGCACTCGGCGAAGGGTTCGCCGAGTGCCCCGAAAAAAAAACACTCGGCAAAGATAAGTTCACCGATGACGTGTATACCAAGTGGTGTTTGCCGAGTGTAATACTCGGTGAAGCGTTTGCCGAGTGCAAACAAGGCTTCGCCGAGTGTCTTTGGTACTCGGCAAACACCATGTTTCCCGTAGTGAAGTATATATCAAAAGGCAAAAAAGGCTATAATCAAGACAACGAAGCGAGTATAACTAAATTCTTGATAATTCGTGTTTTCAAAATTACCCATCCCAATGCTAATCTCGTCTTACTCCGCTCAACATCGGAATTATTTTAAGATCCGGTGTCAATTCACTCACATCTCTTTCACAAACTCACGATGATTATTCGGGTACGGGTGTATGCATGAGTTATATATCACCTCTAAGCTAAGCTCAGTTTTTTTTGACAAGATATGCACGGCTGGTGTATTAATATTCAACTATATTACTCTGGGGAATATATCTGATGTTCAAAGCTTCTGGAATGACAAAGCTTAATTAGGAAGCAGCCAGTCAGCGTCACAGCTTAAGCTTATCTATAGCTTCAAGGTGCAGCGGCCGCAAAAAGCATGAGCAACTAATGGATCATTAGCCGTCCAGGTGCATCACACAAACGGGAACTAGCTAGTAAAATATTTTGTCGCCACTGACGACGTCAAAGCAACTTAATTTGCCCATCTCGTAATTTCACGTAATACCGTAGGGTACCTACCACGTAATACCTGCAAACGGCACCAATAATGGATGTAAGCAAGCAAGCATCGCAATAATGCAACCAATCAGCGAGTGATTAGCTAACTACATACGCACGCCAGATCAGAAAAACGTCAAATCGCCGTCGTTGAACATGCATCAGACAGCAGCTCTTCACTGTAGCAATCACGGTAGTTTCACAAATATTCGTTAGCTGTTAAGCACCTAAGGTTCGGTTACCAATATTTTTTACCTCGTCGAATAATATAGTCGCATATAAGTATATCGGCTATTTTCACGTCGCTTTCTGTCTCAAAACTGACATGAAAGTGTGGTATTTTTTTTGAAGAAGAGAGGACAGACGTCCCTCCCATTTCCATTAGAGAAATGTAACTACGAGTTCAAACAACAGCAACCATGACAACACAGCACCAACATTTCCCGAGTAACACATTAACCGCCCCAAGCGACGATTAACTAACATATTATTACAGACAGACGAAATGATATCACATCAACCAACCAACAGTATTGACCGAAACCACAACCAGAGAGGTCACCAACAAACTGCAACAAAAAACCAACCGCAACACTCATCAAAAGCACTTCCTTGAACATCAATCTTGAAGTCGCCCAGTGAAGTTCCATCCATACTTCCGAGCGAAGAGATCACTTGCTAGATGTTCTAGCAGACGCACCCCCAGCTCCAGGTCTTTTTCCCTTGCCCCCGACCTCTGCAATTTAGACCAAGACGAAATCCAGAAGCAAATCAATTTTACAAAGACCATCGGATCAGTATACGCCACGCCTCTGAAACAGACATCATTCCTGCATCTCCAAATACTCCAAAAAACCGCAGCGAGTCCAACCCCTGCTAAACATTTCGAATCCTTGTTCAACTTCCTGAACCACCAATGCCACACATGCTCCATATTAGAGAAGGGGCCAATATTGAAACAAGTGTAAACCATCCTCCAGATGAAACGAGCAACCGAACAATCATAAAACAAATGTTGAACCGTCTCATTTTTACAACAGAAAACACACTTCTTAATGCCCCCCTTCCATCCTCTCCTCAACAGATTATCCCTAGTCAAAATTTTGTTGTTCCGAGCCAGCCACAAGAAAATCTTAATTTTCAGGGGAACCTTCAGACCCCAAATCACATTATTTGATTTGGTCAAGGACTGAGCTTTAAGTGCAAAATAAAAGGAACTCACACTAAACATACCTTTTTTTGAAGGCATCCAAAAGACCTTGTCAGGTAAGTTAGTCAATGTTATATTTCCACACGCTGATTTAAGACTTAACCAGGAACGATATAGAGACCCCACTAAATCTCTTCTAAATCTCAAAATGCCCCAATTGCTTTCAACAACCTCCGCCACCTTCACATTCTTAGAGAAGGATATCCGGTATAAGACAGGATATTGGTCAGCCAGGGGTTTGTCACCAGTCCAAGTATCACCCCAGAACGAAGTTTTCTTCCCATCACCAACCCTCATCCTGCAAAAACCTCTGTAAAGCTTTTTAACCCTCATAAGGGCTTTCCAAAACTGGGAATCCCCCAACTTACTATCCATTTGGAGCAGAGTTTTGTCCCCCCCATATTTAGACTTTAACAGATTCTGCCAAACACCATCTTCAGTTTCCATTTTCCACAGCCATTTACCCAACAAAGCTTTATTCATCATATCTAGATCCAGAATCCCCAACCCACCCAGATCTTTAGGACTGCAAATTACAGACCATTTCGCCAAGTGATATTTCTTAACCCCATGCCCTCCCTGCCAAAGCAGCCTAGCCCTATAGGAGTCAATTCTCTTCATCACCCCTTTAGGCAACTCATAAAAGGACAACATATAGAGCGGAATACTACTAAGGCAGGTGTTAAGAAGAATCAACCTATCCCCTATGTCTAACAGTTTACCTTTCCAACAGCTCAGCCTGTTTTCCACCTTATTCTCACATTTCTTCCAATCCATAATTGGAATCCTTTTTTTATTAATGGGCAAGCCTAAATAATTAATAGGAAGAACTCCCATTTTACAAGTGAAAACTTGACTGAAAAATCTGCTTCTTCTATCATCCATACCAACACAGAAAACTTCACTTTTATGGAAGTTAATTTTCAAACCTGACATCCCTCAGGTTATTAGATTCAATAATAGCATTAAACAACCTGCTCCATTTAGTGTAACCCCCTTTTTTATTCTTCTCTTTTTCCTTTCTAAGAATATTGAAATCCCCACCAAACAAAGTTGGCTCACTGTTTTTATTACAAATCCTAGCAAATTCAATTAAAAATTGCTCTCTCAAAGAATTTTGAGCAGCACCATAGATCACTACTAAGCTCCATAGCTTTTTGTCAATCACATTTTCAAGAGAGACCTTCATAAAAAAACGTCCAATATCACAATCCAACACCTTCAAATTATCAAGATTCACACCCACCAAAATCCCTCCTGATCTTCCAGTAGCCTCAGCCCACTTCCACCAGAAGTTTCTCCCTCCACTCAGGATGGAGAGAAAACTGGGGGAGAAATCTCCTTTCATTGTCTCTTGAATACCCATGAAATCAATCTTATATCTCTTACACACATCTAACAGATGTTTAATCTTTTCAACATTCCCCATCCCTCTAATATTCCAAATTAAACCTTTCATTTCAGTCTTTTTTTATATTTTTTTTCTTAATCTTTTGTTTTGGAGTGACCTTAGTAATACTAAGGTATCCTTTATTCTTCCCCACTACTTTCTTTCCTGTTGATTTCAAAGACTTCAGAACATTATCAGAATCAGAGAGCACCTCATTCCCTACCTCATCATAGTCTATTTCATCTAAACGTTGTAAAAAGTCTATGTCATTATCAGCATCCACCACACAGGTGTCCAGATTACTTTTCTCAGCTAAAAACATATCTACCCGAGCTTTCTCCAAATTTTTCATCAGTTCAATGTTCTGATCAATATGATCAATAGAGCACCCCAAGGAGACCCCCACAATACTTGACAGCTGAATTAAAGAGACATTGTCATCATGAATAAAAGAAGGTATAAGCATACCTTTATCCACAAAGGCATTTTGAGCTTCTTTGCGCGATGTAGCCAACTCAAGAACAGACCTCTCCTCTTTACTTTTGAGTCTGTCACACCTTCTTCTCTCATCCTCATCTTGCTCTTTCCCTTTGTCTGATAGCACAATGCCCACCCTAGCAGCAAAATCCACTGATTCCTGAGAATCAATGTACTCCTCGCTATCAGTAATATTCAAACGCCCCCCTTCATCACCAGAATTCACATCGTTTCCACAAGTGTCAACCTTCTCATCACAGGTAACCAATATGTTCTGCATACAAGGAGCCTGTAAACTCTCAGTACAGAGAAGGTCATCCACCACATTGCCCCCATGATGAATCCCAGAATCAAATTGGGCAACTTCTTCCAGTTGTAATTTTTCAGCCAAAATCTCATCATTAATCAGATTTTTTTGTGACCCAGTAGTATCCCAGCTACCTTTTTCCACCTGGTTACCATCATTCTGAGTCTCCTTTACAATCTCAGTATCAGTCAGAGTTCTAGGTACCACCTCACTTTTACCCATATTTCTTTTTTTAACCGGAGAGCTAGCAATATCAACCGCTGCACTTCCTCCAACCACATCCAGTTGTCTTTTCCCCTTGTCTCTGGAGTTGAACCAACCCACCTTGATCATTTCATCAAGTGAGAATCTCACTTCATACAACAGTAAATTGGGGGAAGTGAGAATCAAGGTTAGAGGCAACACGAAAGTATTCATCATCCCCACCTTGATCCTAATCACATCTCTGTTCCTGACCGACTCCATATCCACCTCCAGAACCACCCCCAGGTTAGACCCAACTTCACATAGAGCAAGGTAGCTTTTCATCGAATCTGGCAAACCACTCACAACCACCCACACCTCATGCAATTTACCAGAAGCCATAGCTTCCTGAGTCCAGGCCCTAACCTTAACCCTGACATTGGTTCCTTTCAAAGTAAACTCCTCAAAGTTTGATATCTCCTCTAACCTCATTTTCGAAGGGAATCTAATCTGAAAAGTCCCATTCCCCATGTCCTTCGATCTCCACACCCAATTCCATTTGAATTGTTGAAAAAACCCATCATCAATTTGTTTCTCAGTTAAACGCTTTCCATCCTCTACAGAAATTAAGGCCATAGGATTCACATGGTCCTTGTTAAAAGGATCTTTAGCATTCTGAATAAAAATGCAGCCCAATCCGTCAGCACCACATCCAACAAGTTTTGCCACTGGTTTTGGTTGTTTGTCAAGAAAACAGTCCACCGTGCGATGAGAATGTTTACCACAGAGCAAGCAATACAAATCAGCTTTACAATCCTTAGCAATGTGACCACTATTTTTGCAACGCAGGCAAATAATCTTCCCATGATCCACCCTACCCCCACCTTCACGAGGCAAATCTCTACCACCAACAGTTGAATCGGAAGTTACCTTAACAAGTAGATCCACTTTCTCCTCGGATATCACCTGATCAGCGGCCTTCTCCCACGGTGACGCCAAATCAGCGCCTCTATTGTTCTTGTCCGCATCAAGACCTTCTCCAACTTTGCCAGATCCTGCAACAGCCTCGGAGGTCCCTCCCACCGCGGGATTCACCGGTCGAAAGGTGGTCCGATTTTCCCCCCTCCCTCCACCACCCGCCCTCCAAGTGTTGGTCGGGCGATGAGGAGGGCGCGGCCGCCAGATTCGGTTGCTCCAGTCCGCCATTGGCCGAGAGGACACCACCTGAGCAAAACTACGCTCCCTCGCCGCGTCAGAGGACAAACCCCCGCCACCAACCCCCACACGCGGCCACTCCGCCTCCCAACTTTGAGCCGAAGAAGAACGCAGGTGAGAGAATTTTGACGAGACCAAGGAGGAAGAAGAGAAGAGCGGCCACGGAACTAGGGCCCCGCCGCCAGGAGAGGGGATATGAAGGGAAACCCTAGAACCCCCAGGCTGAACCCCACTTCTCGGGTCCGCACCTCGGGTTCCAGAACCAACCGTAGCATCGGGCCTCCAACAGGCCACTAATGGCCCAGCACGGCCCGCACCCCCAGAGTCGGCTTGAACGAGATGGGGCGAAGACCCCAGCGCCGACGAGCCCATCGCCCTCCCTCTCCCTCCCTCCTATCTTTCTTCCTTCCTCGCCCTCCGGCCTCTACAAACAAGGTTCGCATGAAAGTGTGGTATAGTTGTATACTCATACTGTACTAGCTAGTAGTATCTTTTACGTCAGTTTCGCGCGCCTCGCACGCATGTATAGCCTAGCCGCACGCGTGTGCACTGTTGAGAGGCAGAAAGGCAAGGGAAAGCACAATGTTTGTGTTTGCATTGCTGCGTTTTTCTTCGATTCGCTGTCGACCACGACCAATGCACGCGTGAGTTGGATCGAGATTGGAGATGCAGGCTTTGCTGACTTGACCGATCTAGCCTAGCCAAATACCATACAGTATATGTGAGCAGCTGACGCCAACACTCGATCCAACAGGCAACAGCGATCGAGCTAGTGGCTTTGTTTTTTTGTCAGGAGTAGCATGCAAATGCAAATGCAACCTGCACTCCTGCAGTAGCAGCTGCCGTGCTACACGTTTTCGCTGATAATTCTGTGGGCTTGCTATTTCACGGTCACATTATTGGTGTTACAGTGCGTGTTTTGTTATTAGTATCAGTGTATCACGTGAAAAGTTTGCGCCGCCAAATGTCTCGTGCCACCTAATTCTGCATCTGTTTATTGTTAAAAAAACCATCTGTAACATTTTGATTTTATAAAAACAGTTTTCTACGTTTTTATTATTAAAGAGCTTTGTTTTTTTATTATCATTTACCTTTTCATTAATTACCTATTGTACGGATGGTATTTGAATTGAGTTTGATTTTAAATTTATGTGTACAAGTTCATGGGTTTGATATGTAGTTTGGATCATGTTCGGTCGGCATGTGTTTAATTTAAACCGTCATGTTTACTTGAAGGTCGTATGTCGGGATTTGTTATGAGAACTCTTTATAAGATCACACATTCTGAACACGCTCAATGTTAAAGTTCTAATGATATTTGGTGTTACCTAACTCATATCTCTTTTATACTTAAGCTTTAGCTTCCGATTTGAAATTTGCTTTAGATTTTGCTTTGGCTTTATGTTCTGTTTTAGATTTTGATTCAGCTTTGATCTTCTATAAACCCAAGAGTCTTCTTTTAGGTTTTATATATCTAATGAGTTTCGACATAAGTTTAGTTTAAAACGGATTTCGCCGCTGTGAGCTTAAGAATGTTACATAGGTTTTCTAAGGAAAAGTTGAATTTTAAACCGTTGTCATTCTAACATACAATTCCACAATATTGATTTTTTTATTAACAAGGGAAGCTTTAGTCTTACTTTCAACACTGACTTATTATCAAACTTTTCCTAAAATTAAAGTGTGTATGGGACTGTTTAAACTGAGTACATTTTAAAGGGGAATCTTTTCTGGTTTTTACCCGATAAAACACCATGAAATCCACGTAAAAAACTGCATGTGATTTGATGCGCAAACTAATTCGAAAGTGTCAGCATATTCCAAACCCTTAGTGTTACCTATTGTCGTATTAAATAAACTGATATATAAAAAAACCTTAATATGATAAACAAGTCAATAGTCAATGACTAGAAAAAATCATGGAAACTAGGTCCAATACAAAAAGCAGCTCATTACAAAAACTAAAAAAGAAAAAGAAAATGATCAGAAGAGAAAGCAAATAATTAGATGAAAACATTTTTTCGAAAAACCTATCCGTTCACACATGATATCCGTATTAAGGATGCGTTTGATACGACTCTTGATTCAGTTTCTTTATCCTGTAAAGCTATAGTCAAACTAAACATAAGGTTAGAGCAGGAAAACAAGCACGAGTGATGCTACTGCTAGTACAAAGATGGTGTACTACATGTACATGCGCATCCTGACAGCGTGCTTTGTACCGCCTTGTTGCTACCAAGAACAACATCTTTTGTACTACAAACTAGTGTAGCTAGAGAGTGCACCGGTTTTGGGGTGTCGACAAATCCACAGTTAAGTTGATGGCGCGTAGAATTTCTTAATACAAACCTGTCTAATCCATCGGTAAAAACAAACTAATCTAGCGGATTGGTAATTGACCTGCAGCTCAGTAAACCGATTTTGAAAACCTTGCTACCTCAGCTCACTCTCCCCTGCTTTGCTTTGCTTTGCTTTCGTAAGATGAAACCACAACAATTCATCGGATTTGAAATGAAGTTATTTGATTATTTATTACTTTACAATTACACACACATATATATATATATATATATACGTATTAAGATAAAAAATAATTTTCTAATACGTAAATCTCCCTTTTGGACACATTTTACTTCTTGTTGTTTTAGATATATATGAAAAGAAAAGAAGAGAAATTAATCAGTGTACACATTTTCTGTCTCCCTCTCCAACTCGTTACACAACCAATCACTAAAACATCAACAATTATCATTAATAATAAACTCCAAACCTAACTAAAAGAACATATTATAAAAAAAATCAGTCAAAATTTAAATCGTCCCGTCCATATTATTGGAGGGAGTCTGAACTAGGCATATGCACTGTTGACCATTGGTCAACGTGTGAGAACTATGAATACTAGCTTGTAAAGACTTGGAACTTGGACCTCACTTAGCTTCATCGGCCACGGTGTTAAATAATCTCATTAGGACCATAACTATGCACAATGTTTGGAGGAGAATACCTTTGCTAGAGGGACCACATCATGACCACACACAACACATACATTCCTGTGGTCCAAAAAAGAAAACTTCAAGTCCTAATCTAACCTTCTATGATAAGTATTACTTAATATATAGTACATATTAAAATGTGTTGTCCCGTTGAGAACAAGTTACTAGTTTGTTCTAGTTCCAGGAAAGCTCATTTTGTCAGCTATATATTTTACTCATAGATGTTGTACATTATAATTCGTTTGCATCAATGCATGGCAGCCAAAAAGAAGCGGTGGTGATGTAGGGGTGCAAGAAGCAATTATAGTGATGAGTGATGGGTTTATGACTTGTGAATATCATGTCAGCTAAAACGAGGCAACACCAACCCAGCAAAAGAAACACAGAAAGCTTGCAGCAGCAGCAGCAGCAGCATTGCTTCTCTTTGCTGCCTTTCCATGGATCCATCACTTTCCCAGCTTTTGTACCCTATTTTCCTGCTTCCATCCCCTACAAAAGGTGGAGGGAGAGGGAGGAGAGGCAGCCTCTGCACTTGCTCCTCCTCCGCCCTCACATCATTCACATGTCCTGCTGTTGCAAGTGCAGCTCCTCCTGCACACAGCTTCCACCCTAAAAGGAGCAAACCATCCCCAAGAGAGACTGAAGGCAGCCAAAGGAGAGGGAATCCTCCTCTCAAGTCTGAAGCTGCGTGATTGGTCTGCAGTTTGCACATCTTCTTCAAGCTTCGGCTGCTTCTTCCTCCTCTCTTTGCCCCTAGTGGTATTCTTTTCTTTTTCCTCTGCTGTCTTTTGCAGCAGCTGGTCTTCCCACCTACTCTCTCCTACCACACACTTGTGTCTCTCTATATTGCAGGCATTGGTAAGTAAAGTGAGCAAACAGTGCAGCAGAGGTGACTCCTCTTCTTGGCAATTATTGCCACCTTTGGAGTTTTGGAGTCCTCCTCCTCCAACAGGAGTCGGCTGCCCTTTGTGTCTGCAACCACTGCCTCTCCTTTTAAATCTCCTCTCTTCTCCGGGGCTCCAGCTCCGATCCTGCCAGTCTTTCTTGGGCCTGCTGCTTGCTGCTTCCATCCATCCATCCATTCATCGTCTTCTTGCATTAAACAGCTGCCGGTTGCTGCTGATACCTCCCCTGCTGCCTGCCCTGCTGGGTGGATGGCTTCAGCTGTTCTTTCGACTCTTAATTGCATGGTGTGAATTGCTGTGATCTCTCTCCTCCTCCTCCTCGTCTTTTCTCTGTCCTGCTGTGAGCTTTTTCTTCCAATCAACTCTCCTTTTGGTGTTGTTGTCTGGAGTCTGTACTCTGAAGACGAGCTGCTCATGTACACAAACGCATAAAAGCTCAAACAGAGCGAGATCGATAGCATTTTCAAGGCAACCAGTGGGATTAATTGCCAGGTTGCCATCGGCGAGCTCTGCAGGAGCAAGCAAGCAAGAAGTCGCCGCCGCGGCTGTTTGAATCCCGAAAAGAGAAGATCCCGTGATACCTACCGTACGTAGCTCCGCTGGAGCTGCTCGATCTCGCCATGGATTGGGACGCCAAGATGCCTTCTTGGGACCTCGGCACGGTGGTCAGCCCCAGCGTGGGAGGCGGCGGTGGCGCCGCGCTCGACCTCAAGCTCGGCGCACCGACGAGCTGGAAGGTGGCTGCGGCTGCTGCGGCGGCGGTGGCTCCGATACCCGTGCCGCAGCCGCCAGCTCCAGCGAAGCGGCCGCGGTCAGGGCAGGGGCAGCAGGCGGCTCCGGCGTGCTCGGTGGAAGGGTGCGATGCCGACCTGTCCAAGTGCCGCGAGTACCACCGCCGGCACAAGGTCTGCGAGGCGCACTCCAAGACGCCCGTCGTCACCGTCGCCGGCCAGCAGCAGCGCTTCTGCCAACAGTGCAGCCGGTACGTACAGTAGCCAAGCCCTCCCCGACCATGCATTCTTCAACTCTTGAGTTTTTATTTTATTTTTGCCACGGGAAGATATTTTCTTTTACAATTTTGACTTTTTCGAGACACATGAAATTTATTCTTTGAATGCTCAGTTCGTGCAATCCTGCTGGCTATTACATATTACGGTGATTTTTGTTAGCTCTGCTTACACCAACACTCAAAATCAATTATTTTTATATTTTTAAAACTGGAACTCAAGCTTATCTAGCTTAGGTTGGTAGATTCACCGACGAGAACATGCAAATCCCCTCGATTTTGAAAGCTGGAAGAGGAATTAACCTTGGATGAATTCATTCTGATCGGCCTCTGGGCTCTGGTCCTGAAAGTCTGAACCAGACAAGCACGCAGCCTCGTCAGGCAGCTGAGTTGCATGGCGTGCCCACCATTGCCGCCCACCCGTGCCGTGCTTCTTCCTCTCGGGACACTGTCTGTCCCCACGACGACGCAGGTCAGCAACAGCAGATACAGTGCAACTGGAGCTCCAGGCCCATGTCCCCGTCGCTTTTCCTGCCTCACTCCCGCTACAATTTGCCAGCTTAATTACCTTCTCACCGTCGTCACCACGCTCCCGTGTGTTCTCTCTTGGCCAAAAGAACAATCTTGCAGTTCCATCCTTGTTCTTCTCAATCAAAATGATATCCTCCTTCATCTTGTACTCCAATTGTTAGTAACTTGGGCATTTGGATACTTCTGAGTTCTGACTGACTAACTGACTGATTGATTTGAGCTTGGTCACACAGTGATGGGTTCAGAATTTCAGATTCTTCAGGCTTTGCGTGTTTGGTGATTCAGGAAGCCCTGGTTACTGAAATGAACTGACTGCTGCTCTTGCAGGTTCCATTTGCTGGGGGAGTTCGATGAGGTGAAGAGGAGCTGCCGGAAGCGGCTTGATGGCCACAACAGGCGGCGCCGGAAGCCCCAGCCTGACCCTCTCAACCCCGGCGGCCTCTTCGCCGATCACCACGGTATGCAAATGCAAACGATCCCACAGTTCGGAATTGGCATGCCTCAGCCTACAGTTGTGAAAGGACGCGAATTAAGTTTCTTTTCAGAGCTGATAGCTGCATTGAGATGGTAATGGAGGTAGACACTTCTGACATTTTTCATCCCCGTTTGATCGAACCACCTCGATGTAGCCTGCCATTTCTTATCCTCTTTCAGCTGAAAAGCAGTAGCATCCACAAAACGAAGATTGCATATACGATAGTTGCAAAGCACGACTGTAGTTGTCTTCAAGCGCAAAGTTGACATGAGGAAAAGCCACCGTAGTTTTGGACTGAAATCTTGGATTCATCTTTGACTAGACGATCATTTTCAACGATTTCTGAATGAATCTTCATGAACTGAGCATTCTACTATGATGGTACTTTGCAGTGTCAAAATAAAAACACATCAGGTTCATCTGTCAAGAAATGTATAATCCCTGCGTGCGATCCTGGTCATGGTGGCTCAAGAAGCGTCGGTCTCACTGTTGTTTTCCATCGTTTTCTGTTTGCAGCATCAGCAAGATTCACATCGTATCCGCAAATCTTCTCGACGGCGTCCATGGCGCCGGAGACAAAGTGGGCGCCGGCCAGCGCGGTGAAGACGGAGGCCGAAGCGTACCAAGAGCTGTACTACCCGGCGCTCCACCTCAACGGCGCCGCCTCCCTCTTGAACGGCGGCAAGGGTAGGAAGTACAGCTTCCCGTTCCTGACCGACCACAGCGACGCGGCGGCGACGGCCTTCGGCTGGCAGCCGTTCACCATCACAACCTCGTCAGAGAGCAGAAGCAGCAGCAGCGGCGGCAAGATGTTCGCCCACCACGGGGGTCTGGACAACTGTGCTCTCTCTCTTCTGTCAGACAACCCGACACCGGCGCAGATGACGATCCCTCAGCCTCTCGGCGCCGCCGCCGCCGCCGCAGGGATACATTACGGCAACGTGGCCCGGCTTCCCGGCGACGGCGACGTCTCGCTTACCGGGCTGTCTTACGTACGAGTGGACGACAAGGACACGTCCAGTTTGGCCAAATCTGCCACTGTTACTCCTACCGGTGCAGCAGCAGCACCGCTGCAATACCATGGCTACTACCATCACCATGTGAGCACTGATCAGGGCAGCTCCGATGCTGCAATCCAGGCCATGCCCTTCTCATCGTGGTAGTGGAGTTGCAAGACTTGTTCTGAATTCTGATTGATCAGATGCTAGGAATCTGGTATTTGCTGTTCACCAAATATGTCAGGGATAATACTAGGCTTAATTATCTTGGTGACACTGGAAAACATCACACCATGATATGCCCATTTTTCAACTTGCCAGATATTTCCAATTTATGGGAAATGTCTTTTCCCCCTGCCTATGATTCATAATTGCATTATTTGATCTAGTGATATTTTGGAACTTATTCTGCAGTACAGCTTTTGTTCTTGTACAATTGGCCATACCACTTGCTTGATAGTAGGGCTACTCCAGCAGAAACTAGACATAAATTAGCTGTACAAAAAAAAAGTCAAATTGGCCTCAAATGATGGGGGTTGATCATTTATAATCGTGTGGAGCTGCTTGTTTTTCACATGATGTGCCTCAGCAGAGATCTTGTTGGAAGACAGTGACTATAAATTAAGGGGGTTGGACCACTCCTGTAGCCGTTCTAGGAGCACAAGTTCAGAGCTTTGGATTTCAGACAGTTCTGCTTCCTGTTGCTTCTTCTTTTACCTATCTGAACTTTTGGGTTGAATAGATTTCTCAAGCTAGCTTGGCTATGTGTCATTTGGCTTCGGAGATCTAAAAAAAGATTTCTCAAGCTAGCTGAAAAGCTGTCAAGTAGAAGCTCACTGCATCACAATCAATTCCTGCGTGTTATTGAAAACAAAATCATTGCATTTTTGGTATATACCAAGAGGGGATGATGATTTGTGGAGCTACTTGTTTTTCACATGATGTGTATATGAACAGAGATTTTGTTGGGAGATAGTGACTAAATTAAGGGGGTTGGACCACTTGTATAAATGTTGTCCTAGGAGCACCTTTTTTTGGATCTGTCCTTGTTAGGAGCATAATAAGCTCAGAATTCAGGTGGTTGTGTTTCTTTGCATGGCATGTAAGGAATTTTCTCTAATCCAATTGCCTGTTTTTTTTATTACTCCTTCTTGTCTGACGTTCAGCTCTCTTGGGATAAAGAAGTTAAGGAGGAAAGCACTGTGGAAGAGTCTGATCAGAGATTGTTTCAACTTCCAATACAAGCCCAGTAATGGTCTAATGGAGTTGTTCAGAACAACAAGTCTCAGAAAGGTTTGAGAAACACAAGCTGTTATTCATCCCTTCCACTCTTCTACTGAAACTGTAGTTCACAGAAAAAAAGGAAGGAAGAACACGGAAAACATGGCACAGCAAGAGCTACTAGCTGCATCCATGGCTACCCAGAAGACGTTCTTGTAAATATAAACCTCTTCTGGAGCCTGCCAAGATGTAAGCCGTCGCCCTCTCGTCGACGTTGCTCGCAGTTGCTGATGCATCAACGGAAGAAGAGTACTGGTTTGGCTGGTAGGTATGCGTAACACTTACAGCCGAGCTGCTCTGGGCTTTGGCGTACTTGGACTTGGAATACACCGTCACCACCTTGAGGTTTGCCTCCATTTTTTGAAGCTTTGCTAGCTTGTTGAGAGCTGCTTTGGCTGTGGTTGCTGTGCAACTCAGGGGGGATAACCCTATAATATGCAGGTTGGTGTGTGAGATGATTGATCACTGGATCAGAGTAGACGAGTAGACGTTGCATGTCACATCTCTGCTGCTTTCTGGGGCCAATGGATAACATGCATGCAGCAAAAAGAACAGTTTCTGATGCCAATGGAGAAAGTGCCGTAAACAAGAAGAAGAATCATACATTGGCGGTGTAGACACACAATGCGCGCGCTTAGTGGGACAGTCACTGACTTTTGAGCGCAATAATCCAACATGCTCGGAAGGGGCGGGGCCATTGATGAAATGAGTAGCTCTGAGTTGCCTTGTAGTTTCAGCAATGAAATCCAGGGCGTGCTCCTCGTTGCAAAGGTTCTCTTTATTTCTCACTCTTTTCCAGATCAGAGGCGATTCCATTGGATATCCTATTCCAATGCTTTGCTGCAAAAGAGATTGTTTCGACAGATTCCTCTCACCTGTAGTAGGTAGGTACTATGTATCTGTTCCTGCACAACTGATAGCATCAAATTTGTATCTGGCAATATGTTGCACTGAACCATTGGCAGATGTATTTTTCTACTTTGGAGCAGCCGATGCATGGTCTCCTGTATTTCTGACAGAAATGCAGAAATGCGTAGTTGCATTGTAGCATCGAAAAGAAAAGTCCGTGGATGAATAGAAGCGACTAGCTGCACACATGTGACATGTCCATTGTCCAACAGTGGTGTGTCATATGTGGAAACAAAAGAATCAGATCGATGCAACTGCAGCAAAATCTGCCACTGGCCGGAATCGAGACACATCTTGGTGACAATCACATCCACTCTGAAACTATCTCGTCCAGTCCAGGTCCAGTGTTAATTACACATATCCATCGATCTCCCCCTGTGTCTCTCTTTCTTCCTGGGAAGTTTCGTGGCCGACTGAGGCATAAAGCACAAGTGCAGAATGCTGAGAAAGTGCAGTGCAGTGCAGTTGCTTTGCTTAATTGAGTGGGAAAGGTAAGTGCGGCGAGCATATTCCGCCGGGTGCAGCATCATCGCCGGCCGGTCTCAATAATGTCTATGGACAAGTATCCCATGGCCGGCCGGCTGAATCAGATCCAGATGAATAAGCAAGCGCCGGCCGTATCGGATTAAACTCAATCAAACGGACTATTAAACCTGTTGGCTTGAGGAATGGGTAAGAAATGAAAACTAAATCCAGTTGTGCAGAGGAGTAGAGCAAGTAGCGGTAGATCTTGGTCTTGCGGCGGCCACCAATTCCCAAATCACTACTCCAAATCTGCGGGAACAACGGCGCTGTTTTCTCAACAGAAAAACCTAACCAATTTACAAAGATCCGCTCGGATTGATCCACGAAGAGCAAAGGAGACGATTCTGCAAAAGGAGAAAAAAAAGGAAGAAGGGGATGGAGACTTGCCTTTCGTGCTCGCCGGAGAATCCATGGCGATGGAAAACTAGAAGGTGATCGCTTCGGCCTTTAGGCGGATCGAAAGCGCGGACATGATTTCTGATACAGACGAACAGATTGAAATTCAGATTAAGAAATTCTCGCCAGTTGCAATTAAACAACATTTATATTTGTTACTACCAAACTTCTTATCAAAAAAATATTTTTAATTTAAATAAAAATGTAATAGGTTTTTATTCTTTTAAAAATCCTGCATCGCTTATAACTAAAAGAGTATTATAACATCGGGAAAGAAAATGATGTGTGCATTACTGATTTTTTTTGATATTATAACATTTAATTTTTAAAGAACAAATATCATACCGAGATTTTTATCATTGTTCACAGTTTTTCTTTATATTTATTTATTTATTAAACAATCTTTTGTCAATCAGGGTTTGTTTCCGCTTTAAATCGCTCAGTAACCATTTGATTCATTCGCACTTTTTTTTAATTTAAAAGTTATAATTTGAATTTTGACCGTGGTTACCGAGATCGTCCATGTACCAGACCAAGACGGACAAATTTATCTGAATTAATTGTCCGCCTGCTGCTCTTAGCATAGCAGGGCCACTCTTGTCTCCTGTCAGAAATTCAGAATCTCTCTCTTTTTTTCCCCGCTGGAACGGCGCAATCGGTCGAGATGTTGAATGTTCTGAGCCCAACATGCATGCAGATGCAGTCTTGTGAGTGTTCCTGCTGAATTGAGAGTTATTCTCCAGCGAGAGAGAATGGCCGGGAGCTGGAAAAGACTAAAACGCGTTTGCATTTGAAGCCTTTTAATTTCTTTCCACTCGATCAGCAGGCAGCAGCTAAACAGTTGTAACAAATCTCTCTTTTTTCTAGCTAACTGGATGCTTTTCCATCGCAAAAATGGATTTTTTTTTGCTCTGTAAAGCAGAGGAAGAAGAAAAGGGCCGGTGATATTCCCTTGCTTAGCACACAAGCATGGCATGGTGTTCCTTTCTTCTCCAGCGCCATATGCAGCCATTGCCAAGCAAGCTCACCATATTCATACATATACATAGTGACGTGCTGCGTTGCAATGCTGGGTGCATCAGTATTAATTGAGAGAGGTTACTGATCAATGGCGCCGGCGGCGAGCACGGACTGGGGGCCGATCATCGTGGCGGTGATCCTGTTCGTGGTGCTGTCGCCGGGGCTGCTCTTCCAGCTGCCGGCGAGGGCCAGGGTGGTGGAGTTCGGCAACATGGCCACCAGCGCCATCGCCATCCTCGTCCACGCCGTCATCTTCTTCTGCATCCTCACCATCTTCGTCGTCGCCATCGGCGTCCACGTATACGCGGCCTAATTAGCTCACTGATCACCGAAACAATATATTACCAGCTTCGTCTTTCTTTTCAGTTCATCAGTTCTGCCTCTGTTATTTGCATGATTGTTTGATCAGCTCCTGTAAGAAAATTTTATCGATTGCTACACTGTAACAGGTAGACGTCCGTATATTGTAACGGAAATATAAATCTCATTCGCTTTCTTGAAGAGGACAAGGGGCGAATGGCGAATGCGATTATTTCATTACTATACATAAGCAATTTTTTTAGAGAGATTAAGCCCCGGTATACCATTGAAAAACATTCGAATGGTATAGATAATGAGAGCTTCCCCAACTACTCCGGCGCGAAGTGATAGCAGACGGCAGGTGCACAGGCGTGCTGGCAACTGGAGTCACGGTGCAAAGAGAAAGAGGAGGAAAAGAGATGCCGACGTGTGGGTCATGCATCTGATAGAGAAGATGAAGTAGGCCAGTGGAAGAAAATTTTATTTTATTTACTAATTTCAATAATTTCTGAATTGGTATTTGTAATTACCATGCTAGTTATAAAAATCCTATAAATTCAGAGAAAAATCTTAGGATATATTCTTGACTTGGAGAATTTTAACAAAATTTTTCCAAACCAAAATTTGAATCCTTTCTTGAGATTTTTAATTCTTCATTATTTCAATCATTTTATTTTTCAAACTCAGTTTATTTATTTAAAATTTTATTTTCTCCAATTTATTCATTTTTGAAAAATCAGGGCGTTACAAATACTAACCGGTACATGTTTGTATCATATAAATATGTATGTACCATGACGTAAAAAATGATCTCCTATTAAGCTATGATACATATTTGTCTCATATGAAACCTAAGTGTATCATATGACAATCACAACAAAAATGCAAAACTGATCAAATACTCACGTTTACTGCATAGTGTGTATTACCCCATACTCTAATCGTTAGCCCCCATTCACATACAGAGTTTCAACAATGTCACAAACCTATGAAATAAAAAATAGCATGAGTACTATGTAATCTGACATTGGAACAACATTATATCATACGATACAAATTTATACCAAACGATATAAATTTGTACTGTATGAAACAAAATTGTATCAGGTTTGATTTAGTGAACGAGAAGTTTAGGGTACATTGTTGTTAGTTTTTTATGTAGGCGAGTATAGTAAATGTGGCAATCTTGTCTAATATAACGCTCCATCAATGCAAAACCACTTTCCAAAATAATCTTAGGGGATTAAGTAAATGCTATTTAAAAGGTTGGAGGGTTAAACACATGGTTTATTAAGTTACGAGTTTACGTAATCAATTTACAATACGTGAGGAGGTTATGTAGATTTATTCTTTTTGAAGGATATGCAAATACATGTATAGGTCGAAGTGTCAAACACGCCCACCCTCCTGCCTTGTGTCTCTTCCACTGCTGCTAGCAGATATAGAGTATTTGAGATTGAAAATTTTGAAAGAAGACACTTAAACAGTAAACTAGTCAGATGCCTGTGCTTTGCAACGGAGTGTTATTCCTAACGACAAACACCTATTTAGAACATAGTATTTATTTAGATATGCTTAGTAATGTTGCAATGATAAGAAGTAATGTAATATAATTTACGATAGTCGTAACTTACTATGATCTAGTAAGATATCATCTGAGTTTTTCGGAGTCATGCTCCCCTTCATATTCAGCAGCTATCTCATAACACTCTTGAACCTATAAATAAAACTCACGCTTTATAATAGTAGAGATAAAGCTCAACCAGTGCGTTAACGACTTATCGTAGATTTGGAGTAGGTCAGAGATTGACAGGGATTATGTAATAACTATACCTAAATAAAACGCAAAATACATCCATCAATATTCATCATCAATTTGATGTCAACTTATCTCTACCTTGATGCCTGCTAATCCATCTGTGGCTTCGTGAGACTTAAACTATAGGTCTGTTTTGGCATAATTCTTAAATGTTAAATCTGAATTTTGTATAGTAAAAAATAAACTTGATTAAATTTTATTTTTTTATTCTGAAATAGTAATCGGATGACTTGAATAAATACTTTTAATATATTCACAGCTTATATATAATTTAGTTTTAACAAATCTTGTACATTGAGATGTGGATTGGGTTTTCACTGGGTCTAATCTTACATTGTATGCTTCCATCTGCATACTGAGGTGCTCTATCAGAGAGTCCCACTTCTTCCTGGCAAATAATCAATATTGTCATGTAACGTGGGGTTATATGTTTCAGCAATAGTGCAATACTATGCCTATTAATCAGCACATAGTCCTATTGTTTTTCTTAAAAATAAACCGAATATGTGTGTCAATCACTTAGGGGCCTCTCTTGACCAGATGCCCATCTTTTTTCCCAGACAAACTGTATATCCCATTGTGATTGTGGGTTTATCCAACTTTTTATTCGGTTGTACCCTATGTTTGGCTTGGAAAATTTGCAAACCGGGCGGGTGTTTTGTGAAGGGTAATGCTCAAAGAGATTGAAGAATGAGAAGAACAAGTGAAGCAGGGCACTATGGCAGGTTGAGAAGAGGGGATTTTTTTTAAAAAATAATATATATTTTTAAAATTTAAATCCGGTACTCGATTTGAAAAAATTATAAAACTAGTCTACCGTCGACCATTGATCGGCAGAACCAAGCTGGGCGTGGTCCTTGTTCGGCCGATGCAGTGCCGAACTAGAACCACGTCAACTTGGTTCGGCAATTGGTCGGTCAAACCAAGCCACGTCAGTCCGCGCGCCCCCCTACCGTGCCGCGCCCGCCGCCGGCCGTGTCACGCGCGCCTCCGCCGCCTCGGCCGCCCCCTCGCCCGTGAGGGGGCGGAGCGTGTGGGGACCGGCGGGCGAGCGCGGGAGGCGAGGCTGTGGCTGAGGCGGCGGGGGTGATCGCGACGCGGCAGGCGAGGGGACGGGAGGTGGTCGGGCGTGGGGTGCGCGCGGCCAAGGCGCACGTAGCGCGCCCGTGGCGCAGCCAGGGCGATGACGTGGCTCGTTCAGCCCACCAACGGTTGAACCAGGCTGACGTGGCACACGTTCGGTGGAACATCGACCGAACCAAAGCCACATCATCCTGGTTCGGCCGATGGTCTGCCGACGGGGTCTATATTTGCAATTTTTACAAATCAGGTACCAGATTTGATTTTTTTTAAAAAAAATTATTAAAAAAATTCGAGAAGAGACCTGACTACCGAGTCGTCGCCGCTGCTTCTTCTTCCCCTCCTCTCTTCTTTGTGCTCCCCTGTTCGATCGACAAAAATGAAAGCGACACTAGTTGTCACCGCCGGAAGAGGGGCCTCGGGTGGAAGAGGGGCCCTTGTGCTCTTCCTCAAGGATCTCTGTCCCTGTCGATGGTGATGGCGGCGACCATGACGCTAGTGTCGGTGGCCGGCGCCGGGTGGTGGGAGCTCGTGAATTGCTCGAAGGCGTGGCAGGACAAGATCTTCTCCCTCGCGCGTCCTATACAACCTCATCGGCGGGATCCAGTTCTACAGGCTTTCTGGCTACGTGGTGTGGTGCTCGAGCGCCACTCGTTGCGGATCTCATAGGCGGCGGCGAGGCGGAACGAAGTGACGGGAGTTGGGGATAGAGAATGCAGTTGCACAGCGAAGGAGGAAAGTGCGTGTAGGGGGACAAGGCAGTTGCCGCGGCCCACGCGCTGCGCATGTGGGGATGGAAGTTAAGTGCTGCGTGAGTTGAGAGGGCGGACGGATGGACGAGTAGACCGTCTTAAACGTCAGTGACAAAAGTGTGGGATTGTTGGACGCAACATCATCGTAAACTCAAATATTTAAGGAGTACAATTTTTTATTTTTATTCGTACGATTTATCCTATTTATAATTGATATTTTTATATATAAAATATACCGCAGACCGTCGGTAGACTTTCTGTTTTTGTTTTGCTAAGCAGAAACAAGTTGGCCCACCTACAAGCTACAAGTTTCAGAATTACGCTTGGGGTACGTTTGAAAAGCTTAAAATCATTAGAAAATAATATTCTTGTGTAGGACACCAAGTAAAGGACTGCCGCTTGAAGATTCCGACAGAAGCAAAGAAACAACTGTGATTCTCCCATCCAACGTGGCCGAGCGGTCTACCTGTCACTGCATGGCCCACTTGCAGGAGTCCACGTGGACCAATGAGTCACCCAGCGTATAGCACCCGTGTAGATTCCGTCGGGTGCACGCAGCAGTATCCTCCAATCGAATTCCTTTTTGCGCGCATCAAAACGGGAGCTCCAAATTATTTCGCCTTTCCATTCCACAAGGCAGAAGCCGCGTAAAAAATGGGTTAATTGCTTCAGTGTCACCGTTATTTTTCGAAACACTAAAAATACCATTACTATTCGTCTATTAGCCTACATGCCATTACAATTCTGAGATCGATTCCCATATACCATTTTGCACGTGCGTCGGGATTAATTTTTTTGTATTGCCTATACTGCCTTTCTTCTTCACTCGTGACGCCGCGGTACTGAGAGCTGCGGGAGCGCGGCCCGCGCCTGCTCTTCTTGGCCGCCTGCGGCGGCCGCAGCGGTGCCAGAGGCGGCGCGTGTGGCACGACTCTGTTGTCTGGCTGTGGGCGCGGTGGCTCGGGGCACACGAACCCGAGCTCTGCCCAATGCTGCGGCGCGGGCCGCGGCGGGGCTGCGTCGGCCGGGAAGAGCTCCTGGGTGACGAGCTGCTGGTGCGGCGGGGGCGAAGGCGTTGCGTCCTCCTCGTCGCCCACATCGTTCTCGCCCTCGGCCGACGCCGAGCTCCTGAGGATGCTGAACTCGAGCACCGCTGGGGGCAGGGGCGTCGAGCTGGACCCCTCCTCAGCTGGCGTGGGCGCAGTGCCAGACGCCTCCGCGTTGAGCACCGACGACTCCGACATGCCAGAATCGCTCCGCGCCGTTGCCGCCGGCTTGTCCGGCACCCCATCCGCCACGTTCAGATCCATCTCCATCACGAAGCAATGAATCAACTTCAAACACCTCCTGATCGAACAAAACCAGCCAAACAAGCAAGCTCGTGGACAAATTAATCTCCGCCGTAGCTAGTAGCTCCAGTGACAGGCGAGCACGCAATCTCAACCCCGATTTCCGCCGCTCGCTTCGTACCGTGTCGCTTCGTACCCCGATTTCCCTGCTGGCCTTCCCGAACGCATTGAAGCCGAGCACGAGAAGGATGTTGTTGATGGCGTCTTTCCTGTCAATGCCGTGGGCAAGGAATGGAGGAGCGGCTACGGAATAGCAAAGTGTAGGGAAGAAGATGAACAGTGTGGGGTAATCTGGGCATTTGCAAAATATAGTACGCTGCATGTGGGCCTAAATAGCATATAAGAGTGAATCTGAAATAATAATGGCATATAGGCTAATAGACGAATAGTAATGATATTTTTGACGTTTTGAAAAATAACGGTGGCATGTAGGCTAATAACCCTAAAAAAATCGCATTTTTTGGCCAAAAATTCAGCCGCAA
This sequence comes from Zizania palustris, assembly GCA_019279435.1. Taxonomy (NCBI): domain Eukaryota; kingdom Viridiplantae; phylum Streptophyta; class Magnoliopsida; order Poales; family Poaceae; genus Zizania; species Zizania palustris. Next base: position 10,011,550 of record JAAALK010000282.1, read on the forward strand.
GCCGCAACCTTCGCTTCCGCCTCCTCCCCCCGAGCTACCGGATCGAGGGAGGGCTCGTCTCCGCCGCCCAGCGTACTTCGTCGTCGGATCAGCGCAGCCGCCGTCGCGGCCGACCGGAGGTCCCTCCTTTCCCTTCGGCGGCTGGGGATGGACGGCGGCGTGGGAGGGTCGTACAGCTCCCGGAGGAGCCTATCCGCGTCCACCGGATCCAGGAGGAGGGGCGCGCCGACGGAGAACGGGCACGACGCCGCCGCCGCCGCCTTCGCCAGGAGGTCATCCTCTTCCATCTCCCGCGCCTCGCCGTACGGATTACTCGCACCCCCCTCTGTTTATGTCTATTTCCATGTTGCTATTATTGCTCTCGAATTGGGAGATGCTGTACATGTGGGGAAGCATTGGATTTATGCGTTGTCTTGGCGATTCGTGGGGAAAGTTCGGCTTTTCAGGGAACACCTTTCTCTGGTTTCGCTTTGTTTGCACGCTGGGCTAGATTTGATCTGATGGAATCGTTAAAGCTTGCGGCATTTTAGTCAGTAGAGCAGCATGGCTGATGCCATTAGCAATACATTGGAAGTTGCAAATCCCATTCGTCTGTTATAACGAATGTATGCCAGCATGCTGAATTTTAGTTGAGTAACGCAGATAGCTTCATTTACTAGCAATCCTGGCTCCAATACGACGTACACTGCCATTACATGCTGTGTGTTGATGCGAAGTGAATTAAAACCAAGGTGCTGTCGGGCATCATTGTAATAACTAATAACTGAAGAATGTTGCCCCAGCTCAATGACTGGGGAGAGAACCGTGAAGAGGTTGAGATTGTCCAAGGCACTGACGATTCCGGATCACACAACTGTTTACGAGGCTTGTCGGAGGATGGCTGCACGCAGGGTGGATGCTGTGTTGCTGACAGACTCCAATGCTTTGCTCTGTGGGATCCTTACTGACAAGGTGATGGAGATTTTGTTTGATATTTGTTCTCAACAGTTGTTGGATGGGAAATTCTTCATTTCTCACCATCTCCTACTGCCTTTTGCCAATTCCAACCAGGACATAACCACAAGGGTGATTGCTCGTGAATTGAAGCTAGAAGAGACACCTGTTTCAAAGGTCATGACTAGAAATCCTCTCTTTGTTCTCTCGGACACACTCGCAGTTGAGGCATTGCAGAAGATGGTGCATGGTGGGTGAAGTCCCAGCAATATCTGTGGTACCTTGTTTGCACTTCTGTTTATTTTGCCTGAAAATGTATCACTTCACTTCAGGTAAGTTCAGACATTTACCTGTTGTTGAGAATGGTGAAGTCATTGCACTGCTCGACATAGCCAAGTGCTTGTATGATGCTATTGCACGAATGGAAAGGGCAGCTGAGAAAGGGAAAGCAATTGCTGCTGCTGTTGAGGGCGTAGAGAAGCACTGGGGAGCTTCCGTGTCTGGTCTGTACTGCCCTTTTTCTCCATTTCTATTCTTGTTTTAAAAGAAGCTTTTCAATTTTATTCTTCTGGCTGTTATAATTGTTCTGTATTTTTACTTGTATAATAATTAATAAACTTTACTACCTGAAGGTTTGGCTTAGCAGGCTTTTGTAGCATGCCTTTTTAATGCTTTGTCCATTTACTTTTCAGGTCCTAATAATACTTTTATTGAGACTCTTCGAGAGCAGATGTTTAGGCCATCACTGTCTACCATTATTTCTGAGAATTCAAAGTAGGTAATATCCAATCCTTTTTTAAAAATATATGCCTTCCAGCATTTCAATAATTTAAGTGCAATTCCTGAATGACTAACTGATTTGCTGATAACAACTTCTTAGAGTGGTGACTATTGCACCAACTGACACAGTGTTGACAGCATCAAAAAAGATGCTTGAACTAAAAGTAAGTTCAGCAGTTGTAGCAATTGAAAACAAACCTGGGGGGATTCTGACGTGAGTATGTTTTCTCAGTGTAATTATACCCGTGATGACTGTTGAACTGAAATCAGCTTTCTTTCTTACATCAGCTCTAGAGATATTTTGATGCGTGTTGTAGCCCAGAACCTCTCTCCTGAATCTACTACTGTGGAGAAGGTAAGGAAGTCTTAACATGGAATATCTTCACATTCTTATTTTGTTCCCTATCTTCTTCTTCTTAAACCCTGCAACTAGCATGCCGTCATGCTTGAAACTTCTTTCGACAGGTCATGACTCAGAGTCCTGAATGTGCCACGGTTGACACTCCAATCCTCGATGCCCTCCATACAATGCACGATGGCAAGTTTTTACATTTGCCTGTTTTAGACAGGGGTATGTCCACGCCCATGAACTATTAATGAATTATATCTTATCTATCTATTCGAGGACTACGAAGTTGTTAACATATGTTGTATTTATCCAGATGGAAATGTTGTAACTGCTATCGATATCCTTCACATAACCCATGCTGCAATTGCAACTGTAAGCAAGAAAATTTTCATCTGCTTGAAATATTTTTCGTTTCCTTGTGCATACGAATCTGTCTTACACAATACTTAGTTTCTCTGCATGCATTGTAAAACAGTGAGGGAATGCATCACAATGTGTAACCTGTCATTGTTTCTTACAGGTCGTTTGCTTTCATTATAATAATGTAGATTATTTCTCCTGATTATCGTGTTGTATGCAGGTTGGAAACAGTGCAGGAGCTGGGTCTGAGGCAACATCTGCCATGATGCAGAGGTTCTGGGATTCAGCAATGTCCATTGGACCTCTTGATGATGATGATGACTCCAGAAGGTTAGCATATTTATTTATATCTTATCATTTTGATAATATGATAGCATGGTTCTGTTATGATTAATTCGCTTGGCATATAATTAGTGAAGGATCAACAAAAGTGCCATCTGAGATAACAGACATAGGAAGATCAGCCTTTTATCCTGCTTCTGGTCTATCAAACACGTTTGGTTTCAAGATTCAAGACAAGCAAGGCAGGATGCACAGATTTAACTGTGGTATGAAAGGAATGATACTATGAACACTTCCTGCCCTTTTTTCTTAGTTCTAGCTATTAATATTGCATCCTGGGTTTCCCGCGTGACTTGTTTCAAACTTCAGAAACGAGCAGCTTGACAGAGTTGATAACCTGCATTCTACAGAGGCTTGGCGATGACATCGACAGGAAAAAAATACCACAAATTTTGGTACGGAACTCAAATCCCTCGTGATACCAACGTGATAATAATTCTCTGAGTCTCCTTTTCTGCCCTGATACCATCTGGCAGTATGAAGATGATGATCGTGATAAGGTCATACTTTCGTCAGACAGTGACCTACTAGCTGCTGTGGACCATGCAAGGCAAATCGGCTGGAAGGTAAAAATGGATGCTTTCTCTTTCCCTCCCTGCCAAACGGTGCTCATCTTGCAGTGCCACCCACCCATCTTGCAGAGCTTAAGGTTGCACTTGGATTATGCTGGCGTTGGTCGCCGGAAGAGAGGCGGCGGCTCGGCGGATTTCGAGTACGCTGGAAGGGACGCATGGGCATCAGCCTACAGCGCCGTCGCCGCCGGGGCAGCTCTTGTTGCAGGCCTCGGCGTCATGGCTTACCTCAAGAGAGCAGGCGCCTAGTTAGCATATTGCCGAACACTTACTTGACGATACAAATGTTACAGCGACGAACGAATTCACCAGATTGCAGCTGATGGTTGCCTACATATGATGATCAAATTTTGATACCAAAAGTAATTAATTCTTGTGTATCGCCAATGAACAATAATGAAGCATGCTCGCGCTTGTACTTTCCAGTTGGTGGTGTAACATCAATAGCAGCAGCTAGTAACTGTTGCATGTGAAATTTTGCTGCTTAGCTTGCTCGTCAGATCCCACGAGTTCCTCTGCAAATGCAAAGCCTTCCGGGGTATAAACAATACAACGAGAGCAATACACGAAGCAGTTTAATTTGAGCATGTAACTGAAGGCATCATACCTACGTACTCTGATTTTTTTTTATATTAGTTGTCTTAACCTTGTTAATTTTTTTCTGATTTCTTATATCGTCTTACTCATCTTCAATATTCTTCAAATATAAGTTATTTTACACCTTTGAAACGGTTTTTATGATATCATTCTCACATATAAGCAACTAATATTTTGTAAAATAGAATAAATGTGAGACAACACATATATTTAAGTTGATTAATTAATTTTTGTGCACAAATTCAAAATGCTGAAATATATAAAAAGAAATGGGATTGATGCAATAATTTGTACGTAGTAGCTCGATCATGTTGGGCTTTGGTTGAAACGTTTCATGTCGTTGAAGTTTATCACTGACGAGTGATGGATTATTCGATATGATGGTGCTCTACTGCTGTGTAGTGCTGTACGTGGCACTATTGTATACGGCGTGTCGACCGGCTATTTGTTAGTACTTAGTACTATCCGCCGGCATTCGTATTCATTGGGGTATGTACGTGGCCTAGTGTCATGACAGTACCACATGATCGACATGCATGCACTAGCTACTGTCTTGTCTTATTGCTCTCTCTCTCTATATATCTTAACTATATTAAAGCGGGGACTTACTCGTCCGTCCGCTGGCTCCCTTCCCGCAGCGCTCTCACTTCCCATAAAAAACCAATCAAAACTTATACCCTAAAAAAATCGGTGCAACCACCCAAAAAAACCGGTGCAACCGCCCGGTCAAACCGCAGGTGCGCTCAAGGTGCCCCGCTCCCTGTGCATGCATGCGCAGGTTTCATTGCGTGAGAAAAAAAGAGGAAAAGAAAAAAAGAATAAGAATAAAAAAGAAAATAAAAAACTAGAAAAAGAAAATTGTATTTATATTTCAGTCTTTTAATTTATGTATTTTGCGCGAAAATAAAAAACTATTATAAAATAAGATTTTGTTGCAAAGCACAGGCCTCTGACTAGTATATATATAGGTAATGGTAATTGAGATCGAGTAGTTTTTATGGAGATTAAGAAGAGGGGTAAAACGATTAGGAATATAATAGTTATATTTGAAAGTTGAAACATCTATTAGATCTATGAGAACGTGTAAATAACTATGTATGTTTTAGACAAAATTAATTTATGAATGTTAGAATATAGCTAGCTATATGTATATGTATGTCTGAGCTAGTAGCGTACTGCTGCAGGCTGGCAATGGAGCTAGGTCAGGTCCGGCCATGGCCGTGATCCAACACTACACATGCATGCCTGACGCATGAGCTCGCACTCAGCTCAGAGCTACTCCTACCCGATCGAAATGCATCAATGGCTAGCCATCTTATTAAGTAGCTCTTCATGGATCATTATATTGACCGATAATCAGCCATGCATGCATGCATATGTCGTCACTGAGCTCGGTGGGACGAAGAGTTGCGTGCATTTGAGTATATAGGTGTGCTACTTAGTTGCCTATATACCTTCCTCCGTTGTAAGTAACCATTTCTACTATTTAAATTTTATCCTAAATAATATTAGAATTTCTAACTCCAAAATTGTATTTTTCCTCGAAAACTTCTCATAATGCTCGCTCTTATAAATAAGTACCCCACACCAGATCTATTCTCAAATTTTAATGAAAGATACTAATATCTTTTTATGTATTTTCTTAATATAGTGTTAGATCTACTTAGCTGGTGCACCGTGCACGTCATACGTTTACAGTTTTGAGCGCAGTATGTACTCGTACGTTTAGGGTTAATTAGGTCGCTCGAGCCTTAAATAATCCAACGAACGTTGAGTTCCAGCTGATCGACTTTTCATCCATCTCTCGATCTCAACGTACGATCGAATCATGCATGCATATACAGTATACCGTACGTACGTGAGGAATTCATGCCTGCTCGCTCCGACAGACATGCATGCGCTACGTACTAGCTAGTCTACGTGCACCTGTCTAGCTCTAGCTCTAGCTCTAGCTAGAGCGATGGCTCATGGCTGTGTATGTAGCATAGCAGGGTCATGTTAATATTTACCATTACCAACTGGAACTGTAAGTGTACGTACGTACGTGTGTCTACCTCGTACATATATACGTTGGCACTGATTCAGAGACGTCGTCGTCGCTGACCAGCAATTATTTAAGTACCAACTTACAATTTGTACGTACAGCCGCTCTTCAGCTGAGAAGAATGCTTGGCTTGCTTGGTACAGCTCTCACTTCTGAGAGCATCAAAATTAATAAGGGAGGTATTTAATTTGTTATAAGAAATATGTAATCTTAAGAGCATTCCTATTTATTGTGTCACATTTACCTCCGTTAAAGATAAAAAGTAAAATAAATATCAACCGTTGATTAAATATAATCAAAGTAATTAAAAAAATCACTATCTTGCCTCCTCTCTACTCTCTCTACTCTACCCTCTCTCTCCACGACTCCACCTGTTAGCAATCTTGCCGCAGAGCCTTGACGTCGTCTTCACCGTGGTGCCTTGCCGCTCGGCCGCCGCCGCCCTCGTCGCGTGGCGCCCAACCGCTTGGTTGCCCCGTCATCCCCATCACGACAACACCCCTCCCACCCTCGATGGCGCCCAACCGCTTGGTCGCCGCACCTAGCCACCCTCGATGTCGTCGCCTGTCTGCCACCCGCCTCGTCCACTGCTCCGCCGCCCCTGTCAAGCGTCAGTTAGCCAGTCAAATGAGAGAAAAAAGGAAAGGGAGAAGAAGAGGAAGAGAGAGAAAGGGAAGAGGGAAAATAAAAAGTTAAGAGGTAATAGATTTTTTCAGTTTAAATCTACACCATTGGATTATTCAAAATAGATGGTCCACAGTTTTTGGAGGCACTGTAAAATTTTCTAACTATTTACTTTAATTGGTTAGTTTGATTCCTTATACATGCATCATGTCCTCAGGGAAATAGCTAGTCTGGAGTATCTCAATCCAAGCGATTTTTTTTGAAATAATATATTTTTTTAAAAAAAATCAAATTTGTATGTCAAGTTCAAAAAATTGCAAAACTAATAGGCAGTCGACACTTCAAGTGCCGACTGCTTGTTAGTTTTGTAATTTTTTGAAATCAGCATACAGATTTGATTTTTTTTAAAAAAATATTATTTTTTAAAAAAATTCAATCCAAGCTGAAAGCTTTAGCTGTTCTCTGAATCTTGAGCACTAAGTGATCCTTGTAACAAACACCAGCTTCAGTATCTTGTGCATATATGGTTTCAAGGGCCTTTCTACGTGCGTTTCTTTCAGAAGCAGCACAACTGCTAATAACTAACTCATCTTCAGTATGTAATATTATCTTCTGGAGATGGAATATTATTGAGAGTTGTTGACAGAATTTCAGACAAATTTGCCCATGTGCATGTCAGTAAAATGCGCATTATCTTACAAATGCTTTTCATGTCACCGAAGGTTTGGGCAGCAGCTCGTGTTTATGTCAGCACAATGACAGAGCAAAGCATTAGCTGGCCACTATTCCCATGCTCGTCCTTGTTCATCATCTGGCCAGCAGCTCAGCTGCCCGAATGAACAACAGTAAATCCTTTTGGCGATTGACCGTGCATACAGCGGACGCGGATCCTGTAAAACCAGAAGAATTTACCGATCGGTTCCTGCTAAAAACTTCTTCTGTACCCTCTTCGCATTTGTTACTCGCGTGTATATATATATGCTAGTAAATGTGTGGTGAATGTTGTTGCCAACGAGAAGTACCCTATCGTTTGCACATGGAATGATGAACTCCTTTAATGTCGATTCAGTTCACAGATCAATCAAAGCACAATAGAGACAGATGTAAGCCTGGAACTCATTAAAGCAGCACCACTCCAGCAGCTCTTGTTTAATTTTATCCTCTGGTGATCAGATGGCACAAGTAATTTTCAACATAATGCAGCAGTTTGGTAGCATGACAATGCTCCTGCCCACATACTAAAACAATCCATGGCATCATCCAAAACCATTTCATCAGACAGACATCACAAAAACCACATTACCAGGCAGCATTCAATGGAATATTTTGCTGGTAGGAGAGCAGGAGAAACTTGAGGGCGACAAAGCCGACAGCGGCACTATTCTGCCAAATGCCAATGGAAGAAAACAAAGGCTTCACCTTTGAATGTGTCATTTACAGCTTCCGCAGACCGTGCAAAAAAACACATCTAAATATACCAAGGAATTCCTGCACAAGTCACTAACACCCAATATGTACACGGTAAAATTCCCAAGGAAAAAATAGAGGAAAATTCTCTGCCTACATTTATAATTCAAAAGGAAGAGGACATCTGTGGATGCAGCTGCCATTTTCACATGCTTTGACTTGAAGAAGCTGTTGAGTATGTTGCTGCACATGCATTTTGTCATGTAATTGCACAGTTAATTTTGCCTCTTGATCAGATGATGTACCACGAATTACAACATGGGTGGTTCCATCATGATGATACCTTTTGTGCTTCATTCCTGAAGAGTAAGGAAAAGCATTGCATTAGACCTGGAGGATTCCATTTACTTACAATAATGATCTCATAAGATATCAACACCAGAGTTTTCTTTAAGAAAGCGTCATAGTTCTTTACAACCATCAGCAAATGGCCTAGCAGCACCATTGTACCTTTATAAATTGGCAGAGACAACTGTTTTGTATTAAATAGATAGAATTGGACTGTCACCCGAGATGCACCTAAAGACAATTTTATATCTCAAATACATCTAATTGGTACAGTCCTACCAAATCGCAGACCACACAATTTATTATGACATGTTGGATATGATCTCTAAACTCGCATTTCATGCCCTCCTGTGTAGCAATGCCTAGAAACGGAATGGCGTGAGTACGTAACAAGATATGGACCAATAGTTGCTGCCACCTCGCGTTTATTTTACCGCAACTGCACCAAGCAAAATCAGATAAACTATATTCCACAAGACTCAAGTAATTAGAGAAGAGCTTACTCGTGGGAACACAGCATCTTGGACAAATTGTGTGCCATGGCGTGTGAATGGGGTGTAACAATGCCCTCTGCCAATTTACACTCCATATAAACCTACTTATTCAACTTGGTCATGATTTTGGAAAAACCGAGCTACTTCTCTGTACAGCTGTTCCCCTTCAAATGGCTTGTAGACATAGCCATCCATTCCACTTTTCAGGCACTCCTCGTGTGTTGCCTGGATAACATCTGCTGTCATGGCCAATATTGGAGTTCGCCACCTATGAATACTAGCACATTCTGGTGACACCTCTCCACGCTTTATCCGCTCATTTAGATCTCTTTCCATCACTCTAATCCTCTTAGTGGCTTCAAACCTGAGAAAAGGTACCGACTCCATGATGCATCCACGCACAAGAGAAATGCCAAATTAATATTCAAAATGAAACACACGCATCCTCAGAAAATACTTACCCATCCATTTCTGGCATTTGTATGTCCATGAAACAAGCATCAAAACTGTGCGGAGGTTTTAGCAATGTGATAGCTTTTTTCCCGCTGTCTGCACAAGTGACTTCTGCACCATACTTCTTAAGAGCACCGGCAGCCACTTTAAGGTTAACAATATTGTCATCGACCACAATGATTTGTCTCTTGTGAAGAAGGCTGCCCAATGTTGAATTGCCAACTCCATTCCTGCAGTGCACTTTATCAACCCCACCCAGTGCTTGTCGTAGCGTGACCTGAAGCATGCTTGCACGGAGCGGCTTCATTATTACATTTAAGTTGTGTTCCCTGGATATATCTGAACCACCCTTGACAGAACTTGAAGGGCACCCCAAAAGAAATAACTTAGGAGAGTATGTCCTGTTTTTATTCCTCAATTTGCTAACCAGAAGCGGCATGCAATGGGATTCCCTCAGCCAGGTTTCCTTGTCAATTAGCACTAGCTTCACAGTCAGTGATCCAAAGTTTAATTTAGAAATGAACTGATTTAGGTCAGCTATCAATTCGGTTTGAACTCCAAGTCTTTGCAAATGGTACTCGGTAACCTTGGCACGGACTGGCCTATGATCAACAACCAATGCATTGATCCCTTTAAATTCTGGTGGTTTGGTCTCATTACCTTTGCAGTGTGCCCTCATAAGCACTGTGGTGAAGGTGAAGGTAGAACCAACATGGGGTTTACTTGCAAACCCAATTTCTCCTTTCATGAGACCAACCAAGCACTTGCTGATGCTTAATCCAATGCCAGTGCCCCCGTGGATGCGGGCAATGGATGGACCTACCTGCATGAAAGGGGTGAACACACGGGATTGGGCTTCAAATGGGATGCCAACACCAGTATCTTCAACCGATATTACCAAACTTATTGAATCAGATGTGATGGGTGCAAAAGACATCTCAGACGACTGTAATTCCCTGTTGAAAAGCCGAATGTTCTCCCAGCTACGCCTTCTATTGGCTACTGGATAGCCACTTAAAGTATTTGTGTTCTGAGTTCCTGTATCCACTTGTAAACAACTCACGACCTCTTCGATGACATGAACTGTCAGGTATATATGCCCTCTCTCTGTGAACTGTTTTAAAGGGGGGAAGGAACTGTCAGAAAATGACAAACAAACACATAAAAGAATTGCATCTGTGCTATTCATTATACCTTTTTTCTTACCTTTATAGAGTTCCCGACGAGATTTGTAATGATTTGCCTCATCCTGCCAGGATCGCCAATAAGTATTTTTGGAACTTGATCTGAGACATACACTGCCAACTTCTCTCAGAGAGTATCGAAACGAAAAAAACAAATAATATCAGAAACAAAGTTAGTGACTTGTAACAAAATTCAACAAAAGTGCAGTGGATAGCTCTACTCATAATTACCTCTAGTCCTTTCTCCTGAGCTTTCCCACAAAACAGAGACACAATGTCGTCACAAACTGTTCTAAGATCAAAGCGCACTGCTTCAAGCTCAAGTTTACCAGACTCAATCTTTGCCTGATCAAGAACCTCATTGATGAGAGAAACCAAAGCTTTTCCACTAGCTTGGGCGGTTCTAACATAGTCCTGCTGTGTTGTGTCCAAATCAGTATCCATGAGCATTTGGAGCATCCCTGAAAAAGAAAGGGAGTCATTCATACCATGCACTCTAAAAAACAATTAAAGATATGCATTACTACTCTCCATTTCAAAACAGATGTCATTTTCAGATTCTTGTGGTAAAAGAAATTTTTGACTATTAATATACAGAGAAGTACTTACATCCATCAACAATATACTTCCAAAATATTGATGGTCATAGGTATAAATTTGAGAGAATGTCAATGCCTAAAATATCAATTATTTTGAAATGAAAGTAGAAGGCAAATCAAGCACTCACCTAGAACACCATTCATTGGAGTTCTGATCTCATGTGAAACAGTCGCCAAGAACTGCAAGCAAAACAAATATTATGGAATGAGATGCCAAAGTCCTAACTCCTAATTCAAACAAGTGTGTCCCTTATAGAGAGTGAGACTAAACACCTGTGACTTGGCAATATCTGCATCTTCTGCACACTTCTTGAGTTCCGTCATCTTTCGGTAATCATCTTCAACTTTAGCAATCCGATTGACAGTGGCATGAAATATGTGACCGATCAGTAAAGCAATCACAAGAGTTCCAAACGATGACGTAATCGCCAGCCATGGCAACGGTGGGTTTTGCATGAACCTGATAAAAGATAAATAGATCACATGCATGGTTAAGTTAAAGAACATATCACATGAACATTATGCTGAATACATTCCGATATAAGGGCATATAAAAGGGAGAAACAAATCAATCACCTGCAATGCATCTCATGCTTTCTTGACGGATCACCAAAGTTCAGCGTGCTGACATGGCACATACCATTCCCTGTATCATTCGAACCATACATACTGATTGGGCACTCGTTAGTAGTATCATACACATTCACCATGATGGATTGCTTGCCCGCAAGTTGATGAAGCAACTTATCGACAAGCGCTTCTATGTCAAATATGCCGCCTAAATAGCTGTTTGCACGCACAAGAAAATAGAGGAGAGATCAGTTATGATTCCAATTGAAACAGTAGGTAGGATGGGATCATGTAAACTTTACCCTATAGCGGCTTGGATGCGTTCGTGCGACCTCGCATTTGCGGGGAGCTCAGACTTATAAACAGTGTATGTCGAGATCACCCCGAGGCGATTATTCAGTAGCTTGAAAGGAGCAGTCAGAACACCTTTGCCAGATTTTCTGGAGGCAAGTATGTTTTCACGATCCTCCTGTAAAAACCAAAATGCACAGAGGGATGCTCTTCATTTAGATGACAACCGGAACAAAAGTTACAGAAGAACATCACCGTGAGTCCGTGACACATCAGTAATTCCAAATTACGACTTTTCCGAAGTTAAAAAAAGAACGGGATAAATAATTTCTGTAGGATAGCAAGAAATTAACAGCGCGAAAAAATCACGGTGAAAAGACTGGCAAGAAACCACATGGAGCACACCAAAGTTTGCAGCTTTTTACGGGCCTAGGATAAAAAGATGAACGCAATCTTGACAGGAAAAAAGAAGAGGAGGCACTGTAGAGAAAGAAAAGATGTTATCTTTTTGCGATGAGAAAACAAAAAACAAATGAAAGATGGTTTGGAGATGCAGGAAATCCTTACATTTCCGGAGAGCATGTCGAAGGAGATGACGTGTTTGTAGGCGTCCTGCGCGAAGATGACGGGGGCGTACTCCTCCGCCGGCTCCCGGATCTCCAGGACGGCGCCGTCGCCAGGCCCCGGCGACTGCTTCTTGGAGGAGTACATCTTCTTGATGCTCCACCCCTGGTGCCGCTCGAACTGCTCACGCTCGGCGTGCGTCACCCGGACGGCGTACGCCACCCCGCTCGTCAGCGGCCGCTCGAAGGCCGTCCTCTCGGCGTACCTCGCGAAAGTCATCTGCACGATGCAATTCCATGGGCATGGCGGCGCGGTGGTGGTTAATTGACCGAGAGAGAGAGAGAGAGAGAGAGAGAGAGAGAGAGAGAGAGAGAGAGAGAGAGAGAGAGAGAGAGAGTTGCAGGAATGGGTATGCGTGTGTACTTGGTCGATGGCGGAGGGGTTCTTGGCGTGGTGGAAGGTGGAGACGAGGATGGCGAGGGCCTGGAGATGGTTCATGCTGACATTGAACTGGTCCTGGAGCATGCGGGCGCGCTCGTCGCACATGCTGGAGAGCGCCTCCCGGCGCTTCTCGACGGCCTGGGAGCTCATGAAGCAGAGGATGCACAAGGCGATGAGCGACCAGCCGACGACCCAGAGCAGCAGCAGCCAACGCGAGCGCTCCCGCAGCTTGCGCGTTCCTCCCATGTAGTGGCTGGAGATGTGGCTCCACAACGCCCTGGCCCACTCCTTCTCCGGCAGCGGCAGCAGCCGCAGCACCAGCCCCATCCTGTCCAGCCCCAGGAAGCTCAGGCTCAGCCAGGCCGCGGCGCCCGCCTTCTCCTCCATCCCCGGCGAGGCCCTCTTCCAACGCGCACCGCTCACCTCGTCTCTCATCCGGAAGCTACATCGCCGGCAAGGACGCCCCCCTGTTCTTGCCCCCGTCTCATGCACCGCCGCCGCCTCCGACCGGCGCTCTGCTCCGTCCCCTTCACTAACCGGATCAGCAAGAATGCCCCCCAAAGGAAGCAGCTTTCCACTCTAAATCAAGGCAGGCAGCACCTCGTGCTGTCTCCCTCCCTCCCTCCCTCCCCCAAGAAGCAGCGACAGAACAGGAGCTATTCTGGAGAGGCGTTTGACCGGACTAGACGAGATGGAGTGGATTGGGGTAGGTTGATTACGGCAAGACTGCAAGAGGAGAGAGCAAGGAGGAGGAGGAAAGCAGGGGAGATGGGTGGAGGCGGAATAGGAGCAGCAGAGAGGAGATGGTGTGTGCCACTGCCGTGCTGGTGGCCTGAGTGCTGGTGCTTCGAGGAGAGAGAAAGCAAGGAAGGAGCCAAGGAGGGAGGAGAGAGAGCCTGCCTGCTAATGAACAAGAAAAAGGCAGACAAGAAAACAGAGCAAGTGCTGGTACCATTTGATTCGTCTGCTTACTAAAAAAACGTATAATTTCTTCAAAACTTTTATATCAAAAAACTATGTTGAAATTGTTTATCAATCATTTATTATTAAATTCCTTCGTTTAAATGTTTGCTTTATTTGATAAATCTACCCTTAACAGAGCTAGATAACCTTATATCAAAAGATCACACCTGTAGACGACAGCGGTAATAATACAAAAGTGTTGTATAAAAGTCTAAACCCTAGACCAAAGACACGATGACTCCAAGAATCTAACGTTCAGTTAATTGATATTTGTAATAATTTGGAAATGAATAAAAAGAGATGCCTTTTAAAATACTTCTTTTTTCATAGAAATATTCAATAATCTTATTAAAGAAAAATATTTTACTTAAAACATCTTTTCTTTTTAAAAAAGAAATCTAAATTATTTTGAAATCTAATGATCAGAAGAGCGGATAATAAGGATCCGCACAAAAGAATCACGTAGCTTAGTAACATCATACTGACACACATCATTAACCACCAAGATTGTAGAGCGGGTACTAGTATCGTGGATTGATGCATTTTTTTCAAACATATTTAACATTTACTAAGTTTAAAATAACATATGTTAGCATCTACGATATATTTAAATACCATACCAGGACACGTTTGGGCAGCTTAATATTAAAAAATATCTAGAATATAACAACCTTATTGTTTTTCACTTTTGGATATTAGCTTGTTGTAAATCATATAGTTAATGAGCTTATAATATAAACAAACATGGTGTAATGTGTAATTAGATTATTAAGGCTGCATTTAAGGGGGTGGCAGCACAGCACTAGCACTGTTTACTACTGTTGCTTGCTGTTGCAGAAGCTACCACCAGTAGAGGTAGCACTTGCAGTGGCATCAGATTAAAGCTGACTTAGCTCATTAAGCCCCCTCCCCAGGAAAGATCGATATATGCAGATTTGTCGTCCATCAATGCGGCGCCGGATTGATTTTCCGGCGACCGGCGACCGGCGACCGGCGTCCGTCCAACGGCAACGTTCAACCACGCCGGGACAACCTCGTACACGGCATGCCACATCCGACGGCCCAGATTCGCCGCTTTTCTTTTGCAGGGCTTAATTACAGCCACTGCAGGCAGACGAAATTAAAGGACGGTAAGGGGGTGTTTGTTTTGTGGACTAAAATTTAGTTAATGTAATATCGGATGTTTAGACATCAATTTAAATGACTAAAGGTGAACTAATTATAAAAATAATTATAGATAATTCGCGAGATGAATTTATTAAGCCTAATTAATACATGATTAGCAAATAATGTTTACGGTAGCAACACATTATCAAATAGTGGTGTAATTAGGTTCATTAGATTCGTTTCGTGAATAATCCACCGATTATATTATAAATTAGTTTTATAAACATTCGATAAGCATTCGATACGAGCTAAATTTTAGCCCCGTAACTAAAAACCTCCTAAATGTAAAAATCTAGTTTAAAAGATACTTTAAATTATTTGTTTGAGCAATAAATGAATCAAAGCCAGCTTCATGCACGCTCCTTTAAAAATCTCGGTAATTTTGGTTTCCGTGAAATTGCTAGTGATTTAAACTGAACAGTTTTAGTAATTGACTAAACATCTATCTATCGTCGAGAAAAGTTTTGGACAAACCGACAAGGGCTGATTTCAGATAAAAAACGGTAAGATAAACCTGCCCTAGCTTGTACCGTTAAGTTTTTAAGTGGTTATACCGATCGACGTGACTGCATGCGTCTAGTTTAATTGCGAGCATATATGCATGCACGTACATTTGTTTTTATCGTCGTTGGCTTTAATTTGGACACCATGGATCTCTGAAAATGAGAATTGAAGAACGGAATTCATTAGGCAGGCAGGCAGCTAGGAAGGGTTCAATAATAATCGCATTTGATGATTTGAAATCACTGTCACCTAAGCTAGCTAGTAATCTAATTGTGACATGTTGCATTTCATTGTACCTGAACTAGCTTAGTAGAAGCTAATTAGGGTCCCAACCCACAAGAGTTTCATACCGTGATGATGAGGTGATCGCCACTCTCGATCTTTAATTCCTGGCATGGGTAATTAATGTGAAATTAAGCACAAAGTCAACGCCACATTCATTGCATATATTGGTTGTTCTACTTCGTCTAGAGAGCTTGACACAGTCAGCCGGGTCGACTTGATTAAAACAGATCGAGACGGCCTGCCTCGTTAAACCAGCTTATATATATCTAAAGTAAAATAAATTACACGACGAACAAAAATTTTATAGTTAAACATTTAAGTAATAATCAGAATCAATCATCTCTACTTATCTAATGATCAGAATTACTCGATCCATTATGTCATGTAACCTCTAGGTTTCACATATTTTTAAGTGCTTCCACTAATTTTGTTGTTTCTTCAAAGAAAACCTTCCTCTCTGATCTTCCCTTGGTTCCTATAATAATTATGTCCACTTCAAAGTGAAAAGGATCTACAATTTGATCATAGCTTTATTAAGGGCTCCATCCAGACCTAGAAATTTCACAGAATTTTCATATGAATTGATTCAATTTCTCTAAAAAAACCTTCAAATATCATTCGATCTAAATAACGCCTAATTATTATGACTAAAAAACCAATTTCGATATACTGGAACCCTCACGGTCTAACCAATAATTAACCTAGTTAAGAAAGACAGATTATATTTATTTAATTTTATATTTTCACTGCAGTTTTGCTCTAGTTTTGTTTTTAGTGGTCTCTAAGAAGAGAGACATGGAAATCATCACAGGTGTTTCTTACAAAAACATAATAGATCATCACTGCCTACCTTTTGTTGGTCCTCTTGTGTTCATAATTGTGCAACACATTGGCATTTTGCCAAGAAGCCTCTCTTTTTTAGGTTTTGTATAAATGTTTGGAGGTGATGCTTGGGCCTGCTTGATGATTAGCTCATCACCAACTGTTAGTTTCTCTAGCTAGCTTTGCTCTCATCATCCCCCAGCTGAGCCTGATGAGCTCCACTCCCGGACAATGACAAATGATATCAATGTACAACTACAACTAAGGGGCTGTTCGTATACAATCCCCTCCAATCCCCCTCAATCCCTCCCAATCCCCGTCAATTCCCTCCTAACCGAACAGGCCCTAAGGGGGTTTTGGATCAGGAGCTAAAATTTTAGTTCCTGTCACATTCAATGTTTAAATACTACTTTAGAGTATTAAATGTAAAATATTTACAAAATCCATTCATAATCGGAGGATTATTCACGAGATGAATCTAATGAGCCCAATTACACCATGATTTGACAATGTGACGCTACAATAAACATTTGCTAATCATGGATTAATTAGGCTTAATAAATTCATCTTGCGAATTAGTCTCCGATTCTGCAATTATTTTTATAATTAGTTCATGTTTAGTCCTTCAAATTAATGTCCAAACATCTAATGTGACACGGGCTAAAATTTAGCCTGATCCAAACACCCCCTAAATAGTTGTAGGATAAAGTTAGCAACATTAATTGTGCTACATTTTACATGGAAATATAATGTATGACATTCATTGGGGAGAGGAGAACAATTGAACAAGAATATAACCCTAACTAGAATATATATATATATGTTATTCTACACCACGGGTGTAGAATAACTATTCTACCGAGAAATCTACTACCTAGGAAAAAGTAGTATTCGATTGTTATTCTATTGAGAAAATCTACTACTAAAAGTGGTCGGTGTAGAATAGCTATTCTACACACGTGGCGTAGAATAACGCTCCTATATATATATATATATATATCCATTAATTTGCATGCTGATGTGTTTTGCTTCCTGTGTATGTCATGCCAGCGTTTTTAGTTGATTATGTAGATATAATAACTTTGCTTCTTTACCACTGATGGTGATGCCACACTGTGATGCACTAATTACACTACAACAAAACAGAACATTTTCGTCGGCCAAGTTAACTTCCGTCGGCTTTTCGGAAGATAGCGTTTTGCCGACGGAAGTTGGCTTCTTCCGTCGGGAAAGGGCTAACTTCCGTCGGCTTTGGCCGACGGAAGTTGCCTGTTTTGTTGTAGTGTAGCATCATTTGCTTTAACTAAGTTATGTGCTAATTTATTCTACATCATCAATGATTAAAAAAATATCTACGCACTTTCAGTGATTAACCGTGAAAACATTTCATGTAAAGAAGGCCATATATAAATAAAACTGCAGTATAAAGGTAATATTGTATGCATGGAGATTAAATGATGATTTGTTCATTTTTGAAATTGTGGAAGTTAATGAATAAGAAATTCTCTAAATTAATTATATATAAGTGATTACAGTGGTGTATTAACTTTGAGTATGTATGCACACACACACACACTTTCTTTCAATGTTTGAACTTTGAGTATTTGTTTATTTGGAGCATTAAAAACGCACTATATATATGACTCTATGAGGACAGAGGAAAAGGTGGTCAAGGCATCTAACAAAAGGAAAAGATGTATATAACTACTAATTAAGCATATATCTCTTGTCTTGATATGTAATAAGAAGATCCAATAGTTTATATATACATATATCCTTCTTGAGTTTTATCCGTTAGTTATAGTTTTTTTGCATAAGGACTAGTCAGTTGTAGAGTAAATTCAACTGATAAATCCTCACGAAATATTATAATTTTCAAAATAAGAATTAAAAAAATATCACTGCAAGTTATATATATACTATGGTAGCTGCTAGTTTAATTTTCTTTTGTCCGCAACACAATAACACATCGATATTATATTTCTAAAGAATTAAAATAAAGGTGATACTATCTGTCACCTTGGTCTATCTCGTCTATTATCTCTGTGAATGTTTGCCTCCTTGCATGAACTCCGATCTCATGCACAGTGTCATGCATAGATCGATGCAGTGCGTGGTGATGGAGATTTTAAAAGATAAATTAGTATTTCATCATTGAGAAATTTGCATAAGTAGATAAGGATTGAGATTTATTGTAATGACAGTAGAATATATATGTTATCTATCTTAGCATGCATGCACACTGGACTCCAAAGCAATATAATGACAGAAAATTAAGAGCAAATAAGCTTAACCTACTCATCTCTCATTTGCAGATAACAACGACGTACGTAGACTATATACGCTGTCGACCATACATATACATAAATTAAGAACATGCAAATGCATGCATGTTTGGTTTTGGGTTTGCTCAAGAGATCGAGATATATAATATTCTGGTCAACGAACTGCATATGCCTCCACTAATTCAGGCGCACGTACATACGTCCGGATTGAATAATTTTCCTCGATCGGTTTCATCCAGCAGGTGATCATCTATCAGCAGCTGTATGCAGTTTCGTACCAAACAAATATATATAATCCAATCATCATATCCAATTAGCATCAGGGGCCGGGAAACATGCATGCCCGCACAAACTGAACAAATATATATCTATCTTGACCAAAACGAACGTGCGTGGGTACTGAAAAACAGCTAGCTTGCTTGTCTGACAAATGGGAGCAAACCTAGATCTATCCAATGACATCGATCTGCTATGTACTTTTGATTAATAATTTAACTTACACACACGCTGCATGCACATTGAGTTCGTTTTACACGAATAACATCATTTGATTAATTCTTATCTGTGAGTAGTTTTTATTTTGTATATGCATGAGGTAATTTTGTAGTTGTTGATCATGATATATTATAAAAGAAATTAATGATCAAAGTATAACATTAGATACCAAAGTGTGGAGAACTAAGATTTGATTTGAGTTTAAGATGACAATTGATAATTTCTACAAAATTAAGTACATTGGGTATTCCTATTCTATACTCTAAAATTTTAAAATTTTATAATACGGTAAGTTCAATCATAATGTGTTTTTTCAAAATATAACATAAATATAGCATTTCTATTTCATATCATTATAAATCAACTAAAATCAACAGCTAAATCCAAAAATTTGCAAATTATAACATAAAAAGTCTCCCACAATTCAAGAAAAATATTGTTCAATGCAACTTTTTTTAACCAGAGTACATCGTAACCTTGTAAAGCCGAATGGACGGTGCAGATTTCTCGCCGCAAGGCTATTTTCCCCCTTTTTTTGGACACGAAAAACAATTGAACTGAACTGTTAAGCTCACACTTCTCCTCTATCTTGCGCGCTGACTTCTTCGTTTCCATTGACTTGCTTTTTTATTTACCTCTCTCAATGTGTCGTCTGATATCTAATTTGTTGCAGTAATAACAACGTAACAGCCTGCATATCTCTACTATTATAAATATATATATATGGGCCGTGACGACCATTAACTAAAGGCAAATACACAACAACAGTACATCAAGTAGTAATTAATTAAGTACGTAGGTACTCGTATGAAAAGATAAGGCGTACTTGTATTTAAAAAAAAATCAATTTTTATAAGTCTTGAACTAATAATTAAGATAATACAGTAGTATATAGCGTTTACGTTATCTAATTGATTCGTATTTGAAGGTATAGTTTCGTATAGTATCATGTTAAATTTATTTTTATTGATAATATAATGTAGAGAAAATTAATTAGCAAAGCTAGTAGTGCTGGCAGATCAGCGATCGAGCATGCAGCCGATCGAGAAATTAAGATGACGAGGCCAAAATAGTAATTAATAATCAATTAATATAATGTACAGCTTTCCAATTTAATGGGGCCGCGAATGAATCGAAGACGATGTATGCATGAGAGGTCTGCACGACATGCCTGCCTGACCGATCCATAATATATATAAGTATCAACGGGACACGGCCGGGTAAATTCTGCTAGCTGCTGTAAAATTAATTATATTAAAACAAGCTTTTTTAGTGCATATATATATATATATATATAATATCCCATCAGCATGGACTGGTGAGTAGCTTCACCTTACTTTTTCATTTTTCCTTTACGTATTATAATCGTCGCCCTCAGCTCGGTGAGTCCACTTCTCCGGGAGATTTTGCTCAGCTCTTCGTAGTGGTAATTGTTAAAGTTATGCAGTAGCTCCCCGTGATCTGCTACTTGGTCACTTGACTGATGCCTGAGTTTATGGCAGATTGTGGCTCATGCATCGGGTAGGTTACAAAGAATTAAATTTTACGAAGCCTAGGCAAGCTTCTGAGTCTAAAAATAAAAAATACTATCTAATTTACAGCATTTTTAAGTCAAGGAAAAAAATAAAAATTATTAGGCACCGGTGGGAATCAAACTAGCAAACTCACAGTTGAGGTGCACTATGCCACCTTAACAATTGAGTTAAGGAGTACATCATGTTCAATTGTGCTACGTAGTACATTTTTTGTTGGTATGAAGCTTGGCCCGAGCAACTGCCCGCCCAGCTCGGGAGGTGGATCCGCCCCTGGTTGTACCCACATGAGGGATGATATAGTGTCATAGTCTATTTTCTTGTGTTCATGTTCTGAAGTATTCTTAAGTTGGATAAATTTGTTGAGTTGTCTTGTGTGCATTTGACCCTTTTCATTTTCAGCAATGTGAATTTTTAGTCTGGTTCTACTTGTTAGTGTCAAGCTAGCTGCCTCATTTTTAGGTGGTTTTGCTAGACTATCAGATTAAACTATCTTTGGGTGTACTGATTTCATACTTTACTCAATTAAAAACTTAATCAAATGCCAGTACTTAACAGTACTTAATAAAAAAAGGATGGGTCAGAATGTTGTCCCAGTTAGCAGAAACTATTCTCTTAACAAATGTGCCATCAAGTTAGCAGAAACTATCCACCGTGTGTCATTGATATTTTTTAATTTATTACTATCAAATTTTCTATTACAAAATAATCTTACAAAGTGTTAAAAAAAACTGAACATCATGTATGTAAACTTAAACTAATACCCAGTATATATATAATTATGACATCAATTACTTCAAGAATATTTTATACTTTTCAACTTTTAACACACTCTTAGGCCATTAGCTACACACATAATAAAAACTAGGTTGCTAAACAGACAGGTTACTCTAACCCAAACCATTTGTCTACTCTAACTAGGTTGCTTTCATATCTGGTTTTATTTTTCTCTTTTTTGCCCTTCCATGAAATTATTAAGTTTTACACCTGCAATGGTGCAGTGCAGATCATATTCTCATAGAACTAATTGTTTTCTTTTTGTAGGTTCAGCATGTCATTATTGAACAAAACATTATGGTAGAAAATTAGGTAATTCATCTTTTTTGCGAGCTGAGCATGTCAAGGTTATGAACCATTTGTTCATTTTCATAAGCTGTTTGGTCTATGGTCTCTGAATCTTGTAGATGTTGTGGGCATTTTTGCTATTGTCGTATTAGGGTTATACAATTATATGTCATTTTAAATAGACGTTTGTGATTAAGAATGAGGTTCCGTTGCAAAACACGAACATCTGACTAGTAACACTTGCATAAAACTTGTTCGTGCAATTATTTTTTCAGGGGATTCTGTTCAAATTTTGGAGTTTGGAGGTTTATTAGCCGACATGTATTTCACTATTTCAGGACTGGTCCTAGATTTCTATTAAAAACTAGAATATTTAACGAGTGGAGGGCCCAGAAATAAATTAAAACGACAATAATTCTTCTGCATGATGCGTCATACCTATACGTATGTATACATTAATACATGCACGTGTCTACGCAGAGGCACGGGAACACGTGATCACTCATATGATCAGCGTATATAAATAATACACACACATGCTATATATCTCTCTCTATATAAATGTTATTCTACGTTACAGGTGTAGAATAGCTATTCTACTGAAAAATATACTACTGAAAAAAAAGTAGTACTTAATTACTATTATACTGAGAAATTCTACTATGGTAAAATAGTGCTTCTATATATATAAATATAATATATATATATATTAGTAATGCATTTAGGTTATTGTTGTTATTCCAAAAATGGAGGGGTTATGGGATAAATTTAAAATAGTAAAAAACACGTGCAATATAGGCATTAAACGACAATCCACGAAATATTTTGCTAGCTAGCTAGGGCTATGCGTTGATTGCATTGCAGCTGGCTCGTGATATAATTTCGATCTTTACCACCCTATATACACACTATATATATATATATATATATATATATATATATATATATAGCTGCATGTGCGTACGTACGCATCCAATTAAAATGTACGTCCCTATGTATATGTATATGTATATGTATATGTATATGTATATAGGTGGCGGAGAAGAGAGAATATAGTACTATAGCTGTGCAGTGCAGTGTGTTGATCAATACGTACTCTCTCCAATACTAAGGTGACCTGCTTTCTAATTCATTTTAAAAACCCGCGACAAAAATCGAGATTCAGTAATTCAGTAGAATCCTTACTCGCTCTCAAGAATAAGAGAACTAAACCATTAAGCTCTCAGAGCCCTCTATCCTGGCTCATCCGCGCCACGTGGGCGTGCGCGCTCTCCACGCGCTCCTGCACGTGTCACTTATTTAAATTTGAATATTTGTATTTGTATGTAAAAAATTGAATATTTAAATTTAAATATTTGTATTTACATTTAAAAATTTAAATATAGTCATTCATTATTGAGCAATAAATAATTTATCATGTATTGTGCTTTTCAAATACATGTGTATAGCGTTGTGAAGAAGTGATGGAAATTTAAAATATAAGCTTTGTTTTGAGTGTCACTGCTTGAGTGAAACCTAGAAAACATGTCTCTCAAAACTAGGGGAGCCCTTAAATCAAAAGTAGGGGCTTTGATTTGAGGACAACTACTGGAGTTTGCTCTAACAAAACTGCTCGATAAGCCCGCTAACCACGGTTACCGTCTGCAGTCAATATCAGTGTACCGACTTGTTTTATTTAAAATTAAAATTAAAAAATCCTATAAATATTAGGTAAATTAATATGATTTATAATAAAATTAGTTTTAAAAAATATTACACGATCACAAAGTTATGAATCAATAAAAATAAACAAAAATATAAAATTCAAAAATAATTCAATTTTCAATTTGTGGTATTGTGAGTTTTCTATTTATCTCAAAAAGTAATTTTCTACAATTTTACAAAAATAAATACTCGAATTTCTAATTAACTATATTGTTTTGTAATTTGTATTTTATTGCAAACTTATAAATTTTTTGGTATTATACATTTTCTATTTATCTTGAAAAATATATTTTTTAAAATTTTACAAAAAAAAAACCTGAAAATTATTTGACCGGTACCACGGCAACTGAGACCGGTACCGCGTTAACCAAAATGCCTGCCATTGTAACCAAATTTGAAATCATTTCACAAACTGATATGAATTCAGATTTTGAAATACAAAATCTCGGTTACCGCGATAATGTGATCTAAAAACGTTTTTGTTGACCCTGACTCTGACCGTAACAAGCTGTAATGTTTTATCAGCATTTAATTGTTTGTGGCAAAGACAATCCGAGGCCAGGTGTTTTCTAAAATCATCGAGCATTTTTTTTTATTTTCTAGTTTCTAAAATCATTTAAACTCTCCAAAACATTCATAAATTGAAACGATCAAATGCATTGGATCGAATTGGGAAGGGAGGGCCCGTTGACCATGGCATTCTTTTACTTAGGACCTATTATATATGCATTATGCTAGAATTAGTTTGGTAGTATTGGTTTCTTTATCACTGTACATAATATATCCAATATTGTTTTGTGTTGTCTTGACATGTTGCTGTGCATGGAGCCGAGTGTGTTTAGCACTGCCTCCGTTCCAGCGTTTATGTTTTAAGAAAAAGCAACATTTGTAATTTGATACACAAGTATCATCCAGAGCCAGGAGCATCGATTGAGCCCCAGTTATTACTGTAGAGTACAAGCTCACAGCTCAGTAATATTACACACTGAAGACGAGACGAGATCACTGAAACAAGCAAACACCAAGATGTCTTCTGTCCAGCCTTCATTCTGGCAAGGAGTCGACTTATAATCAGTTGATGTTGCGTGGACTCCCGGTAGGTGATAAACCAACCAAACAGTTTTGATAGTTTCGTGAATTTGTACATAACAGACAACCTTCTCACGACATGGAAATCTCAACCAGCCTTGGTGAAGGAAGTGAAAAACCTGTCAGGCCAATGCAGAGGGACATGGACCAAATGCTGTGCCACATGATATCAACTGCCTTTTGCGGTTGCTGCGTGGGTGCATGCAATCAGGAACCTTCTGCCACTCCTTGTTCAAAAGGTTGTATGTAACGAGGCGGTTCGTCCGCCTCGCCTTCAAGGAGAGCATGAGCAAACCACTGTTGCCCAGGCAAGTCATCTTCATGTGCTTACCATAAAACTCTAAGCACCAGATATTTGGCATTCTGTCCACCTCCTTCCAGAGGAGAGTCATCTTCTGCAACTCCCAAATGCAGACACAGGTTGCTGCATTTTTGCGGAGAAGACCCACCAGCATAACCTTCCCCTGGAACTCGGCAAGTGTGTGATCAGACAGATGAAGTGGCAGTGGGATGACAAACTGTCTCCAAATCCCAGTGCTTACATCATATGACAAAACACCCTCTGGTTCTGCGCACATGAAGTATAGAGCGCTGCCAACTGCAATAGGTCGTGACCTAAGTGGGAGTTTGATGCTAGGAGGAAAAGTGCCTGAACAAGACCATGTGTTCTTCATAGAATCATAGACTTCATAATTCCCATCATTTCCCAACCACATTACTCTGTAACCCTCATTTGAAGTTCCACTGTTCATCACCATCCCTACCGACACTCCTGACCATGCCTGGACTGACCTGCATGGAATTTCCTTGAGCGATTGTGTTAGTGGATTGCATATCAAGAAGTTACTGTGGAGAATATCCAATAAGCAGACAAGGCCACCTGCAGATGCCACTGGAATTATTATTTTTGCACGAGCCAGGGGAACTGAAGGGTGGTGCCATTTTGTCAGCGAAGGGTCATACATTGCTGCATTGTTTCTTGCATTCTCGTGGATGGTTGTATAGAACCATGGCAGTCCGCGTGGAACTTCTGAGTAATACTGAGAGAAACTGTCTGAACCCAACATAGAATACCACTTCCGGCAAACAGTGCGGAATCGAAACATTGCAGCAACTGGAAGTCTTGCAACAACAGTTTCAAAAAGGTCTCCAGGGAACTCACTCCAAATCTCCTGCTTCATTACTTCAGTTGAGTTTGAGCTGGGATCTTTCTCATGGTTTCTGTCTCTCCGTAAGCACTTACGAGGAGATTGGTTAGCTTCCATGATCTTTAATAGTTCTGACTTCTGAGTCATACCCAGTCCTTGCCCCACAATAATCATCCTTGATTGAACCATGCCTAAAGTCAAGTAAATACCACCTGTAAGATATCCTAAGCCCAGTTAGTCCATCATATTTAATGGCAAAGAAGTTTGAAACGGTAGACGCAAGAACTTTCAAAGTGAAAAGAGATAAAAATGATCTACAGCTTTGTACAGCAAGAAGTGTGTGATCCTATCTTTTGTTTATGTTATGATTAATCAGATGAACTCATCTACTCAATGTCTGTATTAGTTTTCATGAACTAGATTCTAGAGCACCTGTCTTCACCAGGGGGAGTCCAATCCAGACTGGACCTCAAGAGTGAAATTATTTTTTCATACAATCGTTGCATGGGTGGACAAAATTTATCACAGAAGATCTAAGCATCAAGCTATCAACATAAAATGTATGCTTTGTTTGTTTGCTGGCTTTTCTTGAAAAGCAATAAAATGCGCAGCTTAACAATGCTAAATATAAAACCGTAATATTTTAACCACCTTCACCTTAGTAGGTGAAGTGCCTGAGAATGCACCTCAGGAAATTGGTTGATTAACAAACACCATTCTATAGATCATATGCATAAGGTAGATTGAGCTGACACAACGGATTGGATTAGTTAGAGCCAACCACACTTAGCATTGATAATCCAAGTTAAAAGCAATGCACCTATTTTTAACAAAACGGGCGTCAAAAATAATCGGCGGCGTTTTCATTGTCCAGATTCCTTACCTATAAAGCAGTAAAAATGGAAGAACCCGAAGTCAACTTATTTAGTATATCCTAAGATCAGCAGCGCCGTGTACTCCAAAATAATCCCAAGTGGTGGACTTGCTGTGCCTAATACATGGATATACGTAAAGAATCTTGTCATATGTATGCTTCGGGCAATGTCAAAAACTTGAAACTTGGAGACGGGTAAGCATTAACAACAGGGAGAGCAAAGGCACGGAATTCTTCCATTTCTGTCACGCACGCCAACATTCCTCGAATTGTTCCTTCCCATGCAACCAAATCCACCAAGGAAGCGAAAAGGATGGAAATTTTAAGAGTTGTTGCAACAAAATTGCAGTAATTATTAACCAAGAGGGAGGAGCATGGTAGTGAAAGATCTAATTTTTGCAGAGCACAAACCGACCATGGGACGGCTAGATCAAGAAGCAGCCAGAGGCGAGTCACCCAGAAACGACGGGTAACACCGCGGCGAACAGATCCGGACGAATCGACCGGAGCAGCAAGCGAAAGAGACGGACGGAAAAGAAGGAAGCGAAATAAATAAGAGTGTTCTTGCCTGGGGAGTGGGCGCCGTAGAGGTTCTAGAACTCCTGCACCTGGCCGACCAGCTGCCGCAGCGCCGCCACGTCCCCCATCCTCTCCTCCCGCCGCCGCCCAGCTCGGCGCCCCTCCTCCCCTGCGCCGCCGCCGCCGCCGCTATGCTCCCTCTCGCTTTGCTATCTCCTCCCCACGTCTCGTTTTTTTCCCTCTCTTTCTGGAGACGTCGCTAGAAGGATGCTTTGCTGCCGCCGCCGCCGCCGCCGCCGCCGCGTGCGCGTGTGGTGCTCGCTGAAATGCAAATGCCTCTCGTTCGCGTCGATCGGTTTGGATGCTTGCTCCCATCTCGATCGGATGGATTGGTGTGCTGCGTTTTAAGCCTAATTATTATTTTCTACGTGTCCACTTATAGTCGAAGCTAAAAAATATACTACTTTAATATTGATTTAATTATTTAACTAACTATTATTTAATTATTTGACTTGCATTGAAAACTGTGCTAAATCAGGTATTAAGTGTAATTTATGCACAAGAAATTCCTCTGAATGCTCATACAGTTGTATATGAAATGTTATCAATGGTAAATGAGAATAATTAGCATTATTAGGTTGTTTAATAATTGAATCTCATCGTATCATTATAGTTTATATTACATTATTAGGAGACTGTGTGTTGTTTTTACACAGGAGTGTTCTGTTGGCCATCATGATCCACATGACTCCTTCTTTAGATTATGTTATTCTTATCTTAGAATATAAGCATAGAAAAAACATAGAAAATATATAATTATACTGCATTATAGAATAGTATATGATTTTAGAATAGAAAAATTAACACTAAAGACGTTGTCTTTTGGTTGCGTCTAATAATTACTAATACAGTGGTGATGTCTATCTTTTCCATTAGCCATTTAGAGAGCTAGCCCTAGTTTAGTGGTAAAACAATTATTCGTCTTAAGCCAATTATCATCGCAGGAGGCCAGCCTAGCTTTAAAGATGTAATGATCCAATACATCCAAAGATGAGACGGCATTTACAAGGAAAAAACATGAAAATTACATACATACATACATACATACATACATATACATATATACATACATACATATACATATATATATATATATGAGAGCGTTATTCTACACCACGTGTGTAGAATGGTTATTCTACACCGATCACTTTCAGTATTTCAGTAGTAGATTTTCCCAGTAGAATAGCAATTGAGTATTATTTTCTTCTCAGTAGTAGATTTCTCAGTATAATAGTTATTCTATATCTGTGGTGTAGAATAGTATTTGTATATATATATATATATATATTGGACATTTGTTTTGGTTTTTTAGATTCTAAGCAGTTGGTGATTATTTAAAGACGATGTTTCTCATTTTTTATCTTCTAGTTTATTTTTTAGATTCTAACGACATTTGCAAGAAAAGCTCTAAAGAACTTCCGTCTTTAAAATTTTGGGATTAGAATTTAAAAAACACCTCTAATAGATATTTTAAATGACTCCCAAAAATAAAAGATTTCCAAATTAATCCTTTCGCTACCTACTTTTTAGAAAGCATACTCACATACTCTAATTTAGGGATTCTATTGAAGAAAAACATATTTAAAGTTATTTGCATCTCAAAAATAAATCCCCAAAAGTTATATAGTGAATCGATTTTTAGAGCAACTCGGAGATGCTCTAAAACCATTATGTTTCATAATATAAAACAACAATCTAGATAGTTTTGAAAATTTTAGATTCTCATAGTAATCTCCTCCAAACAAACTATACACAGATATATGATGTTAGACTATAGGGAGAAGGAAAATTCTCCAGGAAAGTAATAGTAATCTTTGGATCAATGGATGGTAATTTAACCCCAGCTGGTTAATGAGGTGATCAATATATCATAAATTAAATCATCGACACAAGAAAACACAAAGTTTTTGTTGACTAAAATAACTTCCGTCGGGTTTTTCAAAAACCAACGGAAGTTAAATCCGTCAGCCTTGAGGAGCCGTCGGAAGATAAATTAACTTCAGTTGGTTTTTGACTTTTTAACTATGGCCGTCGGAAGTTAAAAGGTAAAGAGTGTGTAGTGTGCACTGCTCACGGTTATTTTCTTCGGTCGTTTTCACTCGAATATGATCTTCCTAACTTTCATCGAGTTTCAAAAAATGTATTAACACCAATAATATCAAATAAATATATTATTAACACACACATTTCCTGGTGTATTTAATTTATTAAAACTAATTTAATATTATAATTATTAGAATTTGTGTATGGAATTAATAAAAATAACTTAGGAAAAGTTAAAACAGATACAGTAGCTAGTATTCTTCAACACGTGCGAGGACCATCATCGCACGAATACAATATCATCTTTTGCTTTATTCTCTGCTTAATTCCTTGCACGATTGCACATTCGCACGCACTTGTAAAAAAGCTACATCGTCGGATGAATTTAGATTCGGATGTTTCGACGTTAATTAGAAAGATTAAATCTTAGCTAATTATAAAATTAATTACAAAAGTTATAGGCTAATTCGCGAGATGAATCTATTGAATCTAATTAATCTATTATTAGCATATACTTACGGTAGCACCACATTATCAAATCATGAATTAATTATGTTTAATATATTGTCTTGTGAATTAGTTTTATAATTAACTTATACTTAGTTTTTCTAATTAACATCCGAACATCCGATCCGATGTTATTTATCATAACACCCCCTATATGAAATTCCCGCGTTAATTCAAACGAGTTCTACCGCTTGATGCATAATCTGTCGGCTGATTATCTAATGTAACCTAGATAATTACTCATATATAGTTCTGGATAAATATAAAGAATCAATCATAATGTAAATACTAGCTTATCGGTCACGCCGTTCTCGATTTATTTGGCATGGAGATAAGTTTACAGTGCATTATCATTGGACAATAATATATTGTAGTACACTCTATTTAATGAGCTCAACGCTCTACTAAAAAGTTGTGATCGTTAGTTGATAAGTTTACATTTTACAGTGTATTATCATTGGATTGGATGTGTTTGTGTGTAGATCACGATCGACCGTAGGTATTGCTTTAACTTTAATATATATGTTAGATTTAATGTTTGTATGATAAAATAAAAAAGTTTAAATTTGTATTTTTAGTCTAAAACAAAATCTAAGTAGCTCAAATAAATACCATCAATATAATCGTAACTCTAGATGCGAGATTTTTTAAACTAAATTTAATTGGCTAAAAAAATCTAAATCTAGAGTTCACGAAACAATACAATACTTGTGTAAATGTTATCTCAATTAAGTCTGAGCGGTATTGTTAACCTGTCTCTGACGCAACCGGCGGCCGGGGCTAAGTTGCTCGCCGTCGTTGTCGTCGCGGCGATCGATAGCTTTGAGGAGGGCGGGAAGTTACCATGGCTGCTTCGGTCGGTCCGCCATTGATGGCGAATAAACCCATCGATGGAGCTGCTCCAGCAGCAGGCTTTAGCCGCTCGCTTTCCCTCGTCATGCATGCAAAGCTCCCTTGGAAGCCATCGATCGATCACACCTGCATCATATCTGCAGCTGCAGCCTGCATGCTCTTCCACCAGAAACTGAAACCGACGTCCTGTTTCTGCTCACTTTGATCTCTTAATCACTGGATCGAACAGACAAGATCGACGACGATGATATGATTGATGCGTGGCCGTCTTCAGTTAACGCATTCGATCCAAAGATGCGGTCTGTGTTGGTATTTGGTAAATTAAGTAGGTCATATGGATTTGGTGTTGGTTGCCACCCATCTCCTCCTCGTTTTAACTTTTAACTGGCTGCTTAGTTAATCATTGCACTGTGCAGCATCTAGAAAGAAACAAGAAGCATAATTCAACATGTCAGTGGTCCTCTGCAACCAACTGCTTCTACTATTATTTTCAGGCATTTGGTTTGCTCATGTGAGTAGCAGATTCAGAAAAAGGACATGAGCTAGCTGCTGCACAAATGTTTTTTGGTGAACATAATCTAGATCTATCTCTGGAATTATACATTTCCCCCTTTCAAGACTACTATTATTTCATTAGTGAGACAAATTAAGATTCTAAGAAACAGTTGACACATTTCTAGTTGTTAGAGAAGCTGTTATTTTCAGATTTGAGGTGTTGATACATTTCTAGATTATATAGCTACTAAGTTTTACAATTTGGATACAAAATTTGGACTGTTTGATGAAACTGAAAATTCTAGATTATATAGCTACTTGGAGCATTTGATTTCTTTGTTTGTACTAACATTTGACTACAAATACGGATATGTTAATTACTAGGTAGTCAGATAATGAGATGGATGTGATTACATTGGCTGATCATTATGGCTAATGATGAAAGCTATCAAAGAGGAGAGAAATAAAGGTTGGTTTGGTGGATTCCTATTGTCCATCATATTCGTTCAGACTGCATACCAGCACTGTCTTTCATTTTTTATCACCTGTTCTAAAACAATGCCAATATTTGTAAATTTTACTAACAACTAAACTAAAAATATTTTGTTTTAGTTTAGTGTTATATATATTATATAGTTAGATTGATATTAAAGGATAATTGGAGCCACTCCATTGCAAGGAATCCCCTAATCTCTCTCTCCACCTTTGTCTTTGCTTTTGCTTTGCACCACCATACTTTACTGTCATATTATCGATCTAAATTAATCTTAGCTAATAATCGATGCATAATATCAAAAAAAATATTAAATTTTAATTAAATTCTGGAGAGAAATTTAGAGCTAAGCTAGCTAGGATTGTTGGTAGCCCTCAGCTGTAGCATGCATTCGCCCTCACCTTTGCTTGTTTTTCGCTCTCAAAGAAGCCATTTGCAGTGACTGATTTGTGTTTTTTCATCAGGCCAATGCTAATTTAAATTTTTGTTCTCTGTTTTTCTTGATAAAAAAACTGTGATTCGTTTTGATCTTTCTAATAAAAAAATATTTTAAAAAAAACAATAACTTGGAAGATGAAAAGGGCTTAAGGCCCAACATTATTTGTAAGGCCCACTAGGCCCAATACTTTGAGCCCATGAGAAGCCCACTCCCACGTACGTTATCACCTTCCACTCCCTGTGCAAGCTCTCCGAGCCCTGCTCCGCCGCCTTCGCTCGAGAGCAATGGCGTCCATGGCGTTCACACTGGCGGGAGCATTCGGGGAGCTGTCCCTCTCCTCCCCGTGCTCCTCCTCCTTCCTCTGCGCTGACCGCGTCGCGCTCTCCTGCGGCGTCGGGAGGATGGGCGTGCCGCTGCCGGCGCGCCGGCTCACGATACAGATGGCGCACAAGAAGGGGGCCGGGAGCACCAAGAACGGGAGGGACTCCAAGGGGCAGCGCCTCGGGGTCAAGATATATGGCGACCAGCTCGCCAAGCCCGGCGCCATCATCATCCGCCAGCGCGGCACCAGGGTCACCCTCTTGCTCTCTGCTTTTCTAGATGGTTCATCTGTTGGAAATTACCGTCCGTTCTTGAATGATATAATTTATAGTAAATTGAGGTGAAGTTGTTGTGTGGTAACAGAAGGCTGCTATATTCATGTGAACTTCACAGATGACTACAAATTAACCAAAAAAGCATAGCAATGGACATTTCCAAAGTGCATCCTAGAGAAAGTCCGCTCTTTTATTGCAGCGCCACTCGTTTGCTAAGACGTGGCTGCATATAGTGCATTCTTATCAACATTGTAGGATGTGGCCTAGAGTTACACACTGTTCAGGCTTCAGAGGAACTGGATGTTGAGCCAGTCTAATGCTCTGCAGAGGAAGAAACGACGGGTTTATTTTACAAACAGTGCACCTATTACAGTTCATCTCTGCATATTATTTAATTTTCTTGTTTACATTTCAACATTTGTGTTGGACATTTTAGGTCTACCCTGGAAACAATGTTGGAATGGGCAAGGATCACACTCTCTTTTCTTTGATTGATGGTCTCGTCAAATTTGAGAAATATGGACCAGACAAGAAAAAGGTGAAACTCTGCATCCTAGTTATTCATTGTCAACACGTAATATAACTGTATCTAAGTGGTGTTCCGTGGTACCTATTGTTTTATACAGGTAAGTGTTTACCCATACGAGAAAAAACCTGAGAACCCAAACAGTTACACAGCAAGGAAGAGAGAGTACTTCCGCATGCAGCGTGAACGCAAGAAGGCAAGAGCAGAGGGAAGCATTGAAGCACATTTGGTGTTGGCCGCTGCAGATGAAAGTCCTGACTCCTGAGGTCAGTGCAGACTGCTGATAAGTTCTGTGCCCAGTGTTTGTCCATTTTCACTATCCATGTCTGATAGACATTTTGTAATTTAAATCAACAACTGTGAGATGAATACAAGGCCAGGTATCAATTCATTTTTATTTATGTTTGACGTGCTGTTCCTTTGTCGGCAGTTATGATTTTAGGGACTAGGGTGGGTTTATCCAACTACTCTGGCACCACAAATTCCACGTAATTGTGTGATGGGTGTTATGACAAGTTGACCTAATGCTTGAAAGTTGTGGTAGTCATGCAACGTTGCAATGTTGAAACATTTCAACATCAACATTGGGGTGTGTTATGTGGGCAGGCTGTATTGGAAACTACTTTACAACTGGTTCTTGCAAAGGAAGCTTCTTTTGGCATGTAGATCTGTAGTGGGATTTTAGCCTCTTAATTGAATTGGTTGGTGCAAGGCAACATCTCTGCTCTCTACTACATAAAGTATATGACTTGGTTGAGGTGATATTAAGTTCTACATAACCCATCCTTTTCTCCAATCTTCCCTCACAACTTAGACATGCATCTCAGAGACCATCTCTTACTGGAAAAAACAGCATGCACTTATGCTTCATTACAATGAAAATCAATCAGTATTTCTTTCACTGGCGATTAATATTCAATACATGGGTGCAGTACTAGTATTGTAGAAATAGTACAATATTTTCTTGGTAGCTAATCAGATTGCCAATACTTGAGATGGTAGATAATCGCTTCATAAAAAGACAATATTCTGAGGCTATCACCCAAGAACAACAGAATAAAGTGGTAGGAATTAATTCTGCTCAAATGAGGGGAACAATTAAAATATATCATATTCTTATATTATTTGAGAAAATTTAGCCTTTTCCTTCTTTAAGGAACCTCATGGATTAGGTGTTGATCTCATCTATTAATCAAATAAATATAAAGGAGTGTTTCTTAGTTATTGCCCCCTCTTCTCTCTCATGGTCTACTCTATCTGCTGCATTGCTTTCACTGAAGCAAAGCAAAGAGGGGAATGAGCTTCAGGTGGGCTTTTTGTCTAATAGAATTGGGCCACCACCACAGGGTAGATGGGACCCTTTCTTGGCCCCTCACTTCTAAGGCGACAAGTCCTCATCAAGAAACACAATACAAAGAAAAGGAAAGGAAAGAACAATGGAATCAAGAAGCATAATCCTTGTTTGCTCTCTCCCATGCCCCATCCTATAACACGGGAGGTAGCAGCACTGGTGAATGATGGTACCAAGGCAGGCATTATTGAGAGCCCACCTTGTTTTTCCACAACCTTTGTGCAAGTGGAATCATGGAGAGGGGCAGAAAGTATGCTAATTACTATAACTTTTTCTCTTTCAATGTTCCCATAGAAGTATCTTTTCTCCTTGCATGTGGAATCTTGGAAAAAATTGGCTGTGGTGTTTTATAGTATTCTAAGTGTAAAATCATGTGTTGTGGTTTGTTTTGACATGGAAAAATTACCATAACGACAACAGTTTATTGTTAATACTTGGGGCTGCATAAGACCGTTCAACTCTACTTTCTACCTTCTCAGCGGTTAATTTCCCCACTTATATATCCCAATGATGGCAATGCAACTTGCAGAATAAAATACTCCACCATTAACCTCCTTGTGTAAAGTAATGCAACATTATGGTTTACGGGTCATAGGTTCTATAACTTTACAAGAATAATGAATTTATGGTTAAGCTTGTGCAGTTTCACGATGTCTAAAATAGATGTACTACTGATTCGCTAAGCACTGTTTGTGATCTTTCTTCCCTTGTGGCATATATCTAGGAACCTTCAAATTGTTGTTTCCATGATGAATCTTGATTTCTGCAGGAATTCACAGCCATCAGCACTTTATCTTTATTTATGTTAACCTACTTACTACTTAGTTCGGTAGAATATTACTAAGATCTCACAGAATATCTACTTTTTCACAAAGACCATAATTGACTTGGCATGCTTTAGTTTTTCTAATATGGTTGTGAAAGAACCATGCTCTCATGAAATGGGCCATTTGTTTATGGTGTAGAATTCATTCCATATCAACCGTTTAGAATTTAGATGCAACCTTTATTAAATTTATTTCAGCCATATGTTAGAAGCTTGTGAGATCTCAAAGATCTTCTAACAAGAGAATTTTGTCTGCTGGAACTTCTTTGCCTTGGAAAAAAGACTTTATTTGTTAAAATAACCCCCCCCCCCCCCCCCCCCCAGTACTTCCATCGATCACCCAATAAATGGCCTGTAAGAATTTGTGTTCCAGACCAAGAGATAACAGATAATCAATGGAATCATCCATCTTTTGGCCATGCAACCATGCTTATCCTGAATTCTTCCTTTGCGCGCAGACTTCATAGTCCATTCTACGACACATAATAGTAAAGCTTGCACCCACCAGCTGCTAATGAATCCCTTTTTATCAAGAATTGTGCTCCTTTTTCTGCTCAATTATTATCCTAAAGCATATTCTGCTAGTATGGTAGCCATAATTCATAACCCTTCTTGTCTTGCAATGCATGTCACATTGTTATGACAGGAAGATTGCTGGAACAACCAAATACCTTTGTGTTGCCTTCTTCAAGATTGCTGGATTTAACATTGCAATCGATTACCAGGCACCTCAGTAGTCTTGCTAAAGAGAGACGCTGGGTCCTTGGGAGGGGATAATGGACACTACTGCACTAGTGTTTGTTGGATTGTACTGGTTCAAGTTTAATCTCATCTTTCCTTAGTCCTTAAGTCTCATGGATATAGACTTGTTCATTGTGCAGTGAACGGTGAGGATATATCCTGAATATGCATCTGGCTGTAGATTTGATGTAGCCTTGGTTTTCATTTGTGCAAGATTTTTGGTGTGACATCACATGAGGTTATGTGCTTAACTGCTTTTGTTGAATGTTGGAGCAGTGGCTGGCTGATGCAATGGTCATAGGCCACATAATTCCTTGCTTCAAAATCTAGAGAATATATGGTTGATATAGAAACATAAGATCTCCAGTTGAACTTTATTTCCTATACTACATTAGTTTTTAAGGGAAAAAATGGAACATTGCAACTAAAAGGCTACACCTAGTGCTGGCATTCTATTAGAAACTTGTGTGGTACTGTTATGTGTTAATCGTGCATCTTAACTAACTTATCCCAGGCTCTCAGTTGCTTAATTTAAAGACACCACCCTTTTACTGAACCTTTTACAAGTTGGTATTGCTTTGTTTCTGTTGCAAGTTTTCCCAAGGTGATCACCAACTTGCTGGATTGAAGTTACAAGTTGAGAGAACATCTGAAGGAGAGGGGAATCCTTTTGCACTGTTGAACCGACCAGATCATGGCGATTTCAGCTCCTGACACAAAGACCTACTCAAGAGAATCCAAACCAACTTCAGAATTCAGATGCACTTTCACCAACTGTACCACTATAATTAATGCACATCGCATGAGCTGCAACAGTCATGTCTTACCACAATTGGTTCTGAAGGTGGATACTCGACCTTAAGTCCCTGATTTGAGCTTTCACCAAATGACGTGGTTGCCCATTTCCCTGTGATACATGTTTTGGCATAGTTCATAGGTGTCAATCTCTCTCAGCTTCCCAAGACCAGCTGCTTTCACAGTCAGTGGTGGTGTTATTTGGAAACCTTGAAGGCTTGGATTTTCGGGTGGAAAACCGAAATGAAACAAAATTGCCCGATGCAATAGACAGGTTGTAGCTGCTGACCAAACACCACAACTGTGTGTCTGTGCAACTGTGCTCTTCTCCAATGGAATCCACGGTCTTGTGGGGGCATTAAAAATCCAAATTTGCAACCATCGAGTCAAGGATCAGGATCCTGAGAGCAGAGGGGCCAAAGCTGAAGAGTAAGGTGACGTTTGGTTCAGGAAT
Organism: Zizania palustris; assembly: GCA_019279435.1. Classification (NCBI taxonomy): domain Eukaryota; kingdom Viridiplantae; phylum Streptophyta; class Magnoliopsida; order Poales; family Poaceae; genus Zizania; species Zizania palustris. The sequence goes on from JAAALK010000282.1 coordinate 10,049,132, forward strand.
CTAATAGAATAGAATGATTATGTTCTAGATTATGAGAATGGAAGGGATCTGTTCTGCGTTTAGAAGTAAGAATGGAACCACTCTGGTTTTTGTTTGGTTCTGGATCTGATAGAACAGAGCGGTTTTGTCTCTTGTTTGGTTCAAGAGCAGCAGAAGAGATGAGAAAAAGAGTGGATGATGTGGGATGTGTGGGAGGCGAGCTGTTTGGTTCAGTAGATTTTTGGGAGCGGATGGTTCCGGATCTACGATGAATATTTCTTTTCAGGATAATTCCAAGCCAAACATATATAAAGTGGAATGGAGTCACTCACTTCCATCTAACTTCTGAACCAATGAAAGGAAATGGTGTAAAAAAAAGATGGCAGGCACCATATCTTTTCTGACAAACAAGTGCCTGCCCAGTGCCCCCACCCACAACACAACACAAGAGTTTATAAAATCCCAAAATGCATCCCTCCCCTTGCAAAAGCAGCAGCATGTGTTGCACTACTTTGCACAATGGGAGATCTGTGTCTGTCTTCTCCTCACCCTTGCAGGGGCCCCTCTTGCATTGAGAGGCATTGCATCTCTCTCTTGCTGCCTTTTCATGTCCAGCTTTTCCCTCAGCCACATATAAAACCCCCTCTCACCATTCCTCTGCCCTTCTCAGCCTCATTGTGGCCTTCTTCTTGAGTTGAGCCTTCTGAAGCCCTCTGTATATACACATTTTGTATAGGTTGATCAGCTGGTGTCCAAATGGATCCCATTAGCATAGAGAAGATCAGGGCCATGAGGAAGTGCAGCAATTGCAAGAGGCAGCAGATGCTCCCTACCTTGGCAATCTACATGGTGGCTACCTTTGTTGTTTGCCTGCTGCTCACCAGCCCTGTCTGGCTCCCCAGGCTGTGCTCACTCATGGCCTTCTTCTTCCTCACCACCCTCCCTGACTTGGCCATGGCCTTCCTGCTCAGCCCCAAGTGCCTCTTCTTCGTCGGTAACCTCATCGTCGCCTTCCTCGTCGGCGAGTCTAGGTTGGCGCCGAGAGGTGAGCCAGCACCAGCATCCTTGGTGAATGACATACATGAGGAGCATGTCAAGAGGAATGCTGCAACAAGCTCAAAGGCAACATCTGCAGTGGTGACTGTTGATCACAATGCTTTGGTTGGAGAAGTGGGGCAAGGGGAGGAAGAAGACGAGGAGGAAGAAGAGCTGCACAAGAGAGTGGAGGACTTCATTGCAAGGGTAAAGAAGCAAAGGAGAATGGAAGACAAGAGCTTCGTTGACACTGATCGATGACGATGACACTGATCAAAGAAGATATATTGCATCCAAATTAAGGACCTGTCATGATTAGTTTCATCTATCTTGTTACGGCCAGCCGCAAGATCGAAGAGTTGATTGCACTTAATCAGAGTGTATCCGATGTTTAGCAATGCCCAAGAATTAGGCAGAGAGATAAGGAATGTGTGTGATCTTTGAAAAAGCAGAAAAACAAAAGTGATGCATGTTGTCTTTCTCTCTTATCTTGCTTTTATTTATGCTGATGGCATTTGCATTGTAATGTCCATAGTTTGCAAAACTGGTATTATCGAAACGGGTCTAATACGATGGTTAAAAAAAAAGAGAGGCCAAGTTGCCGGGATAACAGAGTTGCTCACATCCAAACAGTAAAAGGCACAAGTTTTAACACTTTTATGGATTTCTTTCTAAAATAATTTGGATTTCTGAAATGATCTATTAAGCCGTTGGCACGTAAGCTTATATTATTAGAAAAATTATAACGTTAAAGAGCACCGAAGTTGAAGTTCGATAGTTTGCTATGAAAATGAATGGTAGACTCGTTACCACTAAATTTTTTAAGGTAGATTAGTAGAATACACGCACGTACAAGAATACGTAAAAAACACGGGCATATGTACGCGCCTCGTGCATCAATACCAATAAAAACCAAAAGAAGATGGGTGATGCTTTTGATCTAGGTAAAGGGAAAAGGATCCCATGGCACGCAATGCTGAATGTTCAGGCACAATCATACATGCACACCTCCCTCCATATGCAAAACTGCAAATGCAATGTTTGTTCATGGTTTTTTACTTAGTATAGTTTATTTGACTTTTTTAAGGAGTTTTTTAAAAAACATGTATTAATATTTAAAATTTGTAATAAATACCCTATCAATACATATTTTACAGTGGATGAAAATACTAATTTGATGGTGTAACTGTTAGTGTATTTTCTATAAAATTGTTCGAAGTTTAGGATTTTTGACTTATAAAAAAGTCAAACGCCTTGCATTATTAAACAGGGGAAGTAGAAGTCTTGTTTTTTAAAATCGATCTTATTTAAATCTGATTAAGTTTTATAAAATATATATTAACACATACCTTGTTTTTTAAGTGATTAAGTTTTATAAAATATACAATAAATAACTATTAACATATATTTTACGGTAGATTTGATGAAACTAATTTTATTTGATAGTGGGTATAACTTTCTAAAAAATTGCTAAAGTTTGAGAAGATTTACTCGTAAAAAATTACTTATAATATATATGTAATGAACCCTGTATTAGTTCATCACCAGCAATCGGAGCCGCATGTGGTTCTGAGAGACTGCAAGTGCCCTTTTCCGGCTGCTGATTCGGATCAGTGTCATTCGATGAGATCACTGGATTTCTTTATCTTAAACTCAAAAACGGCAGGGACGTGCGTGACACAGAAAAGGAGCGAGTCCACGCGAGCAGATGCAGCTTCAGTGTGAGAGCAAATTAAAATCAGTGATGAGAGAAAAAAGAAAGGCTGCTCGCTTGCATCTGCATCTGCATGTGTCCATGCAGCGTGTCCACCATGGGATTGATCAGGTTAGTGGCACAGATTAATTTGCAAGTGGACTTCTTTGGAACGTGGAAAGTAGCAATGCATAGCACTGTAAATCAAGAGAGTATAAATGCTAGTGGATGCACCAGTTCTATAATATCTACCTCAAAGTCTTGACACTAATATATCATGCCCTGCACAGCAAATGCGACGGTGTTATTTTGAATAGTAAGGGTTCGTGCTTTGCAATGAAATATTATTATCAATGATAAATATTATTTAAAGTATGATAATTGTTTAAACCTGCTTAATAATACTGTGATGATAAAAAGCAATGCTTAATAAAAGAACATAAGACTGATCCATAACCATTGAAAGTAGAAACCAAACAAAGAAATTATGAAATGAAATTAACAAAAGGCGTTGAGAAATATACCATGGCCAATACGTGAAGTACGCATCAATCAACACGATGAAACAAAAATAAATATTTTACAAGATTTTCCTCCGGACTAATGATCCAACCCGGTACAAAGTAAAACCTACATACCCAGGTGAGAGGTGAAAACAGGAGCTTGAACCAGCTGCAGCGTGAAAAAAAAAAAGGTGCACTCTACCCATGCAAAGGGCAAGAAATAGGTTTACCGTTCGAGTGCAGACATTGCTCACATTTTTGTTGCACAAGGGCCAAATGAGTACAGGAAACAATGCTTGCGATCGACTCGTTCAACAAAACTGGACTTTGATGAGTTCGATCACATAGACAAAAACTGAAAAAAGTTTTAATCATACTAGAAATCTATCCTCACATGTGTAGCAATATATAGCCAGAAACTGCTTGAGCCAGCAATGTTCTTATATTATGTTTCCAGCATCACATGTATTAGTCTGCCGACATCGGGTCGAATTTCCTACAGATCTATTTGCCGAACTTACTAGCTACAGCTGGTTCCATTAGTGTGTTCCAGACCTGTCAAAGATGCAGAAGAATGTCAACAAAGGTGGTCATACATGGCAACGAAGCTTAATAGCATACAGGAATGGCTCTGATGCTTACTTTTAATTTGCCTTTTGATCCCCCGCTGGCTAACAAGAAAGGATTGTCATTTGAAAATGCTACTGAAAAAATAGCTCCCTGCAATAACAATGAAGTGTGTAAGAAACATTTAATTGAAACTCAAAAGTAATTCCTTCCAAGGATAAAAGATTGTGTCACTTCAGTGCATACAAGTTTTGGATTCAGTGAAGCGATGCATGATGGCTGGTTGTTTGATAAATCCCATAGTTTCACCTATGTTTTAAAAAATAAATGTTATCAACTGACAGAATTAATATATAAGGTTTACCAAACTCAGCAAAGTTTGTTCGCACCATTTTGTCAGTTGAACCTGTCGCAAGAAACTGCAAGAGAAAGCTACACTCAGTATTTCACTCTCCATTAATCTCTCTTCATATATATTCTATTATAAAGAAAAGGAAAGTACATCATACATTAGGGGTAGATGGGCCAAAGGAGATGGAAGATACAGCCTTTTCATGTGCATGTAGAGTAAACGTCGGACGACCAGAGGTTGAACTTGATGAGGCTGTCCGCGTATCAAATGCTTGAACAATCCCATTTTCAAGACTAACCTGCAACACATAGCAGCCTCTGACAATAATGACACCAGCACATTAATGTAAAATCCTAACAGTGACCATACAAAACAGTCAAAAAGGGATAAATGCAGCAAATATTATAGCATCAAGGAGAAAACAGATTGACCAGATAGGAAATCAAAACTGTGGATACAAACAACGTTTTTCAACTTAGTCTACACTCTACAGTAGCATATTCCATAGGAGGGATTTTGCATGCCTTGGCTGACTCTGACATCCTCCACTGCACTAATCTTCATTTTTTTTCTACCTTTACTCAAATATGCTGCCATTATAGAGTTAGAGCACTAACTCTATTCATCTAGATTTCAACCATACTGTTTTCTAAAGGAAACTTGACATACCAGTTGGAAAAAGTTGGTGTTGCTTTTCAGCAATTTTGGACATGTTTTCAACAAAACATATATGACAGACATATGAATTTTAGGCATTTATCATATTATAAAAGAAAAGGAATGGTAGTTCCATTTACTCACCACAAAGGAGTGCTCATTATGTGGATCCCAAGCTAAGCTTTCTACATCTGCTTCAACAGACCATTTATGACAATCCTGTCCGCCGTCTTTCATGTCATTCTGTAATATGTTAGTAGCCATTGTTATTTTCCAGTTAACATGCGCACAGATGTTTCACATTAATGCAAAGCTTTCCACAAGATTATAGAACTGTGACTGGATCTTTTTCACCATGCAAGTGGAAAAACAAGGGCTTACAAGAAAAATTACCTGAACCAAACAAACATCTTGCACAATTAACATGACCCAAACACCTTCAGTTTTAGACTTAACATGCAAAGGTAGGTAACCACAATCCAATTACATGACAGAACAATATTATTAATTGTACATATGCTTCAAATCAATCATACAGGCTTATAATCTGGTCAGAAACCCATCATACATATAGGGTAACAACATAAAATAGCATGACCAATAAATACATGAGTACACCAGCAACAGAAGAAATTTCAGGAAATGAAACAGGAATTGATTTCATAAATAATGACCAGTATATCCATTACCATGGCAACTGATTTATCGAATGATCCGCTTAGAAGAACTTCAGGTGACTGTCGGCTCCAAGCAACTGATTGGACCTACATGCCAAGGTAAGAAAAAATAAAATCATATGTATCAGAACCAGAATACAGTAAGAAAACAAAAGTAGCAAACCATCAATCATTACCTTGTCATCATGATGTTCCAATGTGACTGCGCATTTGCCAACAGCTACATCCCAAATCTTAACAGTTTTGTCTGCACTTGCACTAGCTAGAACATTCCTGTTGCTCATAAGAACAAGTTGTTCATGAGGGGGTCAATAAGAGAAAATATGTACTATTACTTGAGTTGCGACCTAAACGCACCTCACCTCCTTGTTCCATGCAAGACCAAGCACAGAACTTCTATGACTGCCTTTCTTATATTTTTTGGCCTGTGCGTGAGAAGGCATGTATCATGAACATTAGTGTGACTGACAAGGATTTAAAAAAGGACAGAAAAAGAAATAAATTATCAGATAAACATAGGTGTATGTGAATTAGTGTGGCTTGCTACTTGCTACCCTCTCTTTTCTATTGTGCATGTTGTTGATGAGGTCCACTGCAAGTGTTTTCCGAAACCTATCAACATTTTCCTGCAATTTTAATGCATAAGTAGTTCTCTTGGATGTCCTGCAACATTTTCCGAAACCTATCAGCGGAGAACGGGAGAGAAGGGAAGAATGAGTGGTGTCAACGGAGCTACGAAGAAATGGAGAGGAGCAGGAATGAGCAGTGTACCATACATCCAAGCAAGATGTGAGAAAAAGAGAGGATGAGAGAGATATGGCAGCATGATGCGACAAAAGAGAGCGCAGCAGGCAGCAGCACAGTCTTCACAAAGAAAGAGAGCTGCAGCACAGTCTGCAGAGAGATGTCAAAAAAGATAAAGACAGAGAGAATGAGAGACATAGAAACACAGCAGAAAACTTCTTTTGAAAAAAGTATATACATGTTAACTATCAACAACTAATGTATTATATTAACTGATTAACTAGGTGACCAATAATTCAATTAATCTTTCGATTAACTGATTAATCCCTCCTCGATTGCCGGCCAATCAGCTATTGAGTATCGATCACCAATTTTTCTAACATTGCACAATAGAAAATAGAGGGTAGCAATTACATCTGACAGAAAAGATGAACTGCTCCTTGATGCCAATAATTTCACTATCAATTGGAGCATTTTAACGGTGTCTTTGGAGATGAGGATAATAATGAGATTGTGGCTGCCATGTCTTGTTGTACATTAAAGGATGTGAAGAAGGTTGAGGGTGAGGACAAGGATAAGAATGAGGTTCCGGCTTCGGATAACGATGAGGAGGAGCATGAGAGCCAAAGCATGGGTGATGGATGCATGACAACAAAGGATTTATCTGATCATCATCATTATGCACCAAAAGCACACTATAAATCATATTCATTCATATGGAAACTAATCCAAATCTGTAGTTATCATACTGAACCTATGCAGAAGTCTGCTTACTGTTTTCTACCCTTCAGGTTATGACCAACTGATTGGATCAATTTAATATCAGTTAATGTGAATTCAGTTTGAATATAGAGATTAGAGTGGGACTGAATGTGAACCAGTTCATGTCAGCACATTTAAGGGACATGCAACTCCTGATGGTAGGAATGTAGGATGGCGCAATTTTGAGTCAAAACTACTTTAGTAGTCTAGCAGCTAAGAGACCAGATAGCACGTATACAACATCATGATTTAGATTGAGATTGTCACACAAATAAACAGGAGCAATAATGGTAAATAAAAATCATTCCCAAGCTAACATATGGTATCAACAGATTTGTAATGGAATGTTCAACATTGAATTTAGGTGGTGCTGATGGTGGGGTGGGACACTAGGAATGTTGGCTAATGCACGATAAGAGGGGCAAGAGAAGATGTGTTTAGCATGACAACCAGTAAAGTATTACATGAAAATCAACCAAGACTCCAAACTAGCTCAAGATTTGGAAAAGAGGGACTCATGAATGAACCTTTTTGCCCTTCACTTTTTTCTTCTTTGAATGTCCTCCTAGCACCATGTGAGGTTGGACTTCATCAACCTGTTCAACAATACCAGATCCAGAAAATAGTGTGTTAAGCTTAGCAGTCGAGCAGCTCATGATTGTATGGAAAGATAGTATTGTTGTTTCCAGAAACATTACTATATCCAAGTCCCAAATTTCAATTCCAGGATCCATTGTACCGATGGCTATAAAATTCCCTAATGTATGGAAAATGCAAAGAAAGCAATAAAATGGGTTATAGGAGTAAGTAAAACACTGAACTATAAATAGATTGGCGTCCAGTTACTTGTCTAGTAAACACAAACAACACCAAATTTTACCTTTGTCGCCACCCCTAAGGTTAAAATCCATCCACGCCGTGCACAGTGGAAAATCAGCTAGAGGTAGTTCATGATGCACAAACATATTTAGATCGCCATCTTCTGTTTCTTCAAGTAAATTTACCTGCATAGATATATGTTCAATGATCACATGCATAAGAACTATATGAACCAATGTCATCCAGCACAATGGAGCAATGCATGTGCAGGGTAGAAATGAGACAGCATCACAGTGGCCATGGATCAATTTGAATTATGGCAACAAGTATAGGATTACTCTATGTAAATGTTTCCTCTTTAGATTTCTCATACGAATATAATTTGTCAAAATCAAACAAAGCTGAACCATAGCAATCCTTTTTAGCAAAACTGCAAAGCTGCTAGTGGGCACTTGCCTGAAGAGAATTGACATCATCTTCATTATATGCGCAAGCGACCATCAAATCAGTAGGTTTGATAGTCATGTCTTCAATTTCTTCATCGTCGTCATCATCCTAATAAGCCAGAGAAGGGGCTGATTCAGTGAACCACAATTCGGTAGTGGATTTAAAAGGAAAAGGAAATGCATACAAAATCCTCCCCTCCATGGCAAGAGAAAGCATACTCACATCGTTGTTCTTGAGATAAGGGTCCAAATCGTTGCTTGCATAGTACAAATCCCCCTGGCCAGAGCTGAAAAGCTCGAGACCTGGTGTGAATGCAAGCCAAGTTGCCATTGGGACGATTACCTCAGCTTCAATCATCAAAGGGGGTTCCTGGCCCAATTGAGGTCTCGTCTAAATTGAAAAGGGATAGGAATCTCCTACCTTCCTCCTCGTCATCGTAGTTTTCCATATTGAGCTCCTTGAGATCATCGATGACATCATCGACAGCGCCCTTGGAGAGCGCCTTGGCTGCGGCCTTGGCCTGCGCGACCTCGTCCTCATCCTCCTCGGCGGCGCTATCGACCTCCATGTTGCCATTATCCTCATCGTCCTCGTCGGCGTCGCTCCCACCTCTGCAGGTCGCGGATCAACAGTGAGCACAGCCGCGGACGAACAAGGGAAAGGGGGCGGGTAAACGCGGGCATGAAGGAAGGCTCACTCCGTGTGCAGAGCGATGGACTTGATGGCCTCGTCGATCTCCTCCTGCGTGGGCGGCTCCGCTTCGACAGGGACGGGCTTGGCGGCGCCCCTGGGCACCCAGGATATCGCGGAGATCATAGTCCTCCCCTGCAAGGATGCTAGATTTGGGCGCAGCGACGCTTTTCGTCGGAGCTCGTTCTGCTGATCGGAGGAAGGCGGCGGCCGCCGGCGATGATGCCCGTGGCGCGCGCGGGATACAGGGGAAGTGAACAGGGGAGGCTGGGTAGCTAGGGTTTTGCTCGCTTGGTGCGGGTTGGGCCGTACGTGTAAATGGGGGCCCACGCTGCGGCCCAAATTGTAGGCCCATTCATTCGAAATGGGCCGTAATTCAGGGCTGCCAAACTAGGCCTTTTGTTTCTAAAAGTTTTGGTTTCTACCTTTTTTTATTCACTCGGTTTGTAAATCAAGAGTTTTTATTATTTCAATGTATATTGCATATCAATTTATAATTGTATTTTTTATTAATACGAGATACTTTATTTTTTTTACTATCTGACACTGATTTATAAACTTTATCTCAGAATCGAATTTTTTATGGTACAAACGAGATATAAACGGTATTTAATTAGATTTATAATTCAAAGTATTATACTAGTAATCTTAGTTTACAATTAATGATAAAAAAATATTTATAATTTGGGTCAAGATTGGCAATTGTTCACCAACGGAGACATGCATCGTGCATAGGAATGACAATGGGGACCCAAAATCTAATACCCGGCGGCCAGCGAGGAAAAACTCTATTAGAGAATGAAAATGAGAGAATTTTAGTCCATGAGAATGAAATCGGTCTAAAAGTATTCTCCATCAGGTCCGTGGGGCTAGGGATGTTCCGTAGACCCCATCCCCGTTTCTTTGCGGGTTAAATTTCCATACCATTGTCTAGTGCATAGGCCAGCTTAAATATTTAGTAGAGCTAACCCTAGCTAGTTGCCTCCTCATTCTCTCACGCCACGCTAACTCCTTACTCCTATACGCCGCCACACTCCTTCCATCATGCACAACCGCACCGCGCACAGGTGCAGGAGGCTTTCCGGTGACAGCGGGTGCTCCACGTAAACTTTCTAGCGGAGGTAGGGTGCTCCAAGCGATGAGAGCTCTAGGCGGTGGGTGGGTGAGGGCTCAAGACGGTGGTGAGTGGTCTAGACGGCGTAACTCAAGTCAGCGAGGGCCACAAGCGACAATGACGACCTTATGCGGTGGCGAGGGATCCATGCGGCGATGGCCCTGGCAGTAGGCGGCCCGGCTCCGGCTCCAATGGCATTCCCAAGCAATGGCGATGGCATAGGTTCATAGCAAGTGAGAAATCGAGTACGGGGATCCGTTGGGTTCCCTATACCCGCATGGGGATGGGATGGGGATGGAGATGGGGAAAATTCCCACCCGTGTGCGGGGACGGAGATGAGGATAATTGATTTTTGTTGATAGCCCGTTGTCATCCCTAATCATATATTCAGCATTCCTAGATGATAAATGGCAGTGAATCAAAACCATCCCAAGAAAATAAAATAAAAAGAAGAAAATTCGACGTCATGTTTGGAGCGACGTTGATATGAGCAGGCGCACGCTAACGTAGCTTTATATATTCCCGTCTCTTTACTCTTTTCTGCGCATAAAGTTGGATTATATTTTCAGTTTTTCACATAGACTACTACTCTCTCGTTGATCCAACACACAACGCTAAATTATAATATATCCGATTTCATGTTTCATATATTGGTCGTTTTAGAGTTAAGAAATTAACTCAAAGATTTTATTTCCCCTTGTTTACTTTTATTTTGGAAAAAAAAACACGATTTGTTTATTCACAAATTGCGAGATTAATACTCCCTCCGTTAACTTTTAAAGGACGCAGTTGATTTTTATCTCAATATTCGGCTATTCGTCTTATTCAACAAAATTTGTAAATATGTAAAAACATAAGTTGTGCTTGAAGTACTTTTAGTAATAAAACAAGTTATAACAAAATAAATAATATTTAAAAAAGTTTGCGGAATAAGACGAATGATCAAACATTGAGATAAAAATCACCTGCATCATTTAAAAGTTAACAGAGAGTATTTATTTCAAAATAGTAAACATGCGAATATGAAAAAATGATTGAAAGTTGTAAAACTAAAGCGATTTAAATGAAATAATTGGAAATAATATTAGGAATTCATGCTTCTTCTTTTTTTTATATATTTTTTGGCGTTCGTATGCAATAATTGAGTAGTATAATATTGGTGGCTGTTGTTTGTGACGTGTGAATCATATGTGTTTATATTGTCAGCAGGGCAAGGGCATCCTTGTCACCTTGTTCATTGTGGATAAGCTCGGATTTGCATGTCATAATCACCGCTACTTTTGCTCTTCCATACTAAACTATTGAAATAATTGGATCCATGCCGTTGAATTTTGTGAGTTTTGAGAAATGTTATTACAATTCACATATTTTGATTTATGTCATTACAATTTCAGCTCAGTATTATAGTTCTTTGAAATTGTAATGATATTTTCTAAATTTATTTGAGAGTATAATGATATATTTTAGAGTTCTATAAAATTGTAATATATAGTTTGGAGTTTTTTAAAATTATAATGGTACAAATCGGAATACGTAAATTGTAATGACATTTCACCAAACTCGTAAAATTGTAACCCTCCTCTTTCTATTTGTCCTATAATATATAAAGAAAATAGATAAAGGTAGAAATATGTTATTATAGTTTTTATGGTTTATAAATTTATTAGTGGTGTGTGCATAGATCATCGTAATCACCGACGATGATGTTTTTTAAATTATTAAAAACTGTAAAGGCGTATGACAAAATTATGTTTGATATTTATTTAATAATACCATTACGTAGGATATTTTTTACATTAGTTACAGTGCAGATCAAATAAAATAAAAATATCATAACAAAAGTCTTTTCGTCGACCGGATTTAATATGGATTTATGACATATTTGAAGAGTAAATTGTATCATCCATACATGTAGTAAGGCATGTTTATTTCCTATAGTCCAAATTTTAGGATGTCACATCGAATGTTATATATTATTTTAAAATATTAAATATAGACTATTTACAAAACTCATTCGTAATCAATAAATTATTCGCGAGTCGAATATAATGAGCCTAATTACACCATGATTTGACAATGTGATGCTGCAATAAACATTTGATAATTATTGATTAGTTAAGATTAATAAATTTGTCTGACGAATAATCCTCCGATTTTATAATTATTTTTATAATCAATTTATGTTTAATTTTTCAAATTGATATTTAAACAACTTGCTATGACAAATCACATCGGACCAAACTTTTCTCCTAACTTTTTCGAACAAACGGAAGAACGGTACTACAGCAGTCACCAGTGCAGCTGATGTTGTACTTGTCAGTAGCGCAGGCAGCAATCCCGTTGCTGTGATGCTGCATGCTTTTGCTGCTTTTTTTCCCCGGTGATTACGATCGATTCGATCCCTTTAATTTCGCCGCGTTACATTAGAATGGAGCACAAGCCCAGCAGCCACTCTACTCGCTCCGCTCATCGATCAAATTTTTTCTCTACAAATTTCGGTGCAAGTTGAAGCTGCTGCTGCGGCGCTGCAATGCCGCGGACGAACGAACGTGCGATTGTTTGCTGTCGGAATTCAGATGCAGTTTGTCCCTGTGGGCGTGCATTGATCCTGGCCATGGTTATATATTGTCCATGCAACTCGAATAATCTTCACCTTAATACATCTGCTCGACTGATTGGTCCGCAGATTTGGCCTTGGAATCCAGCCTACTCTACCCTACTCTACTCTGCCAAATATGTTGTTGACCATATCTAATATCTAATCTGACTTACCTACAAACTAAAGTACTAAACTACTATATAATTATAATCTATAACCTAGCATCTATCCCAAACTTGACCTAATATATATATATATATACAAATGCTATTCTACACCACGGGTGTAGAATGCTATTCTACACCGACGTGGAGTGGAGGGGTTGGGATTGAGTGGGGGGTGGGCACGATTGGAATGATCGGTGTAGAATAGCATTTACACCTCTAGTGTAGAATAGCGTTCCCGTATATATATATATATATATATATATATATATATATATATATATATATATATATATATATATATATACTTAATAGTATGCATGGTTCATGAAACGGTGAAAGCTAGCATTATGTTTCTAATCTAACTACAAATATATGAGAGATGAGATGGATAAGGTAGGCAGTGATGAGATGAGAGGAGGTAATCAAGCAGGTGATGGATATTGGATAGAGTCAATTAAAGGAGATGATGCCAATTTGGCTGTGTCGGGTGTGGAATAGACAAGACATGCAGCTTATCTTCTTCTTTGACCTCACCCTGCCCAACTTGCATTGCCAAAAACTCATTATCATTCCCTCTCTTCTTCTCGCTCACACCAGTAATTAGATAATTAGGATGCGTTTGGTTTATACTATATATATATATATATATATATTTTGTTATTTGGTTTAGAGATGAGGGTGAGATGGTATAATAGTTGTTAGTAAGACATTTCTTAGAGATACCCAATTAATGGACGGGACTTTTAAGTTTTAAATGATTTATTCGGGTTTGTGGTTTTATTGCACTGTTATATTTATTTATTATAACTAAATTCATAAAATAAATTCTTAGATGACTATGTTTCGATGGAAAATATATGACAAGCAGGCTCGCTAATTTTAGTTTTATCCCATATAAATCATAATCTTCTAGCCAAATAAAAAGTTCTCTTGTATGTATACCATCTATATTATCTCTAAAAATCGCTCTTATAAATCATCATATATATATCTAAAAGTATGAATCGGTCATTATGGAACATGATTGTTTCATTTCAATATAATTTTAACGTCTCCATCCTACTTTTTCTTTGTTGTTTTCTTTTCTGATCGGTGAATGCAGATTAGATTGCTGTTGACACTAAAGTGAATAGCATGCATGTTCTTGGTTGCAGGGTGGGAGGAAAGAGGAGCAAGAAAAGACTAGGGTTTGAGTGGGGGAGGGGATAGGAAGAGGTTGGTTTTGGTGTTTGTGTGTGGAGATGGACCCCAAGTTCGCCCCACCCCCACCGCTAAACAAAACGGAGCCCACCACCGGCACCACCACGACGGCCACCACCAGCGCGCAGCAGCAGCGGCAGCTGGATCCCAAGCAGTATCAGCAGGAGCATCACCACGTCCAAATTCAGGTGCAGCCGCAGCAGGATGGGGGAGGAGGCGGCGGCGGCGGGAAGGAGCAGCAGCAGATGCAGGAGGTGGGGGAGCGGAAGGTGCAGGGGTTGGGGCCGAAGAGGAGCTCCAATAAGGACCGACACACCAAGGTGGACGGGAGGGGACGCCGGATCCGGATGCCGGCGCTCTGCACCGCGCGGATCTTCCAGTTGACGAGGGAGCTTGGCCATAAGTCCGACGGGGAGACTATCCAGTGGCTGCTCCAGCAGGCCGAACCGGCCATCGTCACCGCCACCGGCACGGGGACCATACCGGCGTCAGCACTGGCGTCCGTCGCGCCCTCCCTCCCTTCACCTAACTCCGCCCTCTCCATGCCGCACCACCACCACATGTGGGGGCCGCCCGCAGCGTCCGCCGGGTTCTCCGCTGGGTTCCTCAACTCCGCCGGCGCCGACGCCGGGGGTATAGGCGGGCTCATGCAACGTATGGGGCTCCCCGCAGGGCTCGAGCTCCCGGACGGGGCCAGCGGCGGCGGGGGGAGCCTGGGCTTCGGCGGGCACATCGGGTTCACGCCCGTGTTCTCCGGCCACGCGGCAGCGGCCATGCCAGGGCTTGAGCTCGGGCTGTCACAGGACGGCCACATCGGCGTGCTCGCCGCGCAGTCGTTCAGCCAGTTCTACCAGGTCGGCGGCGCTGGGGGCAGCGGTCAACTGCAACACCACCATCAGCAGCACGAGGACGGGGAGGACGATCGCGAGGATGGTGAGTCCGATGAGGAGTCCAGGCAGTAGTAGTAGGCAGTTCACACATGCGTTTCACGTTGTCTCTGGGAGAAGAAAGGAAAAAGGAAGGAGAGAACCGTGTATGCATGCAGCTATATATGTGATGCTTTTGTTACATTTGAGTTCTTCATCGGGTTGTGATGTCCGATTTTTACCTCTGTGGTGTCAAAACTCAAAACAAGCTACTTGCTCTGGCGGCTTTTTCGAATGGATCATGATCACATCCTCAGTTCATACTCCTGCTTCTCCATGGATGATGCCAGATTATTCCCTGAGTTTAGGTAAAAGTACAATCTTTTGCATTCCGCCAGCCCACATGGATGTGGGATGCTTTGAAAGGTTAGCTCGATTGACTGTGATGAGCTTATGTATCATTGCTTTTTATGTCTGCATTCTGCAGGTGTCTAATAGCTGAGAGTTGGATGGATTGGATCGATCGCCCCTGAGTGAGTATCTTATTTGTTATTGCAAGATGTGTAGATATTCAGGTATTTTTGCAGTTATAGAGGTCTTTTTTACGGAGCGATGATCCGCTTATGTGCGATAAAGATGATGATTGGCAAACTCTTTTGTGGTATGCTCTATGATGCTGATTCCAAGATTTCTTTGATTTTCCACTGTCTTGCTTTGTTTGTGTAGTCTGCTCTACTATTATGGTTAGTTTTCTTTATTAGGGTTACTTGTCTATTAATAGGACAGAACAGCAGAAAGATCAACAGATATGTGCTCATAGACATAGATTGTGGTTTACGCTTATTGTGCGCTATATATAGCACACAAGAATATAGTAGAGCAATGCTACTTGATCCAGTCCAGAAACAGCACACCTTCTCCATCGTATGGGCTGGTGCGTTAATGACCATGATAATTCGCATGCATTTGAGCACTGTTGGAAGCTTAACTGGAGATCTCATAAAAGCTGAAATTATCTGAGACTGTCAAAGGGTAGGTCAGCTGGACAAAACAACCTTTCTTGTTGAGTTTGGTGTGGAAATGGCCAAATGGATTACCAAATTGGACTGGTTTTAGGTGTACAACATCAGGGAGAGCTGCTGGTCATTTTTACAAATAACTGTAGGAAAGATCTGGCAAGGCGGTAGACATAAAACATGCTAAAGTGAGCGGTTAAGTTAAAATGATTTGACAAGTTGGAGACCAGCATGTTCATTATAAAGATCACAGACAGAACAAAAAGGTGTCCGTAAGTACATATTTCTTAAGAGTTCATTTAGCAATCTGCTGCCCAATGACAGGAATGTTCTTGTTTGCTCAAGACGGAGAGGTAATGTTCATGCTGGCCAGCTTTCTGATGTATCTGCACGGAATTCATTCACATTTAAGCACCCACCTGTGCTGTCATGCCACATTCATTCACGAAATCTCCCATAAATGTTGCAAGGCCCATCTATTTGGTACCTGCTGGATGTTGCCCAGTTGCCATGAAACTGAACTGCATGAGGCACCTTGGTATCACCAGAGCACATGGTCTGCTGTCACTGGTAGTACATCTGCACTGACATCTCCTGAAATGCTACAGAGCCATGAAAACAGATTTCTGCTGCTCTTCCCACTCACTGAGTTATTTATACCTGTGAGTTGTGATGTTTTTTGTGGGCAGCTAGATGTTTCTGTTTGTTTTCATATTCAGTGCAAGTTTGTCAGTGCTCCATCTGATTACTTATGAACTCTCTGAAGCTGGAGGTCTCCCTTTCCTTTAAATTTTTTCACGGAAGGCGACGCGTGCGATTCAGATGGCAACATCTGTGTTCTTGTCGAGTGGCAGGTCATTTTATCTTCCATATATTCGCATGGTTGCTTTGTCTCCGATGATGCTCCTGTCTCGCACTCCTTTTTCACTGCTGATTCTCATTCTCAGCCTCAATTGCAAGATGACATTTTGAGATGTGCCACTGCTTCCCTCCGGAGAATGCAAGCTTGTTAATTATGGATAGTACGGTTGGGGAATATCTAAACTGGAATATAAAGACTTCAATTCAGATGATTGTTAGGGTTGCGGTAAGAATGAGAGGAGGGGAGAGGAGATATTTGATTGTTCCTCCTGGTGGTGGCGACCATCCGAATCATCCACGTCGGGTGAGACCCACTGACCTCACCGTTTTTAATGCCAGTTTTGAGAGAGGGTTAATTTATCAGACAAATGAATCTAACTAATAACTATACAACATTATTATAGTAATTTGAATTGTAAATTTAATTATACGACTTTTATATCCTCAAAGTCATAAATACAAAATGGCAAGATGGCAAACCACAAAATATTTTGCTTTTAACGATTGCGATGTAAAGGACGATATTTATGGAAGCTGTATGAATGGAATGAGCGTTATCTTTCTAAAAGAACAAATCTACCAACAGTAAATTCTCATGTGGTATTGTATCATAAATGAGACAAGATTTTCTTGGATCAGATGTGACAGAAGATTCTATACCACTATGCATCACAACGCAAATCGATGAAAATGACCGTCATTAAAAAAGACTTTAATCATCATTATAATTTTTATGATTTAATAATATAACAACCATATATCACTCATAGAAGAGGCCCTTATTAAAAACTACAAAGATATGTAAGGAATTATATATGTATATACACTACAACAAAACAGAAAATTTTCGTCGGCCAATTTAACTTCCGTCGGCTTTTCACAGGGGCCGACGGAAGTTAGAGGCATTTTTCCCCGCCCGGTATAAATCCCCTAACTTCCGTCGGCCAGCATTAAAGCCGACGGAAGTTAAAATTAACTTTCGTCGGCTTTATATGTGGCCGACGGAAGCAGCGAGCTTTTTTTCCAGCGCTCTCTTTTTCCCGGGCCGCACCTTCTTTTACCCTAGTTTTCACTTCTCCTCTTCCCCGCGCCTTCCTGCCGCCTCTGCCTTCCTCCCTGGCCTCCCGCCGCCTCCGCCGCCTCCACCCGCCTCCCTGGCTTCCCGCCGCCTCCGCGCGCCTACGTCCGCCGTCTCCGCCCGCCTCCCGCCGCCTCCGCCCACCTCCCCGGCCTCCCGCCGCCTCCGCCCGCCTCCCGCCGCCTCCGCCTGCCTCCCTGGCCTCCCGCCGCCTCCGCCCCCATCCTCCTCTCCGCCGTTCGCGTCTTACGTCTCCTCTCCTTTCCCCATTCCCCATGGCGGACTCGTCCGAGAACGCCGCCTCGGCTCCGGCCCCGGCCTCTGCGCCCGCACCGCCGCCGCCGTCGTCTCCGCCCACCAAGTCGAGGATCCCACCGCGGTACGACCTGGACGCCAAGTGGGACGCCTGCCTTGATCTCTCCGTCCGCCGCGTCGCCTACTCCTCCCTCGCTGGCGCCTTCGTGGGCCTCCTCCTCTTCCGTAAGGATCCTTCCTACCCCGCATGAATATTCTAAGGATTTTATCACCTCATTTTGTTTCTGCATGGAGTTCTTTGCAGACACTTGTTTCAAATATGCCATAGTGTTTTTCTATTCTTAATAGATGGCTTTGATTAATTTTGTTTCACTAATTACATTAACTTTGTATCTACAGAGCTCACAAGCAGCACCACAACGTTTGATTTTTACTCCTTGAGACCTCTCAAATGTTACTAATCTGATGTTCATTTGATTTCATGATTAATCAGTAAACAGATTGGTTCTGACTTTGTTGTATTCTGGCCTAGTTTCTTCTGATGCAGAATGTTCTAAGTTTGGTAGGTTGAGTCTATGTGCCACTGAAGTCATATCTGCATCAGAAACTGCATGTTGTTCTAAAACACTGGATCATTATAGGCTGAGGTAAAACACTGGAGTGTTATCTTTAACATGGAATAATTTTTTGTTATCATCTGAGCCGTGTCTCTAGACAAGTAATTCTAGATTAAAGTACCTCTTTGTTCGTGTCTTTATCTTCCTGATTTTGATTGAGATCTTCATATTTGTTGGGTACTGTTCATCTCATATAAGTGCATATCAAATTGAGTATGAACTGAACCTTGAATATGGCTTTCTGGTTTCCTGCGACATGCATTATATGATTTTCATGCTGGTTTTTTTCTTATAATTTTCTTATTTAAGAACCTGTAGTTGTCTTTTATAAAAATCATGTAAGCAAACATGGTGAAAGTTATCGCCATTAAAAGACTCACATTGGCACTTTCACAGTATAATTTTTACTGATCAGAGCAGCAAAATTGCAAATTTTCTTTTTTTTGGATTTTTTAGTTAACTTCCGTCGGCTAACATTAGTCGACGGAAGTTATTGGCCCGTCGACAGAAAAAAGAAAAAAATATTTTCGTCGGCTAGAATTTGGCCGACGGAAGTTAGCGATTTCCTAGTAACTTTCATCGGCTAGGTTTGGCCGACGGAAGTTAGCTAACTTCCGTCGGTGGCCGACAGAAGTTAGCTAACTTCCGTCTACCTGCTTCCGTCGGCCCTTAGCATTTTACCGACGGAAGTTAGCTTCTTCCGTCGGGAAATGACTAACTTCCGTCGACTTTAGCCGACGGAAGTTTCTTGGATTGTTGTAGTAATACACGGAAGCGCTATTCTACACCACGGGTATAAAATAACTATTCTACACCCATTACGGGAGTACTACTTTCAGTAATAGATTTTCTCAGTAGAACAACAATCGAGTACTACGTTTTTTCAATAGTAGATTTTTCAGTAGAATAACTATTCTATTCTCGTGGTGTAGGATAACATTTGTATATTATATATATATATATAAAAGAGGAACAAAAACTTGATGGCCATTTGATCTGTTATGTACAATCTCTCCTATAAAACTGAGGGCACAGATACACAGAAAGAGAGATGACAAACCCTCCCAAATTTCTGACTAATTTTCTATCGTAATGGCTAAATGAATGAACAAAAGATGATGGAGGGGTGGAAAAAGAAATCAATATGATCTCAGGGATGTTACAAAAGGAGTCAAGATGGCTAAATCGAACGCGCGCGCCAGCCAGTCACACAGATCTGAAACCGGTGACTAATCCGCGAGCACGGCAGATCGGATCTCGCGCGGCGCGGGGCCCGCGGATCAGGCGGCTCACCTTTTCCGTGCTCCACGAATCGATCCAGCTTCCTCTCCGACATGGCGGCCTCGCGGGATCCGGACGCGCGGAGCGAGCTAGGGTTTCGTTGGCGGCGGCGGGGCGAGCCGAGCAACCAGCGAGCGAGCGGCGCGAGACGAGCAGGACACATGCCTAGGGTTTCCAACGAGGGAGGCGCGAGGTCGCCGGAGGAGGACGATGAGGAGCAGGAGAGTTGCGTTGGTTTGGGTTGGGAGCTGTGTGGCCGATGAAACGGGGAAGGCTTTTTCGATGGGTTTGGGGGAGGAGCCGGAGGGAGGCCGGGAGGGGATGACGAGTAAAGATGGCAATGGGTACTAAAAACTTGATGGATTTTTACTTTATTAGGGTAGATATATAGGTAAAATTATTCATCTATGGGTCTACTAATGGAAAAAAATAGTACACAATGGGTATGTGGTTATGGGTATGGTTTCCTAATATCCACACTCGTTACCTGATAAGCTATATTTTTGGAAGTTTAAATCATTGTTGCATTATGTTTGAGAGCTTATTTATATATGTAATTTTGATCTTATGACTGAATGAGTGATCGATCTATTTAGGTGAAACATTGGTTTTGTGGGAATAGATATACTGTTGTTATTTGTTAGCCTATTTTGTGTATGGTACCTATCCAGCCAAATTATAGCAGATTAGATCAGAGGCTTAGCCCCTATAAATAGAGAGGTGAGGCCAGTTCAAAGCCCCCCAACACAATCAAAACACAAAGCCCTAGCTTTGATCGCATTTACTTTATCTTTACTTTGAAGGCACCACGATCTCCCATTCCGTACAAGAGATGCCAGATTTCACGACAAAATCAATTAAGTTATCTCTAATTTATATGAGATAAGTTACTTGTCAGTTATGATTTGATAATATATAATCAGGTATCTTTTACCAAATCTTTAAACTATTGTCTTACAGATGTAATATACATAAGAAATAATAAATAACTGTAATACCAACTTACAGATAGAAAAATCATGCGAAACAACGATAGGGATAACCCATGGAATATGTTATTCTTGTGTACCGGTTTCGTTTAACCGGCTCACACAAAAAATAAACAATGATATGTACTATATTTTAAATTATAGACGATATATGTCTAAGGGCTCCTTTAGAACAAAATTTTTTAAAGGAATTTTGAAGAATTTAGTGTAATTCCTGCAAAATCCTGTAAAAATCCCAGAGTTCCAAAAGGAGCCCTAAAGTTGTGATGGAAATACCCGTTGTACCGTTTCTCAACTAGCAAATATTACCATGGGTTACACATCGCCTCTATGAGAAGAGCAGAAGGGGAAAAGATTTCATGGACCAAGTTCGCTGGGTGGCAACATTTGCCAGATGAGACTGTAGGGAATTTCCCAATGAAAGCTTGCTCTGAATCTGTTGATTGAACACTACTCAATAACACAACATGCAACGAATCATATCAGAAACAAAAGGGTAGCATCTCCTTTTTCCTCTTAGAACGGTAGTGAACGGGACGGTTTAGTCAGCACCGAACAACAGCGAGATTGCTCCAGCATGATAGTTCATCTCAAACTCTGATTTAAACTACATAGAAGCGCATGCCAGCAACAATAATTGTAACGTAGAGATGTATTCATTAAACGTTACAGAAGTCCACATCCACAAAACAATTTGAAGCATATCACAATCAGAAATGTTGGTTGTAAGATCACAACGTGCCCCTAGTAACAACCACAATGCAAAAATTCAAGGGATACAACTAGTACACAATGCAAAAATTCAATGAATTGTGTAGAAGCGGAGCTTATGAGGTGTAATACCCCCTTCCAAAAGGCCAAAATCAGGTCCAATGGAACCCGCGATTTGAGCTAGAGAGATTTGCTCTCATGCTGCATATAAGTTAGCGAAATTTGTTTTTTTTGTCTCATATGAATGTATGATATATGTTCTTTGGTCCTAGTTGTCAAACACACAGGACATGATAAAAAAATAAACATCACTCAACTTTATGATATAAGAACAAAATTTCCTTTAAACTATGTCATGATATGATGACCGTGCTAATAATTTACCAGTCTCGCCCGGTCCAAGCTGGACCCTTTGTGTTGAAGCCGGCCAAAATGAATGCTTCTCCTCCAATTGAAACAGTTGGATGTATTTACAATGTCCAATAATAAAATAATATTTTCGATGTAAAAACAATATTTTATAAGTATTAGTTTGTTACATTTAGGACAATTTTTAAATTGCACAAGATAATATGTTTTATGACGTGGCCATGTGGGTAGTATAATCCAAGCCGTGTTTATAATATCAAATCATAGATAATATAATCTAAGTTGTGTCTACAATATTGAATAATAAATCAATACATGTTTACAAATAATAGATCTAAGCTATGTTTGAATATCAAAGGTGCTTTGAAATCTAAGATATACTTTGGCAGTTTAAAAACCCAATTACCACCGGCACAGACCGACCTCATTTGTGTTTGTGGCTACCAAATCAAACCAGGATGGTTAACACATTTTTTTAACCGGCTCCCTATTCTGTGCACAGAACTCCCTCTGTGCATAAATATACAAGTAGTATCACATTTAAAATCTAATGATCATCTGTTTTTATCCGCAGTATATTTTCGCTTCTCTATGTCAATTTATAAAAACCTTTTCAAACCAGAATCGTTAGACTTTATATGTGAGACTACAATAGAACCCGTGCATTTATGTACGCATGGGTTTTGTGCATATGATAAGGCTATTTACAATGGGGGTTTCATGAGGGGTTTTATGTTATTAATTACCATGCCACATCGGATTTTTTGCTTACATGACATTCAATTAATGAAGAAAGAGAAGGAAGTGGTGTCATCACCATGACATGGTGCTAACCTGTTTCCATGACAGATGAAACGAAATAAAATAACCATTGAGAGCTAAATCGTTTCATCGGAGAAAAAATATTTTATAAGAGCTAGTTGTATTTAATTACAATGATTAGTCTAGGAAATAATAAAATAAAACTCTCTGAGAGTATTTCAAAGCTGAATAGCCTAAGTGAGTTACCTTTTTAACGTGCATTTCACTCCTCGTACTCACATGCTAATCATGAGAGAAATCGAAACAAAAAGATGGACAAGGGCAGAATGGTAAAACATAAAACGGGAAGAGGTGGAGACCCCAATCCACGTCCACTGACCCCGCAACCCGCCGCTCGCCCCGCTCCGCCGCCCCAAAAGATTCCCCACTAAAACCCTAGCTCGCGCCCATGGCCTCCGACGCCAAGCCCGAGTCCCCGCCCGCCGCGGATCCGCCCGCCGACGACGCCAAGGACGCGGATCCCGAGCCCAAGGAGGAGGAGGAGGAGGGCGAGAAGGCGGCGGCGGTGGAGCCGCAGTCGGGGCGGAAGCGGGGGCGGCGGAAGAAGGGGGAGGCGGACAGGCAGGACAAGGCTTCGCCCGCTACGCCCACCGTCGAGAGGCCCTCCAGGGAGAGGAAGACGGTCGAGCGGTACTCCGAGCTCGCCCCGCGCATCACGCCGGCCAAGAAGTCTCCCGCCATTCTCCAGGCGAGCTCTCGCCCTGCCCTCTCCGCGCGCTCTGCCCTGATCTGTTGCTGCCGGATGTGTTGCCTTACTGTTTCCCCGTCGCAAAGCTGGAATTTTTGTTCGAGTCGCCGTGATAATTGCACGCTAGAATTAGCCGTTCCTTGGATTTTGACTGGAGCTTAGCGATATAGTTCAGCGTTTCACCTTTCATTAACGCTTCTGTTCACGACTGAGGTTTTGCTTGTTCATTTGCTGATCTCTCTTTCGTGCTTTCTTTTGTTGCAGGGCTCTGGATCGAAGCTGAAGGACATTCCCAACGGTAATTTTCTTGCCCCTCAAATGTATCCTGACTTGTTTCTGTGTTAGTACCAGATATGTCCCTGTTTGCTTGTGGCTATTTGCTTGTTTTGGTGTTAATATGGGGAGATCTTTCTTCCTATAGTGTGTTGCTTACTTGCTTTATCGGCATGAACGTTTTCTTGCGTTGTCAAAGGTTCAACAGCAAAAGCTAGATCTGTCTGGTATTTCAAGTTTAAGCAGGAGCTTTGGGAGCTATGGTATGGATTCAAAAAGAACTCATTTAAAATGGTGGTACTGTTCTCTTTTTTGTTTAAATGTTTGTCTATGAATCAATTTGGTATTTTGGTTTCATGCTCGGAAGGTCAACTATAGAAGCATTTTTCTTAACAAGGTAAGTTATGGAGCGTTATGGAGAGTGGAAAAAGAACCTACACATGGTTTTCATTGATTTGGAGAAAGCTTATGACAAAATACAAGGAATGTCATGTGGTGGGATTTTTACAAACATAAAGTCCTAACAAAGTATGTTGCCCTCATTAAGACCATGTATACCAGTATTGTGACTAGCGTTATGGAGAGTGGAAAAAGAACCTACACATGGTTTTCATTGATTTGGAGAAAGCTTATGACAAAATACAAGGAATGTCATGTGGTGGGATTTTTACAAACATAAAGTCCTAACAAAGTATGTTGCCCTCATTAAGACCATGTATACCAGTATTGTGACTAGTGTTTGAACAGTTGATGGTGACATGAATGACATTCTGATTAAATTTGGACTACATCAAGGGTCAGATTTAAGCCCTTATCTATTTGCTTTAGTGATGGATGATGTCATAACGGACATACAAGGGGATATGCTTTTCGTTGACGATATAGTGCTAGTTGATGAAAGTCGGGCAGGAGTAAATCGAAAACTAGAGTTGTGGAGACACTGATGCAGACTCTTGCGTCCAAAGGTTTTAAACTTAGCAGGACTAAAACTGAATATATGGGATGTGACTTTAGCACGACTACACATGAGGCGCAACAATAGCGTTAGGAGAGGCAGGAGAAGATCGAAATCGACTTAGGAGGAGACAATAAAAAAAGACTTGAAATGATGGAATATTCCATTATTCCCAGATATTTGGCCTTGGATAGGAGTGCACAGAGAGAAGCTATTCATGTGCTTGAACCTTGATTAATGGCTCCTTTTAGGTTTAACTCTAGCCAACCCCAACTTGCTTGGGATTGAAAGACTTTGTTGTTGTTGTGGCCATTTGATTAGAAATGCATGTTGTTAGGTAATTTCATTCACTGTGTGATTTGGATACAATAAATGGAAACAGAAATAAATGGAGCATATATTCTTGTTATTGAAGAAAGTTTGTAGTATATTTCATTGCTTGGTGCTCACTGCTCAGCCCATGACTTGACTCGTAGAATAAAAATACACTTGAACTAGTACAAGAATTCTGGGCCACATGGTCATATATAGCTTACAAATGTGTTTAACAGGTACCTTTGCATGGTTTGGTTTATGTTTGTGTTATTTTGTACAATTTAGAATATCTGATGGGGGTCTTAAGGAGACTGTTGCTAAATCTAGTGTGATCTTTCACATATTCAATTGCGCTGTTCCCTTGAAATGCATGTTCCTGGATTGAAAAACATCCCTCCTGAAGTATGGATTATATGTTTGTATATTTGAATTTTGGATCAGTGTCTGTTTAAGGGCATCTATTATAATTTAACTGCCGTTATATTCTTGAAGTTCCTCTATTTTTAGTGATGTGTGTGTTGCCATGGATCTTATATAAATAACTACCCCAAATCAATATAAATGCATACACAATTCCTGTCAGATCAATCAGCAACTTCCATATTCAAAAGATCCTACAAACAACTTCTAGGTGATGACTGATGAGTGTAAAACACATTCTTACTCACCAACTCCATTTTGGTGTAAATATGATTGCTAATGACTTTACTGCCCTTAACGTTTTTTGGGACTAGCTAATATTCTACTCTGTAAATTTTTTAATCATTTGTTTGCCTCCTTCTCCCACCAGTTTCCTTCAAACTGTCAAAAAGAAAGGTAGATGAGAATCTCCAGAGTCTTCATGTTTTAATGTACGGAAAGAAATCAAATGTAAGGCTTCTGCACACTTTGTGTAGTTTTAATCTAATTGTTCTTCTTTGTTAATTGTGTTAATTCTCTGTAGGTCCATTTCTTGAAGAGAAATATATCCCAATTTTCTGGTTTTGTTTGGACTGACAATCAGGTATTTGAGATGATGCCATGTTATGTGAAACAAGAAAGTATTATTGTTGGTATATTCTGAGTTTGTTTTGGCGACTGCCTGCATGTAATCTTTATCAGGAAAAACATAGGGCCAGGATAAAGGAAAAGCTCGACAAAAATAACAAGGAGAAGTTGCTGGATTTTTGTGAAATCCTTGATATTCATGTTTCCAAAACAGCCACAAAGAAGGTTAGTTGGCTGATCTACATTTCCTTGTATGATCCAAATAGTAAAAGTATAAAACCTGTAGCAACAGCAGTGTGCTTCTCTGTACTTCAGGAGGAAGTCTCTGCGAAATTGTTGGAATTCTTGGAGTCTCCTTGCATTACTAGAGATGTTGTTCTCACTGATGAGAAGGTATGTATTCTAAATACTTTCTCTACTCTTCCAGGTTTACTTTTTCTAACAATGTGCATTGCATCACAAGCTAAAGTATGGATAATTTTCATTGCCATTGCAGAAAGGGAAGAAACGTCGGAGGAGGTCTAAAGGAAGTGGCAAGGAAACTGCTGAAGGTGCTTCTGAAGATAAGGTAACAGTATTTGGTGCTATGGCTTGAAAGTTGAAATTTTCATATTGTTTTTTGCCCTACTGTTCTACCAGAAAAAGCATATATCATGTATCTTCATCAGCTGTCTGAAGTCTGGTGCTGAATCATCTGCATCATGGAGATGCTCAGTGCATTAAGCCCCTTTTGGATGAGCTTATCTGCTCATTAGCTGCTAAACTAATACATCAGTTAATTAAAAATTAAATATTATAAAGTTATCAGATAGCTTGGAAAATCTTATTTGACCAATACTAATGAAGACGAGTCATTCATGGTGGATTTGGGATTTGGAAGGAAGACTAGTGAGGTGTGACAGAGTGAGCAAAGGTGGAGTTTCCAGTTAGGGATGTCCGTTTTACCTGTGGGTGTGGTTAGCTGACCTGATGGGCACATGTTTGGGTTTAATTTTTGCGCTTACGGGTTTGGGCAGCTGATTAGGGTCGGGTTGGGCATAGGTTTAGTTTTCCACCTGTGAGTACATATGGGTTTACCTGATTAACAACTCATCCTTTTTTAATAATGTGCTTTTTTATATTAATAATTTGCTATGTATAAACAATGAAATTGAACATTGTAGTTTATGTTGTGCTTTGTAACCTTATAGTTTATATTATGATTCGTGAGCTACATTTTATGCATGTACTCATTGTGGCAAGAGTTTTGAGGGGTAGTAATGCTATTGTGGTTGAACTCGCTGGTTGCCCATTGGGTTTTGGTACCTGGTGGGCACGGGCACGGGCACCGGCATGGGCATGAGGTTATATGCATGCAGGTTTTGTGGGTGTGGGTTTTAGATCGCAGGCGGTTTTTTACTATGATGACAGGTTTTGTGCCCATTGCCAACCCTATTTCCAGCAACACTAGCTGATCTTCACTTGTGCGTCATGGGTTTTGGGGCCAGCTTGGCTGTACTGACTAATGTTGTAGCTCCCTATCTCCAGTTTTATGCATAATAAAGCTGCTTAGTTTTGAGTGCAATTTCTCTAGTTGCAGGATTGGTCTTTCAAAGAGAACCATGCTGATAAAGATAGTCTGTTTTTTTACTACGCTTGCTAAAGTTCCTACATTTTTTTTGGATTATAGGCTTACATCACCCTGTTGATTGTATTATGAAATGGAAAATTAAAATGCATAACTTGACAGAAAAGAACAAGAAATATTCTATTTCACATCTCTATGCCATAGCGGCTTTTGTTCTACTATAGGCTAGCTGAACATGGTTTTTTCTGGTTTCCCTTTTCTTCCTCAGTCAGGTACTCAGGTGTCCAATCCTGTACAGCTTATGTTCTTCATCCTCTGTTACCAATTTTACATACTCCATAGTTGTCTATTCCTTTCTGAAGAGGAAAACATAGATATAAAAGGGATTTCAGAAGAGGAAAACATACAGTGGAATCCTTAATTTTAAGATGTAGTGACTAGGTGTTGCCTTTAGTTTTAAAAGCTGTTAATGGTTAGTAATATTAAACAAACAATCAAAGCTATTAAGCTAGCATCTATTGCAGACGTCCTCTTTATTGTTACTACATTTTATACCAACTCCTGATGTATGCCTCTCTATAAACAGAAGAGGAGAAAGCCTCGAAAACAATCAATTGAAGCTGTGAAAGAGAATGATGATGAAGACAATGGGGGTCCTGCTGGTTCTGAAGATGCATCAATGGGTGAGGAAGATGTTGAGGATTCTGAAGCAAAAAATAATGCTGGGAGTGATGAAGAACCTGATGAGCCTCCAGCAAAGAAAAAGTCAATAGATGATAAACAAACAAAGAAGGCAAAAGAAAAAAGTGCATCTGGTAATAAGTCTTCTATAAAACCTATAAAAGGTGTGTCAAAGCCTGATCAAGACACTGAAGAAGATGAGCCAGATGTTGAGTTAGAAAGCAAAAAGGATGACAAGAAAGCCTCAAAAAATTTGAAGGAGAGCGATGGTACTGTACATAAGGCCAACAAGAAGGTTTCTAAATCCAGAAAGAATGATGGAAAAGAAGGCCAGAAAAATAATTCTGGTGCGTCGAACAATAAGGCACGCAAGGAGGCTGCCAAGGCATCCAATAAAAACAAAGGTACTAGAATTTTGCCATTCTTGTTTCCACATCTTTACTACATTTATTTAGATCTTCTGTGCAATTATGTAACATATCAATTGATGAATCTCACAATCATATTGGCACAATCATTCCTGAAGTTATTTTGTGAAACTAACTGCTGCTGGAAGGTTTATTTTGATTTTTGAGACTACATTTTTGAGATGTCTTAGAAAAAGCCCACTATTACTCTTCTCCATCTCTTCTTTACAGGAAAAGGAAAGGGCAGCGCAGAGGCTGGGACAGCCCCAACCACTGAAGAGTTGCATGCTGTTGTTAGTGACATATTGAAGGAAGTGGACTTCAACACGGTAATCAAATGATTATGATCTGCACGAATTCAAACTTTTTGGCCTAGCTTTGTATGCTGACTATTGGTCTTATCATCTTGTAGGCAACATTGGCAGATATTCTTCGGCAATTAGGTACTCTTTTGTTTTGTTTTGTTATGTTATTTCTTATGCTTTGTTTGTAGATGTTGGAAGAAGTTGAAAAACAATCCTTAAACAATAACTCTTTTATCTATGTAAGTACTTGACATTGCCCATGGATATTTTCACTCTAGGTACTCATTTTAAGATGGACCTCATGGATAGGAAATCAGAGGTGAAACACATCATCGAGGAAGTAATAAATAGTATGTCTGATGATGAAGAGGGCGAGGAAGAAAATGCTGAAGAAGATGTGGACAAGGAGGAAAATTCTAAGGATGATGCGCATGGAAGTGGTGCGAAGTAACTCGGCGAATCAGATGCCATGGTCGCTCGTGTTGTTAGTGTTATGGATTGCAGGCCTATTTCATGCCCAGCATTTCCGTTTGGGCAGTGTTGGGTCTGTACAATGGGGGGCACCACAACGAACTGGTGACCTGAGTAGTACAAGGTTTGTTAACAATTTGATAGCCACACACACCTACTTGTGCTTGACTTTGGTAGTGACTTGTAGTCTAGCTGCTGGTCATGTACAATAGCTGTGCTGTTATAACTTTGTTGCTTAGGTAGCTAGCCCTGACTGTAATATGCAGAATAATTCTTTGTCAGCTCCTTCAATTTATCCATGTAAAACTGTGCATTCTGAATTTTTGGTTCTTGTGGCAACCAATACCTGCCTCACCATGCCAAAGATATTCAGGAGGGAATCGGTACAAGGTTTCTCTTGGAAATTGCTGTCCCTGAATCTAGAATGCCATGTTTGGTGGTCTAATCCACTGGACAAGCAAGTGGCACCAAAACACAGCTGCTTCTTGTCGCCTCTGTTCTTGACTTGTCATCCATCCATGAGAAAATGAAACACGGCAGGGCGTTGCATTTTACGAGTTGGTCCGATTCCTACCAACATGGAGAAACAACGTGCACTCCGGCTGCGATTGGGTTCAGGATCATGCAGCTCACTCCATCCAACCTACCAACCCGTGCAGGAGAAGGGTAGGCTAGAAACTGCACCACCCATCCCTGCTCTTATACACGCATGCATCATGCATGTGCCTGTGCCCTCTCCATTGCAACTCCGAAGAATTCATCGCACACAATGGTAGTGCGTTGCGCGTTCATCCATCTGCTCGTCGAATTCTCACCTTGATCTCACATGAGGTAGCTGGTGGCTGTAGGTGCAGGAAGAAGCCGCCGCTGTCGTGGTTGAGCTGGGTGTCAAGCGAGGGGAGCCGTCGCTGGTGGCGCCGGCGGAGGAGACGACGAAGGGGGTGTACTTCCTCTCCAACCTCGACCAGAACATCGCCGTCATTGTGCAGACCGTGTACTGCTTCACGGCCGACGGCGCCGCCGCCTGCGCCGCCCTGAGAGGGTCTCTGTCCCGGGTTCTGGTGCACTACTACCCGCTCGCCGGCCGCCTGGCCGTCAGCGGCGAGGGGAAGCTGGTCGTCGATTGCACCGGGGAAGGCGCCGTGTTCGTCGACGCCGAGTCCGACTGCGCCATGGCGGACATCGGCGACATCACCAGGCCCGACCCCTCCGTGCTCTGCGAGCTCGTGTACAGCGTCCCCGGCGCCAAGAACGTCCTCGAGATGCCCCTCCTTGCAGCTCAGGCACGTACCCGCCATAAATTATTGATTAGCCATTTGCTTCCTAAGCAATCGTCGCTAATCATCTACGGGTATGGCCTTAAGCTGATTGATTTAATTGCCTGTGCTAACTAACGGCGATGGATTAGGTGACTAAGTTCAAGTGCGGCGGATTCGTGCTGGGGCTGGCCATCAACCACTGCATGTTTGACGGCGTCGGCGCCATGCAGTTCGTCAACTCGTGGGGCGAGACAGCCCGGGGCGTCCCGCTCTCCGTCCCACCGGCGCTCGACCGCGCCGTGCTCCGCGCACGGCACCCGCCGCAGGTCGCCTTCCCGCACCACGAGTTCGCGCAGATTGAAGACGGCGACGGCTCGCCGGGGCAGGACGACGAGCCGCTCCTGCACAGGTCGTTCCGGTTCAATGCAGAATCCATCGCCCGCGTCAAGGCGCTGGTCGGCGGCGGCCGCGGGTGGACGACGTTCGAGGCGCTCGCCGGGTTCGTGTGGAGCACGCGCACGAGGGCGCTGGGGATGGGCCCCGCGCGGCAGAGCAAGCTCCTCTTCGCCGTGGACGGGCGGCCGCGGTTGTCGCCGCCGCTTCCCGCAGGGTACTTCGGCAACGCCATCGTGCTCACCTGTGCGGCGTGCGCGGCCGGGGAGCTGTCGCTGGAGCGGGCCGTGAGGCTGGTGCGCGGGGCCGTGGAGACGGTGACGGACGAGTACATGAGGTCGGCGGTGGACTACTTCGAGGCGACGCGCGCGCGGCCGTCGCTGGCGTCGACGCTTCTGATCACTGCGTGGTCGCGGCTGCCGTTCCGCTCCGCCGACTTCGGCTGGGGCCCGCCCGCGGCGTACGGACCCGCTGCGCTCCCGGAGAGGGAGGTAGCGCTGTTCCTCTCGTGCGGCGGGGAGGGCGGCGGCGTCCGCGTGCTGCTAGGTCTGCCTGCCGCGGCCATGGCCGAGTTCGAGCGCCTCGTCGAGGCGGCGACCATCGCGTGTTGACTGACTGAGCTAATAGTCATGGTCAAAGCCGAAACAGAGTGCAACAGTTGACTATTTATACGTTACGGTTTTTTAATCGAGCATCAAGAAGTGATTAACAGTTATATATGTAGTGAAAAAACTATTATTGCAGTAATGAAGCCATGAAGGGACATTTCGAATAATTTCTGAATTTGAACTTACCATTTTAAATGTTGTCAAGTTATGTTATTTACGACTCAATACACATACTAAATTCATATGAATCACAATTTCAAAAGAGTAATTGAACTTTTTGCAAAGCATGGATATATGGAACCAATCAAGCAGAATGTTCTAAGCTAAGGGCATAGTTCTTTTCTTGTCTGGAAGTTTTTTAGAAAGAAGTTATGTAGACGTATTTAGAATTTGGTTTTTTGAGTTCTTTTTGATTACAGCTATAAACCATCATATGTTGCGACATAATATGTGAAAAAATGTCTCAAAATTTCATCTTGTGTGTCACATAGGTAGAGTTTAATTTTGCTCTGAAATCAATGACTGAATCTAATCTGTATTGTATAGTATAGTTGAGCCTAATGTGATTAGCATACATCCATGTGTGATGTCGAAACATGCAGGAAACTAATTAATCACCTACTTTGTTTAACTGAACTTTGATCAGTGAGTCGCCATGGTTTATTCAGATTTGAGAGCATATGCACGCAGTACGTCTTGGTTATTGATTTTTTTGAAATAATATATTTTAAAAATAAAATTTCAAATTTGAATGACAGTTTAAAAAATTACAAAATAAGTACCGGTTGACAATTGGTCGGCCCACTAGTGCCATGTGGCTCCTAGTCGGCATTTGGTCAGCCCATTAGGAGCCACGTGCCACCAGTCGGCTGACCGGTACCTATTTTTATAAATTTTTTAAACTACCGTACAAATTTGAATTTTTATTTTAAAAAAATATTATTTCAAAAAAATTCTTGGTTATTAGTGCACGCAAATGCTCATCTTTTCGTCCTCGTAGCCATGGGAGAAGGCATCGACGACCTCGCCGGGCTCAGCATCCGGTAGCCCGCCGGGCGGCTCTTGCTGCCGCGGCTCCGCAGGCCGCATATCGGAGACGCGACGGCCTCGTCGCCGTCGCCGGCGTGGTCGTCGTCGTGCTCCATCTGCCACAGCGCGTCGAGGAACGCGTCGACGTCGCAGGGCAGCTCGAGGGCCCCCTGCGACGCGTACCCGTACTCGCGCTCGGCGTCGTCGAGCAGCCGCCGGAAGAGCGGGTGGTTGGCGTACTCGGCGCGCACCACGAACCGCTCCCGCTCCGGCCCCACGTACACCGAGAAGCACCCGGCCACCGTCGCCGCCGCCCTGCCGCCGCTGCCGGTGCTCATCCCGTACTTGCACCGCTCCAGTGTCCTCGATATCAAGCTCTTCCTCACCCCCTTTCTCGCCGCCGCCGCCGCCGCCGCCATGCGGCCCTTTCCTCCCCTTAATCTCGCGTCGCTCAAGACGACGACTCGATCTATATGATTCAATCAACAACGCTTCCACTGCGCCGGCACACACGCATGCATGAGATGGAAGAAGCTAAGCTAGCTAACACATACAAAAATTCTAACTTGATGCTGCTGGGAGGAGATCGAGCTGAGCCTTAGCTTGATATATGGAAGCATTTACAAATTACAAGCTAGGTTGCTCTCATGTCACACATCTCATATATATATATATATATATATATATATATATATATATATATATATAGAGTATATATGCATGCATGGTGTGGCTATCTAGGGGAGGAGAAATGAGACAGAGAGTCATAGAGATATATGCACCATGGGCGAGCGAGAGCGATAAAGAAACTGGAGGAAGAAGAGGAGATGATGTTAGCAGATACTACTACATCAACAATCATTAAATGTTGTTGCTTGGTTAAGGTGGACACAATATGAATATGTGATTAGTATATATAAGAGGAGAAGCAGAGCTAGTGAGAATTAACATCCATGGTGCAGCAATAAATTTTTGTGATGTGGGGCTATGAAAAACTAAGATAATTTAAAATTTAGACTATAAAATTAACCTACTATATATAGTTCTAGGAAATTTATTTCCGTTCAATGGAGTATAGCAGATAGCGATTTTTTAAATTAGTATTTTTTAAAAAAATCAAATTTGTATGTCGGATTCAAAAAATTGTAAAAATAGTATCTGGTCGGCCGACTGGCACGCAGTCGGCACTTGGTCGGCCGACTGGAGCCACGTGGCAGCCAGTCGCCCGATGCGCCCAGAACGCGCCGCGCCGTGCCCTGGCCACACTGCGCCGCGCCCACGCCCTGGCCGCACCGCGCCCCCTTGCCTCCCGGCCCCCCGCGCCCCCACGCCCCCACAACCCCTAGCCTCTCGCGCCCCCTCGCCAAGCCCGCATTCGGTGAGAGGTCGTGGGGGCGCGGCGCGGCGCGCCGCGACGCGTTCTGAGGCCAGTCGGCCGATGGACGGCCGACTGGCTACCATGTGGCTCTAGTTGGCCGACCAAGTGCCGACTGGCCGTCAGTCAACACTTGGTCGGCCGACCGGATATTATTTTTGTAATTTTTTGAAGCCGACATACAAATTTGATTTTTTTTAAAATAATATTTTTTTAAAAAAATTCGCAGCTAGCTGCATGCAATGCTAGTTTGATATGGACTTTGAATAGTGCTCAATTATTGTGTAGCTAGTGGTCGATCTCATGGTCAACGCCTGCCGTAAGTACGTGGAAGAAGCACTCACGCTAATTAAAATTAAGATAGATAAAATACCATCCACTTCTTGTTTTGCTTGGCTGGTTCAGATCGATGTTATATTATGGAGAACTAGCTATTAGGGTGCACGTTTTTTTCCATGCATGAATAATGATAACTTGTTGAAAAATATTACACAAGAATTGAAGATCGATTCTGCATGACGCGTACGTATATATATATATATACGTGTGTATATATATATATATATATATATATATATATATATATATATACAAATGCTATTCTACACCGACGTGGAATGTAGGGGGTTGGGATTGGGTGGGGTGTGGGAGCACGGGATGATCGGTGTAGAATAGCATTCTACACCCATAGTGTAGAATAGCGTTCCCGTATATATATATATATATATATATATATATATATATATATATATATATATACAAATGCTATTCTACACCACGGGTGTAGAATGCTATTCTACACCGACGTGGAATGAAGGGGGTTGGGATTGGGTGGGGTGTGGGAGCACGGGATGATCGGTGTACAATAGCATTCTACACCCATAGTGTAGAATAGCATTCCCGTATATATATATATATATATATATATATATATATATATATATATACGATAGCGCTATTCTATACTACGTGTGTAGAATAGTTATTCTACATCGACTACTTTCAGTAGTGAATTTTTTTAGTAGAATAGCAATTGAGTACTACTTTTTTCTCAGTAGTAGATTTCTCGGTAGAATAGTTATGCTACACCCGTGGTGTAGGATACCATTTGTATATATATATATATATATATATATATCATGTATTTGAAGAAGATGATGCAATCAAATATGTACGTTGTGACGCTTCAGAAATGCCTTGTGTGTTGCCAAGGTGGATACAATTGTTTGGTGATTGAAAAAGACCTCAATTTGCTACCAGTTGATATATATGTATGTGCAATTTGAAAGGGGATTCAAGGTGTGAATTAAGTTGCAGAAATTAGGGAAGAACATGTCAGGGACCACCTACAGTGAGATTAGGAGGATATTAGTAGATGATTAGTAAACTTGAGAGCCAAGTTATGGCTGAGTTATAAATAGAGTATTGCGGATTGTACGAGGAACAAGAATGAAATAGAAGAAGAACTGGCTGGCGGCTCGACGGGGGGCTTTCTGTGCGAGATTATCCTTTTGTTTTCCTGTTCTTAGAGAATCTCGCACAGGAAGCCCTCTGTAAGAACTTGTAAGAACGGAAAAACAAAAGGATAATCTCGCACAGAAAGCCTCCTATCGAGCCGCCGACCATTTCTTCTTTTATTTCATTCTTGTTTCTCATACAATCTGTAATACTCTCTATTTATACCTCAGCTAACTTGGCTCTCAAGTTTACTACTAATCCTTACTTGACTCTCAAGTTGCCACTAACTCATACTAATCATCTACTAATATCCTCTTAAGCAGGTTTTTATGTATTTGCAAGTGACAACGGGAGTCTTCAAATTTATCTGAAAAGTGATCTAATCTTTTGGATACTACGTGTATCAATTCTGGCTGAACAGCGACAGTATAATCCTGTAAATTAAGGGTCTTTTAATTCAGATGATCGAGCTAGAAAGCTGCTCGATCGGCTACTCGAGTAGAAAATGACACTGCCAAATAAATTAATCCGTTCCGATCTTGAAGAACTATTTTGTAACCAAACTGTGCTCATGTGGTTCTGTTTAATTTATGGATAAATACACACATATATCTGATCTGAAATTTCAGCCATTCACATTTCGTTTGCTTGTCTCGATCTGTACTTGCTGGATTTCATTGCTACTGGGCTAGATTCGATCAATCAGTCCGGTTATTTTACTCTTTTAGGGACACAGACACACTGATTGGTACTTTTAGGGTCCTTTAGTTTGACTTCCAAGAGCAACTTTTGTTTCTTTCCGGAGCAACTTTTGTTTTCTAGAAGCCAAAAGCCAAACCAAATGACATATTCTAAGTTAGTAGCTTTTAGTAAAAACAGTTTTGGTGTTGTGAAAATGTAAAAGCTCATTCAGATCTGTTTTCTGCGGCTTTTGGTTTTTGGCTTCACAACCATAAAAAATTTCATAAATTGACATCTCAAATTTCATACAGCCAAACACAATTCTATAAATTGACATTTCAAATTTCATACAACCATACAAAATTTCATAAATTGACATTTTCAAATTTCATACAACCATACAAAATTTCATAAATTGACATTTCAAATTTCATACAACCAAATTTCAAAATTGGCGCACTTTTTTTTTCAAAAATTTTATTTTAAAATCCACCCCTCCTTTCCTTCTCCCTCCACTCTCCTCTATCTCTTCCCTCCCACCAGCGCCCTCTCCCCCAGCCACCGAGCTCCCGCCTCGCCGGCTGCCGGCCCCGCCGCCCCGCCCCGCCGCCCCTGGCCGCCCCACCCCGCCGCCACGGCCTCCGCCCCACCGCCCCAGCCCGCCGCCACGGCCTCCGCCCCGCCGCCCCGGCCCCCGCCCCACCGCCCCTGGCTGACCAGCCCCGCCGCCACGGCCCCCCGCCGCCACGGCCGTCCGCGCCCGCGTCGTCGCCTGCGCCCACGCCGTCCACGCCGTGGCCACGCCCGCGCCCGTGGCGCGCGCAACTTTTTTTTATTTTACACTAAATTCTTTGCCGAGTGCTTTCTTTTGGCACTCGGCAAACCAACTGTTAAAATTTTACCATTCCGTTTGCCCCTCTTTTTCGCCGAGTGCCAACTTTTACACTCGGCAATACATGTTCGCCGAGTGCCCGAGATTTTACACTCGACGAAGTGTTGTTCGCCGAGAAATTTTTTGTCATGCGTCATTCGCCGAGTGCAACACTCGGCGAAGCCTTTGCCGAGTATAAACAAGGCTTCGCCGAGTGCTTTTGGCACTCGGCAAACAAAGGTTCTCCCGTAGTGTGTGTGCATATGTATAAAATTAAAGGACTTGAATTACAAGTATATATCGAATCAACTATATATCATACTGCTTCCGTTCCACATTGTAATTGTAAGTCGTCCTGATCTTTTCCGGATTCATTTAAAAGAGTATATCTTTTAAGAGAAAATGAGGTCATTCTAAAATATGTGCAGTCAAATTCATTTTCCTTTGCAATATATTATTCATGATTTTAACTCCTTCCGTCATGCTTGCTCTCTGAGAATCTAATCATAGGCTATGTTGATAGGTTGGAAATTGCTCTTGTAACTTTCTTGTAATTTGCTGTCTTCTTTTCCATCTCTCTCTCTCTATATATAAATACTATCCGACACTACAGGTGTAGTATAGCTATTCTACCGAGAAATCTACTATTGAAAAAAAACAGTACTCAATTGCCATTCTACTAGAAAAATCTACTATTGAAAATAATCGGTGTAGAATAGCTATTCTACAAACATTATGTAGAATAATGCTCCCGTATGTGTGTATGTATGTATATGTATATATATATATATATATATATATATATATATATATAAGCAGTGCGCAGTCAACATAAGTAAGAATAAGAAGCTTTTCAAATGATCTAGATTTTTAGTTTAGATTGTGAAAATCAATAGCTATAAAAACGATTCACTCAAAACTGTGTCCGGTAATTAGAAATCTTGCTTAAAACAAGTAACTATAAATTATTCCTTAAAGAGTAACTCAAATCGTCTAAGTTTAATGAAAGTCTCATTTGTCTAGAAAAAGTAACTAGAAATCTTCCTTAAAAGTAAGGGTGACACTAGAGTGTCATGCTTTCTCCTATTTTCAAACCCTAGTACGTCATTACTAGCCTTCAAGCAAATTAAAAGATCTCAATTATATATATGAATGGTGTGGCAGCACTTGTCTCCCTAGCTAGCAAACATTCCAAGATCTGGCCATATATATATATACAAATGCTATCCTACACCACGGGTGTAGATAGCTATTCTATCGAGAAATTTACTACTGAGAAAAAGTAGTACTCAATTGCTATTCTACTGAAAAAATCTAGTACTGAAAGTAGTCGGTGTAGAATAATTATTCTACACACGTGGTGTAGAATAGCGCTCCTGTGTATGTGTGTTGTCCATCAAAAGTGGCACATGTACAACATTTGACTCCCATGATGATCGAGCTCGCAATCACAGTGAGCAAGAATTTCAAGGGAAGCTCGTGCACGATGTTGACAAAGCTCCAATCCAAAGAACATTTCATCAAGTGGGCTAGCTGCTGAAGCTGGTGCCACAAGAATGGCAAAGTCAAAGCGAGAGTGACATGCAGTAGTGCATGAGCACTATGTACGCCGTACTGTAAATTATTAAGTTTTTTTAGGGGTTAGTTGCTTTCCATGCCACCATTATTTTCCGTTTCTTCACAAATACTATTAAAATTTCAATATTTGCTCATATGCCATTACTATTTTAAATCCACTCTTTTATGTCATTTAGGTCCACCTACAGATTCTGAATATTTGCTCATATGCCATCACTATTTCTAATTCGCCATTTTATGCCATTACTCTTATATGAATATTTGGACCCAAATGATATAAAAGAGTGAATTTGAAATAGTAAAAGCATATGAGTAAATACCGAAATTTTAATGGTATTTCTGGCGAATTGAAAAATAACAATGGCACAGAAGCAATTAATCCTTTTTTGAACCCCCTTCTCCTCTCTTGTAGCACCAACAATTTTAGGGTTAGTGAAACAAGATGTGAACACCTAGCACATGATTCAGTTGAGTGTGTTGAGACGAGAGTAGTACTAGGATGGTGACCTCCAGAAAAATTCTCGTATCACATTCTGTCACGCATGACCTTCAAATAAAATCAGATTCATGTGGTTCTACACATCAGTCTCAAAAATAACATCATAATCAAAGTACACATCTTGAGAGTGACAAATTATCAATTTTTTCTCCTCTGTTGAGCCTTCACGGAGATAGGGACACCATCTATTTTAATCCTAGAGCTTAGTCTTGGGGCTATTGGTGGAACTCAGCTCCCACTTTCTTCTCGTCCATTTTAAACTCCCTTTGATCATCACCTTATTCGGACACCCCCTCACGAACTTCACTAGATTTAAATGATTTAAGTTTTGCTACCAATAATATCCTCCTCCGTCTCACAAAGAGTTCATCTCTAGCAATTCTTAGATAAATTAGTAGCAAAGAGAAATGACTTCTTTTGTGTTCTGCATTAATCTTTTTATCTTTAATTTTTACACAAACTACAAGAACAAGCTAAAAATCAAGTCTACGTGAGCTTATTTACCGATTTGACCGTTGATTACAGATCCGACGGTGGAGATCACATCCCAATACATGCATTTTTCATCTTGTAGGATCCAGTCCTGCAATATTCAGAAGGCTAATTACCCATGTAAATAGAATGTGTAGTAAGGATGTCCTTACAATTAAACCACAGCCTATGAGAATGTGCAATATAGGACTTTTTGGAAAATGGACATTTCATTCCATTGCATTTGTCAGCTTCAGATATTTGACTTTGTATTGTATGGCTCTCATTGCCCCTTTGTTTAGACCTCTTCTTGGTGCTTTAGGCCATTTTGAGTGTTTCTTTATCTCGCCACTAATTAATAGATGCAAGACACTATCTGAAAATTAGCATGTGTGACACAATTATATCTGGTTGCAATGTGTAGAAAAGTTGACAGTACATGTGTTGTTCTACTCCCTCCATTTCACAAAAAAGATATAGTTTGTAAATTAGTAGTGAGAATAAAAAAAAACCAAAACGACACTTATTAATAAGAAAACGGTACAGAAGTATGTAATATAAAGTCTTTGGATGAAGTTGAAACTTGAAAGGCTACAAATAAAAACAAAGTCTTTTTAGAATGGATGGAGTACCTGTTAAAAACAAATATCAAGCATCCTAAGAAGATTCTGGGTGGAAGTGTCAAAGAAGATTACCTGCTTAACACAAACATCAGATATATATCATCAGAGTTCAGATCCTTGCTGCCAGATCCTAAAGTGTGAAACCCATAATTCTCTCTGTGAAACAAATATCCAGCAACACTTGTAATGTTGTGTGTGGGTAACTGCAGGGTAAGATAGCTACTACTCATATGCCGCATGAGCACAGGCAATTTTCAGACCATTCTGTTCAAG
Organism: Zizania palustris; assembly: GCA_019279435.1. NCBI lineage: Eukaryota > Viridiplantae > Streptophyta > Magnoliopsida > Poales > Poaceae > Zizania > Zizania palustris. The sequence goes on from JAAALK010000282.1 coordinate 10,089,769, forward strand.
GAGAGATTTGCAGACTTGGAATGTTGCTGCATTATTAAGTAGTGAGCACAGTACAATACACCAAAGCCGTCAGCTTTCACAAGTCAACTGTCTCGGACGCACTAGCAGAGCGTGTAGGGTCCCACAAAGAAAAATGTTAACTGCATTATTGTTGGTTTGCTTCACTTGAAATATGAGGTCAAAATCAAGCGCAGGCAAGAACACATGTAGCAACCACCATCAGGAATCCAAGCAGAAAACAGTAGTCAGCTGCAACTCAGTTTTTCCAGCTTCCCAATTAAGCAGTATTCCAATGCTACAGCAGTACAAAAGCATAATAATTTGATCATGCGTGATGACTTTGTGAAGCATTACAACACAAGGCACCAAAAAAAGTGGGCACTAGCATAGCAGGGACCCAGCAAAACTGGAGACTAAATTTACATCACAACAAACACAAGAATTATGTGCTCTGGATATCCTACGAACTATGGCCACAATAATCCAGCAAATACCACAGGCTAAATGAAACAGACATGTCATGCTATAGCATTTCCCTTCAGCTGTCGTAACTCGGAACTTCGGATTTTCTTTCTAGCAGTCAAGAAGCATAGTTTTTTCACTTCAATCACCAATACTTGAACAACTAATGTTAATTAACTGTTAGGTACTCTACTACCTGGCTGATTGACTAAATGTACAACACTGGGGACAGTATCCCAAGCTCCACAACACATTTGGTGATGGGCCATCACAATCATATTCTTCAATGAAGCAACGTCTATGGCTGTCCTCCAAAGCTCCATGTAATAACCTCATGTGCTGTCTGGCGGCTGGCACTACTAATCAGCAGTCAAGAACTAATCTTATTTCCTGTTCATTGGTGGCGGTGGCGGTATGGGGAAATTAGGGCTATAGAACGGACCCCCTAATCCCTGGAAACCCGATGGAGGATTTGGAGGACTAGGGAAGGGGGTTGGCATGTTGACCATTGGATAGTTTAGAGGAAATACTGGATAACCGCTAGGGAAGGGCACTACTGTCATTGGGCCGGCAGGAACGGGCAGTCCTGCAAATGGAGCTGTAGGAACTGGCATAAATGCTCCTGTTATAGGCGGTGGCGGCGGGACTGGAGGTGGATCTGAAGTGGGCGGCGGTGGTGGGGATGTGCTAGGCTCTGGCAGCTGTTGAAAAGCATCAGGTGGTGGTGGCGGCTGTTGAAAAACATCAGGTGGTGGTGGCGGAGGTGGTGATTGAGGTTGTGTAGCATACACATCATTCTGTACCTTATGTCTCTTATTTGCAGAGTGCTCTTCTATTTTCTGCTCAATGTTGTCCCTGGTGGTTCGTGAAGAC